>JARHVA010000774.1:0-302500 GCA_037957365.1 Torreya grandis | reverse complement strand
TTTGGTATTGTGCAAAGGCCACTTGGATACGAGCCCCCTCTACCTCAAATTATGACGTGTACTTTCCACAATGGGAGATGCTAGGCAGAGTCCCCTTCTAAGAGCAATGAAGGTCCCCTTCCTAGGCCATCGGCCTTCCTGATCACTGATTGACCCCACTTTAGTAAGTATGATATTCCGTTTCCCCATCCCCTTCCTATTATACGCTCCCTTCTCCCTTTGAAATAATTACGCCATGCATATGGGATCAAAAATATTACCTTCCAACTACGGTTTCATTGCTGCTGCTCCCAATATCCCAGCGCAACACAACACAACACAACACAACATAGTGATGCCCTCTTGAAATATAAAATCAATTACTCCCACACGGTATTATGCTACAAATACTTTACCCATTTACTTCGAAGAAAATTTGGGCTGTGGAGTAGAGTAGAGCAGCATCGTATCTCTCTTATATATTCCATTATTCCATCCTCTTTGAAGAAGAATGGCTTGCAGATTGCATTTCAGAAGATCTAATGAGCTAGATGGGTTTTAATTTGAATATGATGCAGGTCAAAAATATGCAGGGATAACTATTGCAACTTTCTTTCACATGTCACAGCACGCAACCATTCTATTCTTTCGAATCTCTTAATTATATTTATCCCTATGGTGAGATGGGCCGACATAAATGGCATTATGTGCTACCAAATCGTTCTGCACCTCCGCTTCCCCAAACCAGCACCATACAAAACCAAAGTATTAATCAAGGAATATGCCATTTTATCTTTTTATCAGATGAACTTTGAGACCTTGCCCATCTATAAACTTCCAGCTTAATTATAGTAATCTTAAATTGTTTTGAAAAAAATTTAAGCTATATTTCATCTTCGATACTTCTGTTATTCCTTCACTTCAGTAATATAGAGCCCAGCTTTTATTATGACATCATCGTAATTATTATAAAAATTATATGATATATTAATTTTATATATATATTCAATCCGATCGGCCTATTTGGACTGGCCAGTGCAATTATATTAAAGAACACAAAATTAACCGGAATGAAGATTGTATGTATTTCATTAAAATCAAGAAAATTGAACTTAATTAAGAGAGTTTCCTGGAACAGAAAGACAGAGACATATATGGCAGTTCATCCTGTCGAACCAAAATTAGGCCATGTAAACAAAAGATTTAACTGAAATAATGGCCCATCTGAAAAATGAGAAAGTAAGAGACGTTTTTTTTTTTGAAAAAGCAACAAAAGAATGGAAGTGGAGGCTTAAATGCCGATGAGCACCCCTTTTTGTTTGGATAGAAAGATGCAGCCGGCCTCAAATAGCGCGTGATGAGTTTCCAGATCTGTCCAAATCCAACCCTTTTGTAGCGACATTAATCTACGCACACCTTCTTGAAGCCAAAATAGAAAACGGCGCGGCTCGCCCTCCCTCAAATAACCCGTCCCTCACATATAACGCCTCCTTTAATAATAATGGCACAACCCTTTCAGACCGAAAGGATATTCAGATAACGCCTACCTCCTCCTCAGGCTGATAACGCCTACCTAGCCTCGGCCTCTGCATAGAAAACTGGAAAGATAAAGTTATTTACTTATGGAAGGGAACCAACGCCCTGCGCCTCCGAAGTTTAAGCATATGTTCAAAAGCGGTGCTAAGTAGAGGCACTTACGCATCCACTTGGGTTCGAACCTGCGACTACGTAAGAAATCAAAGTTACAATTGGCTTCGCTGTTGCCTGGGCCAACCGAAGTTTCGTGTATGAATGTGATAAGCATTAATTAATTTTATACGGAGTATTAAATCTTTACAAGTTTTTGGATACGAAGTTACTTAAAATTTTGAAAGGGTATTTGTCTAAATAATATTCGGCTAACACATTTTTATCTTGTTTGTCCCCGTACAAAAAACACACTTCAATGTGTGTAACCTAGGCTAACATGCTCCTTAGACGTTATTAAAGGGTACTTTTCAGAGGTTGGGTTTTTATGTGTGTGGGGGGATCTATAGTTAGAACACTCAAGTGAGTGCATTACCAAAAATATTTCTCCATGCAAACTTGAGATTTTAGATGTTATTTGAAAGAACTATTTTTAAATGTTAGCAGGATTCTACAATGATATTGGTGAATTTTAATTTTTTGTTTTGATTTTTCTTTTTTCTTTTTTCCTGAAGGAGAGTGAATGGGTTTCTCGTCTATTTGATTAATATGAATAAACAAAAATAAAAAATACAAAATCTATTAAAATAATATTAGGACTAAAAAGTAACTTTCTAAAGAGGTCAACTAAAGAGGCTAATGTGGAACAAGTCAAAACCAAAACTACATTCAAGGATAATGAGGTCCCTCCATCAATACAAGACGTCTAGGTAGCTTTTAGTTAAAAAATCATTATAATCCTTCTCCACCAATCCTGCGACAGGATTAGAGTGATCTTGGGAATGGTTTTAGAGCCAATCACCCCATTTTATTCTTCCTTACCTTTATCCAATCATATTTTTCATGTATGTCCCCAAACCCCTTCAAGGGAAGGGGAGGGGGGGAGGGGGGGCGTGGGGGGTGAGGGTGCGGCGCAGTGCACGGAAGAGGAGGAGTCTCCAGGTCTTCTACATCCATTTTTTGTCTAGTCACTATAGGCTCTGCCTGAGCCTTCTTTGCTGTTAAAATCAAAATTGAGACCCAATTTTATGCTCAAATTTAGAAGATATAGGGAAGTTTCTCACAGGCAATAAGGGGCTTTTTCCATAGTGAAATTTGGAGCATTGGTTACATCCAACATGTAGTTTGAAGGGAGGGCATCCTTCCACTAGGAAGACTCAAAATTTCATTTAGATTTGTTGCATTTAGAATCCACATGGCCATTTTCAAAACATTTTTAACATTTGAAAAATAGCCCTTTATAATCAAGGGTCTGAATCCAACGTTGATTTTTTATTTTAAGCATAGTCGTAGTAGGGAGATCCCAAGAAATGTCCATGGAGATAAGGATGTGAGCAAATGTAGTGTAAATGAGGTTTGAAGTAGATGCATCTATTACCAAGACCTTACCCAAAGCATTGCCAATGGATGTGAGACAAGACACTGCCCAAAATTGAAGCCACAGATATGGTAAGTGCACCCAAACAACCCTGGTGGAAAGAGTTTCCAACAAAGGATTGAAAGTTGGGAACTAGGGCTTCATAAAGAGATGATGTTAGTCCCAAGTCTAGGTATTGTCTTGGAATACTTTGTCACAGTCCTTCAAGCAATCAAACACCACAATGAAGAATCCCTTGCACGGGTAAATCTCTAAATTATTTGTTAAAAAGGGGGCCCAAGATTCAAAAACCTAGGTATGTAGAGTCAATAGGCTTGGCTATAGCTGGTCAAATTTGCATATCAAACCCCTAGTAGAAAGTCGTGCTTTATTATTAAGAACCTCTTCTAGCACCTCATCTCTAAAGGAGATGGAAGCACTAGTTTGCATAGCTTGTATGGATTTTACCACTTTCTCTTTGAGTGTCAAACTTGAAGTCACTTCAGCAAAGGATCTAACAAAAATTTTGGTGGCCTTGCTCAAACCGGTTGAGCCAAGGGAATCCCTAAGAGGGGGAAGATTTTGGTCTTGTCCTACCACTTCTCTTACCAATGTAAAATTTGACTTGTTACTTGCCCATTCCTTTGGTAATTTGGACACCTCTAGGCTAGCAGATCAACATACCCTTCCGCCAACAACACCCAGACCAGTTGCCACCACTGACAAGGCCTTCCATCTTACCCCTGAATTCATGTTCACCCTTGAAGTCACCATCAATAGACTAGATCTTGTTGTTAATCCATAATCAACCTTAACCCTAACCAATTCAAGGATCATGGCTCCCCTATTAATTATTATTTTATAATAATATAAAGTTTATTATATGTTTAATTTATAATTTTTATTAATAGTATTGTTTTTAGGTTAGCCTATTTATTTTACAATTTAAATTGGAATTCACAATAATAAAAAATAATTACTTTTAACATTTTATCAATATAATTAATTATATATTTTAAATACCATGCAAAAATAAAATTTAGTTTCCATCAAGATTAGGTAAAGTGATAATATGGGATATTTATTAGAGACAAGTTCAAGGATTAATTTTAGTGGAGTTATGGACTCATCTAATTCCAATTACCATTTTATAAATGTTGACCATTTTCTGCATGACCAATTTGTGTTTTCCCTTTGGCTCTTTTCGTTTCTCCCTTGCTTGTTTTCTATGTTTGGTCTTTTGCCTTGTTACTTGTCTTTTCCCTTTGACCTCTCTTGGTTCGGGCTCTTCTCCCTTGTTCTTTGTTCTTTCCTTTTGCCTTGTTTGTCTTAGCCTGTTGGGCTTTGTTTTGCCCTGAAGTGCCCTTCAGAATTTTTTGAAGGGCACTTTTCTTCCAAATGACCCTTTGGAAAAGTTCTGAAGGGCACTTTTATTCCCAAGTGTCCTTACGAAGTTTTTTGAAGGGCACTTTTATTCCAAGTGACCCTTCGAAAAAGTTTCGAAGGGCACTTTTTAGCCCAAGTGCCCCTTCAAACTTTTTTGAAGGGCACTTTTCTTCCAAGTGACCCTTTGGAAAAGTTCTGAAGGGCACTTTTTAGCCCAAGTGTCCCTTAAGACTTTTTCAAAGGGCAATTTTCTTCCAAGTGACCCTTTGAAAAAGTTTTGAAGGGCACATTTTAGCCCAAGTGTCCCTTCAAACTTTTTTGAAAGGCACTTTGTCTTTAGAAATGCCCTTCGGCAAAGTTTTGAAGGGCACTTTGTCTTTAGAAATGCCCTTCGGCAAAGTTTTGAAGGGCCATTTATTTTGGAAATGCCCTTCAAATTTTTTTGAATGGACCTCGTGCCTTCCCCAAGTGTCCTTTGAAACTTTTTCGAATGACACTTTCCCAAGTGTCCTTCAGGAAAAGTTCTTGAAGGAACTAGCCATTGCCTTTTGGGCAAAATTCTCAAAAAAAATCTTTTGAACAAATTGTTTGAAGAAATTACTTCAAGAAAATTGTTTGAAATAATAAACCCAACCCAATGGATCCCTATGACGTGCCACTAGATGTTAATTTTAATATAGCCAACTAGCCGTTAGGATGCAAAGATGACATGCCACAGGACGTCAAACTCAGGGTGGCCAACTAGCCATTAGGATTCAAAGACATGATGTGCTGTAGGACATCAAATTTAGGGTGGAAAACTAACCGTTGGGGTGAAACTTGGTGACGTTTTGCAGGATGCCAAATTCATGTCTAAAGTCTTCAAATAAGAAGTAAAGTCACTTGGAAAAATTGAACGAATCTATAGTGCAAATTGGGTTTCCCAACAAGCTTTGCTTATGAATTTTATAAGTAGAAGCAATCAAATAAACTGAAGGAGCAAGTAAGAAGGAAAGTCACTGAGAAAACCCGAATGACTCTGTAGTGCAAATCAGGGTTCCCAAAAAGCTTTGCTTATGAATTTTATAGGTAGAAGTAGTTGAGGAACCTGAAAGGGAAAAGATAGTTCAAATCATGTTTCCCAACATGCTTGACTTATATGTTTATAAGTAAATCCATTTAGAAGGCTTGAATGGGTCTGCAGTGCAAAACATGGGATCTTTCAGGAGGAATCTAAGGTTTGCAACAGTGATTTGAGCCATTTCTTATGGAGGGTCATCTCACCATTGATTTTTCAGTGATCTTAGTCATTTTAAGAGGATGAATCAAAGAGAAGAACAAAATCCAATTGAATGAGAGAATATTTGGAATCAGTTTCACCAAGATGGCAACTACAAACCATTTTAGAGGCTTCTATTTTGACGCCCACGAGCTCTCTCTTCTCTCCCTCTTTTGCTATAAATAGGAACCTTGGGCTCTTGTTTTTTCATCCATAGAGAGTATGACAAATCTCTGTTAGAATGTTTTTCCATTTTCTTGCCTTTGAACAAAGAAGCATAAGCCTTTTTTATTTCTAAGTTCTAGACATTTGCCTAGACATGCAAGAGACACAGAGTGACAACAAGTGATTTTTTATCATTTTGTTCTCTATCCTTCATGATTTTGGGCAAAGAGTTGATCCAACAGGTCATGTAGAGTACATTCTAGCTGTATGAGATTTTGCACATGTGTAACCCCTTTCTGGACTATACACGTTGTCTTTTTTAGTTATTTACCTTGTGTGATCTCATTCATTTTGTCTCTACATTAAAATACTTATGTTGGAATATTTTAGAGCTTGAGTTATAGACTATATTCTGTTGTATTGTGCATAAATATAGGGCATACATGTGGATGCTAATTCTTAGTGTATCACCATTTTAGACTAGGATTTTCATTTATGTAACCTTCTGACTCTTTTCACTCATATAAACTGGTTCAATAGTTTCATTTCACAAAAGCTAATATAGGGAGCTAGCCCTTTCAACCTATAGGTTCATTTGCACTTATAGGCACACCCACAAGCCTGGAAATGTCTCAACATTGCCCAAATTTGGAGGCTTGAACAACCCTCTTCTAGGGTGCAAGATTTGGAGACAACAGTTCTATCACACCTGATGGGACCTAAATTATTGCTAAGTCAAGGTGAATGCTGATCTTGACAGGCCTAAAGTAGTATAAATACCCCTAACCCAACATTTGGTGACTCCAAAAGGGTGTGAATCCCTGGTTCTAGACTAAGTTTTATACATTATCCTACATGGTCCTCACAAGGTCCTTAAGATTTCTGACCAAGCCCCTTCAGTTGAAGATTTGCTTGAAGAACAACACCCTGAACCACTCCTAGCACTATTAAATCCTTCGCAAGGAGGTTTTGGGTAAGAAGCAGAAGAAGTTGAAGAAGTTCAAGGAGAGGAAGAAGTTGAAGAAGAAGAAGAAGAAATAGAGGATCATAGGGGAAGAAGAGAAATGGGGAAAATGGGAGAGATAGATAGACATCAACCCTTCCCTGATTTTAATACCCAAAACGTCAACCCTTCCCTGCTTTTAATACCCAAAACCCAATAGAGATTCCTATATATGACCCCATCCCTCCAAATACTACCAAAAGTCTTCCTAGTTTCAATGGAGAGGGTCCTATTATCCCATCTAAACATATTAGATACATCTCTAATTTTTGTAATTTCCATAATGTTACCAAGGCCAACATAGCCATTAGGATACTTGCTATGTCTTTAAAAGGCAAAGCACTTTACTGGTATAGAATGTTGGAGGGGGGATGCATTACAAGTTGGGATGGTTTTAGAGACCTATCGGTGACAATATTTGAAAATAAGAGTGATCATGGTTCCCTACTACATTAGCTAAATGTAATAAGAAGAGGTCCAAATGAATCCATAGGAGGTTTCAATGAGAGATTTCAAAGAACATGGTATAGGTTGCCACCAATCATGAGACCTCCTCCTAGATTTGTGTTCCCAACATACCTCAAAGGGATTGGAACTGATTTTGTTGTTATGTTTCAATCAATGGAAGAGTTCACTCTTCTAGGTGCATATGAGCTAGCAATTGAGGCTGAGAATAGCTTGATTCAGGCTGAAAGACTCCCTCTAAGAGTTTCCATGCCTTTGTTGTCCCACAATTCGATTGAAGCTCCAAGCATGTCAGATGTTCCCAATGATAATGTGAAGCCAAGAGCCTTTCCCAAGAAGGTGGATAACATTGTGGACAAGGATGAAGAAATCAGATCATTGAGAGCTCAGCTCAAGTAAGCTCAATATCAGGCAAGTGTTCCTCCTAATGCACAATACTATCCTCAACAAGGATATAGAGCTCCATACTAATATAATTATCAAGGGAGAGGAAAAAATCAACAAGGTTATAACAGGCATCCTAATGCATATAATCCAAATTCTACTCCTCCCGTAAATGTTGTTGTTCTAGTTCATGCAAATCTAGTGTAAGGAGAAGATCATGTGGACTAATGGGGGCAGCCTCAAGGTTAGTTTACACATGATGATGGAGGAACTAGCTACACTTTGACTACATAAGAAAAAACTACTCATTACATGACAGTAGAAGAAACATGTCCCAGCCAAAGGGATAGTCCTAGAGAAGGCAACAGTCCAAGTGTGGGAATGATGAATTTTCAAGTAAAAGATGATTTTGTGTTGACTCAAGGCATGTCAATTGCATCTAATACAAGGGCCAAGTAGAGAGCATTGGGAAAAGGCCGAGAGCCATGAATATTTCTAAGTGATGCCTCTCCAAGACCATAAAGTGCCAATCAAAGTGATACACCTTCTAAAGGCCATGTTCCTTAACAAAATCAGAATGTAAATGCAGCTACCAAGATTACAACATAATAGGCAACAACTCCTTTATTACCGTAAAAATGCAAGAGAAAGTGAATGCTCCATCTCTAAATATTATGGACTCATTAAATAGCACTAAGTCAATCATATCCCTTTGGGAGGTTCTACATATACCTGGTTAAAAGGAGAATTTGCAAGAGAAGTTAACAAGCATGCAGGTAGTTCCTCAATCTTCAAGGCATCATAGTGTGGCTCTCACAAATTTTCCAAATCATCTTTTGGAACCTTCCACTAAAGCTGAAAAGCCTCCACCCTTCTACCTCACACTTGTTGTGAGAGATAAGTTGGTCCACAATTGTATTGTGGATAATGGAACAAGCACTATTGTTATGTGTAAAGTAGTGGATGATAAGTTGGGTTTGAACTATGAGCCACATAGTAAAGGCATGTTGCAGCTAGATGGAACTCCAACCAAGATGGTAGGATTGGTCAAAGGTATGAAAGTGTTTTTACACGATTTCCCAAGCTTCCCTATCATGCAAGATATTGTGGTAGACCTTCCAACACTCTTTGTTATATGCTTGTCTAGGGACTTTATGGCCAAGATAGGAGGATACCTTTCTGTTGATTGATCCTTTCTAGATTTCAAGGCAAGGTATGGAACCAAGGTAACCATAAGGACTCAACCCTTAGCAAGGTTCCACATTGAGCCATACTTGGACATAATGACAAATCAAAACTGTCTAATCAGTAAAGAGGAAGAAATAATCTTGAATAGTGGAACATCTTCTCCTTTGGAAGGTATTTCTAACATCTATCTTGAGAAGTACAACATTGAAACACATAGCCTTGATCCTTACACTTTCATTGAGGAAATTGATTTGGGAGTTTATAACATGCATGAGGAGAACGCCCCAATTCAGTCACTCACCAATGAAGATCATGAGCTTGATGACATGTGGGAAATGTTCTTTGATGGTTCAAGGAGCAAAGTAGGCATAGGAGCTGGTGTCATGTTAGTTTCCCCATCAAAAAATTGTTACTACTCTTCTTATAGGTTTCACTTCAGCTACACTTGCAATGTGGCAGAATATGAAAGCTTAGTTCATGGTCTCTAATGGACAAAGAAGAGAGGAATCAAGATTTTGAAAGTCTATGGAGATAGTGAGCTAGTCATTCATCAAGTGAGAAGTCAAGCTACAGACAAGAACCCCTTGATCAAGTCCTAAAAGCATAGGGTATGGTATCTACTTGAGGATTTTAATGCCTTCAACATCCAACCCATACCAAGAGACTTGAACAAGCACGTTGATAGATTGGCTGCAATAAGAGCACGTTTTGACTTAGCTACTAACATTGAACAAGAGAAATATCAATCCTATATCAAGATCATTGTGAGGCCTTCCATCCAAAATAATGAAGTGTCATGGCAAGTGTTTGAAAGTGATGAACACATTGCACACTTATTGAAAAATGAGGTAGGCTTCTCTTCAAGAAATCAAAAGAAGTTGCATGATCATTATGAAGAGCAGATTATATCGCTGAAGACAAATAAAATATCCAAGAGGTTGATTACCTTGGAGAGTGTCTTCAATGATGATGATTAAAATAAAAACCAAAAAATGAGCATGTCAACAAAAGAAGAGAACTATGTGAGATTTTTGATTTTCAAAGACAAACTTTTGAAGATTGGCAAGGCTTGTTCTTAGCTAGAAAGACAAGATTTTATTGCATTATGCAAAGAGTTTCATGACATATTTTCCTAGGAATACAAGAAATTAAAGGGATTTGACCCAAGTCTAGCTCATCACACCATTGAGTTGGAGCATGGAGCTAAAATGGTAAGATAAAATCAAAGACCTATCAACCCCAAGGTAGAAGAACTCATGAAGAAAGAGCTAACCAAATTGATTGAGTCTAGGATTATCTTTCCTACAGCACTCAACTTGGGTAGCCAACCTTGTGTCAATTCAAAATAAGAATGGAGAAATCAGACTTTGTGTGGATTTTTTTAATTTAAACAAAGTGTCTCTCAAAGATCATTACCCACTCCCTTCCATGAAACAAATTTTGCAAGTTGTTTCAAGTTCTCAATGTTTCTCACTTCTTGATGGTTATTTAGGTTATATTCAAATATTGGTAAATGAAGGGGATCAATTCAAGATAGCCTTCACCACCAAGTGGGGGACCTTTGCCTACAATAAGATGCCATTGGTTTTTTCAATGCTGGAGCTACATTTCAAAGGGCAATGGACATGGCTTTCAAAAGTTTGATCAATAAATTTTTGCTTGTTTATCTTGATGATATAACAATTTTTTAAAAGGATGTTATTGATCATATGGGACATCTAAGGCAAGTGTTTGAGAAGTGTAGAGAGAATGACATATCCTCAATCCAAAGAAGTGCATCTTCGTTATCCATGAAGGTAAGCTTTTAGGTCATGTTGTTTCAAAAGAAGGCTTATCCATTGACTCTAAAAGGATTGAAGCTATTCTAGGATTGTCTTTGCCTCAACACAAGAAATGGCTGCAAAGTTTCTTGGGAAAAATAAACTTTATAAAGAGGTTTATCCCAAAATCTACCTTTGGTAAAGCCTATCACAGCCATGCTAAAAAAGAACCAAGTTTTTACTTGGACAAAGGAAGGTAAAGACATATTTGAAGTAATCAAGCAAGCAATTACAACATCTCCCACTCTCTTAAACCTGAATTTTGCTAAGGATTTCATTCTTTATACTTTTGCTAACCTCAACACAATCTCAACTATTCTTATGCAAAAGAATGATGAAGATGTTGAGCAGCCAATTGCTTTCTTCAGCCAAGGCTTAGAAGACTAGGAAGTGAGATATTCTTTTGTTGAGAAGAGAGCTTTAACCATCATTAGAGGCTTGAAAAAGTTTAGGCATATGATTTCCAACAATAAGATCCATGTCATGGTCTCCCATCCTAGCACTGAGGAGTTTCTCCTAAGCAAGGATCTCAATGAGAAGAGAGCTAGATGGATCATGAAGGTGATGGAATATGACATTGACGTCAAGGTAACCAACATAGTAAAAGGAAGAGGTTTATGTGAGCACTTAGCATCTAAATTTCAAGAGCCAAAAGAGCAAGCCTTAGTGAATCAAGTTCAAGACCAGCCAACTGATCAAATAAAGAATCAAAGTTGGACATAAGACATCATTGGTTTTCTTCAAAATGGTGAGTGTCCCAATGGCTTGAGAAAATCTCAAAGAAGGTATTTTAGGCTACAGTGTATTCCTTATTGTCTTATGGATGGCATTCTCTTTAAGAAAGATGTGAGCAATGTGTTGCTAAGATGTGTACACATTGACATTTGATATGCTACTAGAAAAGTTCCATAATGGTGCAGATGGTGGTCACTTCTCTCTTAGAACAACAACTGTAAAAATAATGAAAGGTGGTTACTATTGGCCTAGTCTTTTTGAGGACTGCTATCATTGGTCTAAGGTTTGTCCTCAATGTGCTTTCTTTGTTGAACAATAAAATCTTGCTACCCTTCCATTGAATCCTATCCAAGTGGACCAGCCTTTCATGCAATGGGGCCTTGAATTCGTTGGCATGATCAACCCTCCATCAATTGCTAGACATAAATGGATATTGACTGCTACATACTACTTCACAAGATGGGTAGAGGTTGTTGCTTTGAAGGAAACAAATGAAAATGCCATCTTGGAGTTCTATGACAGCTTTATAACAAGGTTTGGAGCTCCTCATGTCATCATCTCAGATAATGCACTTGCTTTTGTAAGAGCTAAATTTTTTGATTGGACAACAAAGAGTGGAGTTCATTTGAGTACCTAATCCAACTACTACCCTCAAGGTAATGGATTGGCTGAGTCTACCAACAAGAACCTCATTAAGATCATCAAGAGGACGTTGGAAATCAATCAAAGATCATGACATAACAAGCTAAAGACAACCTTATAGGCAGACATAATCACTCCCAAGAAGTCAATTGGTAATTCTCCCTTTATACTTGTCTATGGGAGAGAAACTAGGTTATCCATATCACAAGATCTCCTTGCCTTGGAAGTTACTTAAAAACACTCTCATGAAGGTCAGATTGATAGAATTAATGTAGCTGCAAGAGACAAGAGATGATGCACACAAAGCTTTGGAACAATAACAAGTTCTCATGAAGAAATCCCTTAATAAAAGGGCAAGGGAAAGAGTGTTCAAAGAAAGTGACTTGGTCTAGAAATGGGATGAAGATAGAGAAAAACCAAGAAAATATACAAAATTTGATACTTTTTAGAGTGGTCCTTACATCATCAAAGAGTGCAAGCAAAGAAACTCCTTTTAGCTGTTCAAAATAGGTGGAGAAGAGTTGCCTATTCCAATGAATGGAATCCATTTGAAGCTTTGCTTTTGACCCTTGCTGGCCATGTCATGTATATACCTTAATTTGGTGTTTTCCTTTATTGTGTTTGTTCTCCCTAAGTTTTTTGGAGCACAGTGTTTCCCTTCCTAGTGTTTTCTTTCCTTTTATTGGTTGTGCGTGTGTCTCTTCAGCTTGTGTGTTCAGCCATGGCTTGTTCTTTCAGATTTTGTTTGCCTTGTGTGACTCCATGCCAAATGGAAGGATTTAGATGACTGATCTTATGACATATCAGGCATGTCTCCCCTTGAAATTGCTCTATATTGACCATTTTTTACATGACTAGTTTGTGTTTTCCCTTTGGCTCTTTTTGTTTCTCCCTTGCTCATTTTTTGTGTTTGGTCTCTTGCCTTGTTACTTGTCTTTTCCCTTAGACCTCTCCTAGTTCAGGCTCTTCTCCATTGTTCTTTGTTCTTTCCCTTTGCCCTGTTTACCTTAGCCTGTCGGGCTTTGTTTTTCCCCAAAGTGCCCTTTGGAAGGTTTTCGAAGGGCCTTTATTGCCTTGGTTTCTTCCCAAGTGTCCCTTCAGATTTTTTCAAAGGGCACTTTTCTTCCAAGTGACCATTTGGAAAAATTTCAAAGGGCACTTTTCTTCCCAAGTGTCCCTTCGAACATTTTCGAAGGGCACTTTTCTTCCAAGTGACACTTCGAAAAAGTTTTGAAAGGCACTTTTTAGCCCAATTGCCCCTTCAGACATTTTCGAATGGCACTTTTATTCTAAGTGACCCTTTAGAAAAATTTTGAAGGGCACTTTTTAGCCCAAGTGTCCCTTTGAACTTTTCTAAAGGGCACTTTTCTTCCAAGTGACCCTTTAAAAAAGTTTCGAAGGGCACTTTTTAGCCCAAGTGTCCCTTTGGACTTTTCTAAAGGGCACTTTATCTTTGGAAATTTCCTTTGGAAAAGTTTTGAAGGGCCATTTCCTTTGGAAATACCCTTCAAAATTTTCTTAAGGGACCTTGCGCCTTCCCCAAGTGTTCTTTAGAACTTTTCTGAAGGACACTTTCCTAAGTGTCCTTTGAGAAAAGTTTCTGAAGGAACTAGCCGTTGCCTTTCGGGCAAAATTTTTGAAAGAATTCTTTCAGACAAATTGTCCTAAGGAATTACTTTAGGAAAATTATCTGAAACCATAAACCCGACCCAATGGATCCCCATGACATGCCGCAGGATGTCAAGTTTAATATAATCAACTAGTCATTTAGGGTGGCCAACTAGCTATTGGGATTCAAAGACATGACGTGCCACATGATGTCAAATTTAGGGTGGCCAACTATTCATTGGGTTGCAACTTGGTGACATGTCGTAAGACATCAAATTTATGCCTAAAGTCTTCAAATAAGAAGTAAAGTCACTTAAAAAACCTAAACTATTCTATAGTGCAAATTGGGTTTACTAACAAGCTTTGTTTATGAATTTTATAAGTAGAAGCAATTGAAGACCCTGAAAGAGCAAGTAAGAAGGAAAGTCACTTGGAAAACCCGAACGACTCTGTAGTGCAAATTGGGTTTCCCAACAAGATTTTATTATAAATTTTATAATTAGAATCAGTCAAAGAACCCGAAAGGGCAAAGATAGTGTAAATCAAGTTTCCCAACATGCTTGACTTATAGGTTTATAAGTAAAGCTATTCAGAAGGCCCAAATGGGTCTGCAGTGTAAAACATGGGAGCTTTCAGAAAGAATCTAAGGTTCACAACAGTGATCCGAGCCATTTATTATGGAGGGTCATCTCACCATTGATTTTACAATGACCCTGGTAATTTCAAGATGGCGAATCAAAGAGAAGGAAAAACTCAAACTGAATGAGAAAACAACTGGAATTAGTTTCACCAAGATGGTGACTGCAAACCATTTTGGAGGCTTCTATTTTGGCACCCAAGAGCTCTCTCTTCTCTTTGTCTTTTGCTATAAATAGGACCCTTGGGCTCTTGTTTTATCATCCACAGATAGGATGATGACGCCTTGCTGGAATGTTTTGCCATTTTCTTGTCTTTGAGCAAAGAAGCATAAGTCTATTTTCTTTCTAAGTTCTAAACATTTCCCTGGGTATGCAAGAGATATAGAGTGACAACAAGTGATGTTTTATCCTTCTATTCTCTATTTTTCTTGCTTTTGAGCAATGAATTGATCCAACAGGTCATGTAGAGTACATTCTAGCTGTATGAGATTTTACACATGTGTAACCCCTTTTTGGACTATACAGGTTGTCTTTTCCAATTATTTACCATGTGTGATCTCATTCATTTTGTCTCTACATTGAAATCTTATGTTGGAATCTTCTAGAGCTTGAGTTATAGACTATATTTTGTTGTATTGTGCAGAAGTATAGGGCATACATATGGATACTAATTCTTGGTGTATCACCATTTTAGACTAGGCTTTTCATTTATGCAATCTTCTGACTCTTTTCACTTATACAAATTGGTTCAACAGTTTTATTGCACAAAAGCTAATACAAGGAGCTAGCCCTTTCAACCTGAGGTTCATTCCCACTTATAGACACATCCACAAGTCTGGAAATGTCCCAACGTTGCCCAAATCAGGTGGAGGTCTGAACAACCCTCTTCTAGGATGCAAGATTCGGAGACAACAATAAATATTAGTATTATTTTGAAGGTGCAAATTATGTTGGACGGAATGTATTTTTGTGACTTTTTGAGAAGAGAACTTGCAAGTTACCGAACCTCTCTATAATATTATATTATATAATATATATTAAAATTATGAGTCGCAATGGCTCCACAATGAATGCACTGCTCACACAACTCTTGTTAAGTTGTTTACCCTGTCACATCACCAACTTTGCCATCACCAATTACCACAATGTTTACTCTACAACTCTACTAATTAAAACCCTGTCTAATAATTAATAACAAATTGCATCACTCATAAAACAAATAAGAACATACAACATCTTCCAACACTAAATTTTTATAAAAAATGATAAAAACCTAACTTACAACTACGTGCCATACAATTTAAATTAACCATATATATCATTTTTCATACCTTTTACAAATTAATAAACAAATGCTTAAATTTCTTTAAACTTTTCTCTATTTCTAAAAAAATAATATTTTGGCAATTTATAATCTTTTTATTTGAAATAATTGAATACAAAATTAAAATCTTCATTAAAAATACCAGAACCAAGATGGAAGATTTTGAACTTTAAATGTAAAACTTGCTCTACCAAATATAAAATTAATTGTTTTAATTATTATCATTACAACTCAAATTTGTATACAGAGATGATTTATACTAAGATTTCTTAAATTTTAAAATTATTTATTTATTTATTTATTAAAAAGAACCATGTAAAGCCAAAAATAAAAGCCCACACAACAAGCATGATAATTCATTTTACTCGAAAGTTTCCACTTACCAGATTCCAGTAACAACCCAAATTCTTCCAATCACAGTTTATCTATCGATTCGCTTAAACCCTAACACAAAACTACAAGATCTGCTATTGGGTATCCCAGAAAGCATAGCGTGACAACAACTGTTTAAAAACAATCCTGCACTGCACAGGTGCAATTTAATAATATGATAGACTAGCTGGAAAGTCCTGAAACAGCTGACGTTGCCGCATCCATGACCGAAAACAATGAGCATGCAAATGAAAAGCCGAGAAAATCCACCGAATGCTATGCCGTTCTGCTGGATCGATTAAAATCAAAGAGAGTTAAATTGCTAAATGGAGAGATCTAGCATTATATGATTATCTAAACGGTAGCATAATAGAAAGCCTAGTTAATGGGATAAAAACAATGTATTTGCAAAGACCGTGCAGAAAACCATGAAACTCTAAAGTAACCCGTACCCGGTCATTGAAGTTCCCTGCAAGGAAGATACGCCATACTCGCCCAATGCATTACTCAAAACCCATATTGTAATACAACATCTACCAACACTCTAAAGCCTAAAATAGAGCGGTAAAATACTGTTCCAGTATAAATGGCTGGACACAAGTTATATCTACCTGAAATTCGTGCTCATATTTAGCAAAGTGTCTCACTGTCTGTTTTAGAAGATTTGCTAATATATTGATAGATATTAACAAAATTACATTACTCATCATTCCGATTGATAAAAAACCATCCAAATATAAATGCCCAGATACTAGTTATAACTCCCTGCAATTTCATAGCAGGTCCTCTATAAATCATAGAATCAGACAGGACAAGATAAATTCCAGCAATTGACTGAAAAGTGTTCCTCTTTGGAAAAGACAATGTTGATTAATGCATGTTAATCCACCTGGCTTAAATATATAAGCAGGCGATGATAAAATTGTAAATGTATTGGGCTTGCCGTTGAATGAAGCAGATTGTTTGCAAAACAATCGCAAACATTCTGTTTCATTCAACAGCAAAGCCAATGCATTTGTTGAACAATGAGATGAATCTATGCTGGTTTTACCCAAATTATATTTTTCAGAAAATAGAAATCACCGCTAAAGAAAATAATCCTTAGTTATAAGTGTCCACACAACAAATACCTGCTCATTGTTTTCGTCATAGCTGCTAAAAGATCTCTTCAATGTTAGGGTAAGATGCCCACTGCAAGAAAAAAGAACGTGAACTATACATCTTTGTATTGGAAATCGTGTTGGTCCTGCAGAAATAGGTTAATGTCCAAATACATATCTATGTTCAACACATCACCAGAATAGGTTAATGCCTGAATGACAGACCATAAATATCTGTTAAAAAAATGTTAAGCTCATTATCCTAACATGTATTCCAGGCCCTGGTAAGTGGTGTCAGGTATTGGATGGGGTAGAGCAACTTATTCTTTTTTATGTATCATGTGAGATGAATTTAAGAGCTTCGCCCCACTGTATAAACCTCTAGAACCCTGAGGTTAGTCAAACATAGCTCATATGCAGTTTAATGCACCAATAAAGTACCCTAGTTTGTGATTTTCTTTGCTATGTGTCTTCTTTTCATTTGTGGGATGATCGAACTGGCACACCATAAACATTACATATATTGCAGTCTAAATGGCACTAGCAATAGGCTATCTAACTTCCCTCCATCCTACTTGGACAACTGGCCACAAGATCCAAGGCTATAAACTATTTTAAGTGCAAGTTACTCTGGAGGGTTTGTCTTTTTTAATTTTCAAGATTTTTAATTTTAATATGTATGATGTGGGCAATCCCTAATGCACAAATCTAATTATTAAATGATGGCTTTTCCAAATGATTCAATCATACCAAGCCAAATAAAATTGAATGAAATTAACTCGTTGAACCCTTTCAAATTCAAAAAACAAAAAAAATCAAAATTCAATTTGCGGCTATAAATATGTGGGACAAATTTGGAAATTGGAAATTTTAGGCTTCCAAATGAGTTTCAAATTCTACATTTAGAACATGTAAAAATTCATACATAGCAAAAGATTCTATAAAGAATGCTTGTATCAATTCTCAATACATTATATTCATTACTTTAAAAAATATATAAATTAATGAAATACATTAAAAAAAATGAAATGCAGATCTTGCTAATCTTTATATTACATCATTACCCTACAACTTCAACACTACAAATCCACTCCCCATAGATGAATAGAACTCCGATAATCTCTTTGAAAATTGGGTTCGCATAAAAAGTAACCTACACACTCTAAAACAACAAATCTGCAGATTAATCCCTGCAAGACTTCTGTTCACCGTGTCGTCCAAGAATTGAATCCATATAAGGAAAAATGCTGAAGAATGCATTAAGATATGCACAATGCAATTTGAAATCAATCTAAAAGGAGGAAAACAAAATGAAAGGAATAATAGAAAGGGGTTGGGCTTGAACTCA
Source organism: Torreya grandis (assembly GCA_037957365.1). NCBI lineage: Eukaryota > Viridiplantae > Streptophyta > Pinopsida > Cupressales > Taxaceae > Torreya > Torreya grandis. The sequence continues at coordinate 284,042 of JARHVA010000774.1, read as the reverse complement.
ACACCTCTTCTAAAAGTTCCCCCAAAGTATTCTTTTAGTACCGTGAACAACCACTCAATTGCTCATGATAGAAATTTATTTCCCTTGTAATCTCTCATTTATGTTGTGTTTTTTTTGTAACCCTTAAGACTCAAAAGAGAAACCCTTCAATTCATCGTTAAGACTTTTCCCTGTGGGGCTCCACGTTTATATGATAGTAAAGGACTTTGGGCTATTCGTCCTAAGCACCACATGATGGAAAAAAAAAAAAAAAAAAAATTGATTTGACATCAAAAATGAATTGACATACTAGCCATAATATGCAGAAAGAATCAATTAAAAAACTCTAACACGAGAAACAAATCATGGTAGAATAGAACAACGACTGTGTCCAAAGTAATTCATTTACAAATTACTAAGTTGTACTTGTGAACAATGACACCCATGCTTTTACCAACCTTCCAACTGCAAGCATTGCTATCCTCGAGTGGAAGCGGTGGAGGCAGTGCTCTGAACACCTGGTGAGTTGCCTACCTTAACACAATGCAATGGGCGAATGTGACAGCTAGGAGGGTTTTCAAAAACTGCGGAGGATGTCAAAACCCAAACCACCAACTTTAAAAACCGTCTCCTCGTGGCAGCATTCGGATGGGGCAAAACAACATATTCCTTTTCTTTGTCTCATGAACCTCAAAGCTTCACCCCACCGTATAAGCTTCCAGCTAACTAATAATTAATAAATACTCCATCTCTAATTTAATTTATAATTATTGATATTAATTTAATATTTAAAATATAATTTTAACAAGTGTTATACAAGATTGTGATGTTTTTATTCTAAAAGTTTAAATATTATGATTAATAAAAATATTATAAATTAATTTTAAATAAATCTAAATAATTATAAAAGAATAATTAAATGATTATAATAAATAGTTAAATATTGTATTGTTTAAGTAAGGTAGAAAAAATTAACCTTAAAAAATTACACTGAATAGAATTTAAAAGAAATATATTATATTGTTTTAAAAAATAAGAATAAAATATATAATAAATAAAAAAGTTGTCCTATAAGGTTTATGTGATGTTCTTGGTATGAATAGATTGTTGTTATTTTTATTTATTTACTACATATAATTATATAATGATTTATTTTAATTGTTTTTAATTTTGAAGAAAATATTTGTTATATTATTTTAATTAAATTTTATTTTTTATTTATTGAAAAGTTTTTCAAATTATATTAATAGAACAATATGGTATAGAAGTTATTCATACAAAAAAGTGAGTGGAAGAAGTAACTTTTTAAGGATCATATCAGTGAAGCTATAAATACAAGCTAATAAAATTTGAGATTCTTTTCAACTAAAACTCTGAATTAAGGAGCTATAAATACAAGCTAATGAACACAAAATACACTAAGAAATATGAGCAATGATGAAATATGGATGAGGATGTGGAAGGATATCACGAGCATCAACCCAAACTACCGAAGGATGTTTAATATGAAGTATAGGACCTCAACCATCCATTTTTTTTAAATTTATATATTTATCCTTAGAATTATCTAGCATGGGAGGAGAAATAACAAGAGCCAAGTAATGTAATTTCCTCTATTGTGGTGTGGACCACCCAGAGAGACCAACACCACTACCTCTACCATCCTAATCAATGCCACCACTACCTCTATCCCATCTATGGATACCACTTCTGCTAACCCAACCGCTACCACCACCAACTTCTTGGGCATGAATTTGAGGTCTTGAAATTGAAGATGAGATATGGACCTCTATGGATATCTGTTGTGGTGTCTGTTGCATGACCCAGTCCTCCCTCATAGCCCATGCCTATGGGTCTATGGGGATGACTAGAAGTGGGGGAAACCTAGTAGGACTCTACTAAATGCTCAAGGAGCACTACACCAATGACCAAGTAGGATTTGAAGGTGGGAAATCTCCAGACAAACTTTATTGGCTTGAAATTTAATATGGAACATATAATTAGATAACACATTAATCCTATTAGATGCAAAAAAAATCATCCAAAATAACCTAGTCAAAAGTGGCATCATTTTTGTTCTTCTATTATTGAAAGATAATTTAAGCCTAAAATATATGTTAGATTTGCATCAATTTTGAAAAAATCATGTTCGAGTCCCCTAAAAGAACCGTCTTCCACGTAAACATCTTTGGATGGAAGGGTTGGAAGAGGGTGTGAATCCATTGCCAAGTTGATTTTTCAAGCTTACAAAAACTAAAAAAATATGTTTTAATGATTTTAGGTGGTCGCACACAAAGCAAACAAAGTGAGCCACACCAAGATGCACCAACACATACCAATTGGGAGACCTTAGTGAAGAATACACCAAAAAAAGTGTGCTTGTTTTGGCTCAGTGATATTTGTCCACACACGATCAAACCTTCTTCTCTAGGATCTTTCCCTTGAAATAACTTTCTGTTTGGAATTGAGAGCTTTAATTTGAAGACACTAAGAAGAGTAGTGTTGGTAACCTATCTCATGTTTATAATGGTGGAAGGGGTTCTCAATAGGCCACTTATAGTAAATCCAACATGTAGAGGTATTTTACACATCAATCTTATGGAAATGGATTTTAGGTATGGCATTCTAAATTTTTTAGATAGATCCATGATCATTGACTTGTAACTAAAATTTATTGCATATAATATGCAAAGGCACCCAATCTCTAGTTTGCATATAATCAAAAGGTTAGATATGACTTTGATACCCTTTGTGAAGAGTGAGAGACCCTTACTCCAAGATAAAAGAGCGAAAGGCACCTCATGATAAGTAATAATTGGAGACCACCACAAAGATTGAAAATTGAGAACTAGCCCAAATTGAAAAGCATTGCCATCCCATATCAAATACATTTTGAGAAGCTTCCAGGCCTTCCAAATATTCTTATCCACAAATAATCACAATGGTGATGGGGACCTAATTAAGGAACATAGTTTGAAGATTCCATCACTTATAGCTTCCTTTTCCAATAGGGCTACCCTTAGTGATGCAATTCTAATGGAAAAAATTCTAGCTCTCATTATCAAATAAGTTATATTTAAAATTACTCATATAACTATAATTTGAGATGTTTCAAACTTGAACTTAAATTTGATGAATGGGAACAATTTAAAAGTAAAATCTCTAATTCTCTTATCTAGGAATACAAATAGTTGACTAGGGAAAGTACTAATTGACATGCATATATGAATACAAATAGTTAACAAGGATAATCTGTAATCACCTTGTCTAAAATAGTTGTATTATTGATAAATGGGTTTTACATTAAAATGAAAAAAAAAAATCCATAAACATATAATTAGGTCTAAATAAATACAAAAAATTAAATTAAAGCTAATTGATTTACCCAAATACACATAAGTAAATGACTAAATTGGGGTTTAGAATAACATCTTAATTTTCAAGAGACCAAAAGATAGTCATCAAAATTTGACAATGTAAACCAAGTTAAAACAAGGCAAAACTAACCCCAAAAAATTATAGTGAGTAAAGAACCTCCCTAGAACAATACACAACATGTTTATGGGCTCTAGGACCATAAATATCCCATTTCTCTAAAGTGAATGCCATGCAAAATTGTTTGTTACAATTATGTTCATCAGATTTAGGGATCTAAAAACATTGTTAATTTTCAAGTTTTTGTGCTTATCACTTATAAATCACTCTTATTATTCAAACCCTAGTAGATAAATTAATCCTTCAGAAGGACAAGGATAAGGATTTTTTTTGAGCATGTGTTTAGGATCAATAAGGGTTTTAAATACCACCTACTAGTAATTCCCCTTAAGAATGTATAATGTTGAAGACAACACTGTGGATTCAAATGAAGGCAGAGAGAGGTGGATCATGTGAATAGGGATGGGAAGGCAAGACTATGGATTTAGGTCATAGTTTTTATGGGCATAAATAAGATCTTAAAGAAGTGGTGGTAGAGATTAGGACACTAGAGGATTGGCCAGGCTTTGAAACTGGTCCAATTTAGGAATATGCGATCTCGTATAGTAAGGGTGAGGCAAAGGAAGATTGAGCAAAAGGCTTCCCTCCACTTTTGACTATGACAGTTCAAAAAGTGGTGGCTGTGCCAATAAACATCCTATTGGGGGAAGCAGGTGTTTAGTAAAGTTATAGGAGAAATTGCTAAAATCAATTAGATTGAATCCAAGAAGGGAAAGTCATCAAAAGGGATGATGATTAGGGAAGTTGTTGAATTAGTTTGGGAATTAGATGATTTTACAGCTTATTTGCAAGTCCTATCAGAGCATGCCCTAAGTATCAAAAGTGTTGGTAAATGGCCAGTAGTCAGAGAATTTTCTTACCTAATGGTTTTTTTGTTGTTCTTTGCACTTCTACAAAGATTTGTGAGAATGTCTTGAGTCTCCCCTACTAGTCGATTAGTGGTGTGGGTCTTTGGTTTCAAAAATGGAATCCAAACTTTGATCCTTTGTCATCTCACAATGACTTATTTCTGATTTGGATTCATTTCTTTGGGATTCCTTTGGAATATTGGAGTAAAGAGTTTTTGCAAGATTTGGGTATCTCTTTGGGATAGTTCATATAAATTGATCTAATCTCCATAGAAGGGGTTTTATCCTCCTATGCTCAAGTAAGGATTCCTATTGATTTGGATAAATAGATTATAAAGAGTATTTTTTATCAAGGAAAATGGATGGGTTTGCATCAAAATGTTGACATTGAGAAAATTGCTTTTTGTTATCATCTACCAAGGCAAGTTTAGAAAAATTATGGGTATAGCTTCAGATCGACAAAAATGAATCAGGCTTTGGTTCCTCCTTATTGGTAGTATAAAAAGAGAAGTCTAATGTTGGAGGAGGTAGATGCCTCCAAATTAGTTGGAGCAAGTGGTGAGGCTAGTTCGAGAGGGCTCTGAGGGAAGGTCCTACAATTGTAAACAACATAGGATCTTTTATAAAAATTAGATGAAGGTGGGGCACTCTCTTCAAAAACCATGCTCAAAGGTTGAGAACATATTGAATCTAAATTGATGTATTTAAAATCCATGCTTCTACCAAATGGGTAGGGGGATAGAGTTCTAGAGGTCGGTGCTTAGTAGTTAGAGAAGGTGGTTTGCAAATAAAAAGGTAGGGGGTTCGAAAGTGGTTCAGAGCTTGAGGATGAAGATGAGTCTGAGGAATAATTAAATTTGAGAGAAGTGTTGTCTATTTTTCAAGTGAAATGTTCTTTATCTCATCCCAATTGGGGTCTTAAAAATAAGGGGAAAAAATGGCAGGAGAAGTTCTGGGAGGCAAGCAAGGTATGTTACAACTCCTTTTGGATGTTGGCAAGCATGCAGGGGTAGAATATCCCCCTCTTTTGGAATGAAGGTCATTTCCTATAATGTTAAGGGTTTGAATTCCCCTAATAAAATGTGTTTGGTGAAACCCCTAATTTTTTTGGAGGATCATGATATTCTTCTTATCCAAGAATCAAAATTGACTAAATTAGAAGCGAAGATTTTTTGCATAAAAGTTGGTCTAGATGGAAGGAGTTTTTTGTGGAGGAAGTTGGTGCCTCGAGTGGCTTGGTAGTTATTTGGGCCTAGCTCATTTTTTTATAGGGTTGTTAGATTTTGGTTCTAATTGGCAGATGTGCAGGATGTCTAGTTTTTCTTACGATATTAAGTCGCTTCTGCTCAATCTATATGGTCCCAACAACTCAAGTCGTAAAGCTTAGCTATGGAAATATCTTGCTTGATTGCTAGCTAGGTATCCAAAGGAGAAGCTTTTAGTGGGGGGGGGATTTCAGTGCTATTTTAAATTCTATAGAGAAAATGGGGGTATTGGCAACCATGGCATATCCCAATTGGATTTTGGAAATTTTGTTTAAAATAATGAATTGATGAATATCACTCCTAAGGTAGGTTGGTTTATCTAGAATAATAGGTGGGTAGTTTTATATAATATAGAAGATTGAATAGACAGGTTTCTCATCAATTCTCTTTCGCTCTCTTATAATTGGTTGGTTGGTTTCTTGATCCTCCCTTTTTCTGGTTCATATCACTTTCTTATTTGTCTTTATGTGAAAGTGGATTGCCCTCGGTTTGGTGTCCTTTCAATTTAGATTTCATGTAGATATAGGAACCTTCCCTCCTTTAAAATTTTAAGGCTTGGTGTTCAAATTGTCCTCCTCAATCAAGATCTCTAATGCATCAAATGACTAAAAAATTGTAATTTATTAAGCACCATCTCAAATCTTGGAATATAGTGCATTTCAAGAAAATTTTAGGAAAAAAATAGGGTGGAAGCAGATTTGAGCAATGTGAATGAGTTCATTTTTAATTTGGGATGGACTCCCAAGATTTTGAAAAAGAAAAAAGCTCCTGCAAGAGTATGAAGAGTTGTTCTTCATGAAAGAAATCTATTTGAAGTAGAAATCTAGGGTCTGCTAATTGAAATAAGGAGATAGGAATTCTAAATTCTTTCATAATTTAGTCAAAGCTAAAAGGAATGTATCTCGGATATTAGGCAATAATTTGAGTAATGGGGAGTGGGTGGACTTTCAAGATGGTATTTGGATGGAAGTGGTGGCTTTTTTCAAATATCTTTTAGCAAGGGAGGAAGTGTAGTGGGTTGCATTGTAGAACACCTTTTAGAGGCTATCCCCAAATTAGTTTCATAATGTCAAAATAATATCCTCATGGCCCCTTTCTCTCTTGAGGAAGTTTTGGTAGTGGTTTTCTCGCTTGGTAAAGATAAATCTCCAAGTCCAAATGGCTTTTTAGTGACCTTTTTCTAGGCTTTCTGGGACATTGTAGGTAAAGATGTGTTGGTGATGGTGGAAGAATCATGCATTAGGTGAATGGTGGCCCTTGATCTTAATGTAAATTTCATTTCTCTCTTTAATAAAGATACTACCCAAGTGATTTCTCAATGATTATTTCCCCATCTCTTTATGTAATGTTGTTTACAATATAATATCTAAGTCAGTGGCTAGCCAACTCAAAATGCTTTTGGATTCTTTGATTTCTCAAGAGCAAGTGGGTTTCATGTTTGGTAGTAAAATCCAAGAAGGTATCATTGTGGCTTATGATATTATCCATTCTCTTTTTCATAATCTCGAGAAAGGGATGATGGTAAAATTGGGCATTACCAAAGCATATGATAGAGTAAATTAGGATTTTTTGTTCAAAGTTTTAAGTAAATTTGGCTTTGGGAAAGAGAGTTGTGAAAGAATGTCAAGCTGTTTCTGGCCTGAAATACTTGGTTTTAAATAAATGGATCTCTGAAAGGATTTTGTGGGGATTTTATAGGATTGAGATATGGAAATCCCTTGTCTTCTTGCTTGTTTATCTTATTAGTTGAGGCCCTAGGTCATTCATTAAAACAAGCTAAGATGGAAGGAAGATTACATGGAATTAAAATTATGGAAAATGTGTATAGTCTATCACATCATCAATTCACTGATGACATGTTTTTATTTGGTAAGGCCTCTTTGGAAGAGGCTGTGGAATTGAAAATCTGCTTTTAAGCTATGAAAAGGCTTTTGGGCAAAAATTTAGTGAAGCCAAATCTGAGATCTACTGATTCAATTGTGAAGTCTAGGAGAAACATGAGATTACATGGGCTCTAGGTTTTAAAATTGGCTCCCTTCCTAGAAAGCATTTGGGAGTGCCTCTCTTCATGAGAGGTAGTAAGTTTGGCCAGTGGGAGGAATTGATCAAGTTTGTTTTGAGTGTTTTGCCTCTCTATTATTTTTTAGTATTTTAACCTCCCAAAAGGATGGTTAAGATCCTCAATAAAATCATGAAATATTTCTTGTGGTAGGGTACTGTGGAGAAAAATAAGATCCCTTTCTCAGATGGGATCATGTGTGTAAACATAGTAAGATGGGTGGGGTCGGGATAAAAGATAATCAATTTCAAAATACAACACTTTAGGCCAAGCTAGTTTGTAAAATGGTTGATCAACTAGAGGTGATGTGGTGTAAGTTACTTCGTAGTAAGTGTCTAGGATCTAATAGGCCAAAAATCATGGTGGCAATCACTAATCCCCCTAAAGTTTCACAAATGTGGAATTTTATGCTCAATTATAAGCACACTAGTGCTAATCATGTTTCTTAGATGATCAACAATGGCAAGAAGGATAATTTTTGGTTTGAATCTTGGAATGAACATAAGCCTATTTTAGAGTCAATTGAGGCTATCAAAATCAGGTTGGTATTGGTGGATTTGTGGGGTACTAAAGTGGCAAATAATCTCAAGCCTCAAAGGAATGGTAGTGTTATAGGTTGGGTTTGGAAGAGTTTGGAAAACCTCCTAATGCTTGAATCTCAATGTATAGGTATTTAAATTTGTTTGGAGCATAGAAAAGTTTTTAATAATTCCAAAGAGGATGAGCTTCATTGGGTTGGGGCCAAAACTTGTTCTTATTCAGTCAATCTTGGTTATCAAATGGTAGAAGTGGTTGATTTAGTTCTAGCTTGGGCTCATTTACTATGTTGGTGTAAGGAAGACCTTCAAAACGTAGGTGCTTTTACTTGGTTGGGCATTCAAAATCATATTTTGACACAAGATCGACTATGTAAGATGGGTTTTTAGGACCATCTAGGTACTGTCTATGTAAACAAGTGGAGAAATTAGTAGATCATCTTGTTTTTAACTGTCTCTTTGCAGTGGTTTGTTGGGCTTGGATTTATAGCAATTTGGGTTGGGTTTGGGCATATCCATCTTCATTATTGGATGCCTTTGATTCTTGGCCTATAGGTGATGTAAAAATTTCTTTAAATAGTCTTTGGAGGGTGAGCTCAACTATTCTCATTTAGATGATCTGGTGAGAGATAAATCAAAGATTTTTTGAAGGTAAAGAGAGGCCACCTTTAGTGGTTTTAAATAATGTAGAGGTTTCTATTTCAGAGGTGGCCTCAGCTCAGGTTCAACACAAGTAAGGTTGTTTATCAAGTTGGGATATGAGGATGAGTGGGAGCAATAATTTAGTGATCATCCCCCCTATTAATGGATCAATCATTTATGCAAATGGAAAAATTAAGAAAAAGAATAGGATTGGTATTGCTTGGATAGCATCGCCACTAGGGTGGTTCAAACTCAATTTTAATGGAACTTGTTAGGTGAATTCAAGTGATTCTATGGTCGGTTGTGTGATCAAGGACTGTAATAGGTCTCTCATTAGAGCAGTGTCTATCAAATTTTTGGATGGGAGCAACAATGAGGCTAAAGCCCAAGCCTTGGTGGTAGGTATTGATATAGTGCTTGAGTGTGGGGTGTCCAATTTGGAAATTAAAGGCGATTCCCAAGTCGCCATTCAAGCCTTGTCCAAATTAGGGGCTAAATTTGGAATCTAAAAAATATCCTTGATAAAGTGTGGGGTGATGTTTCTCAATTTCATAACTGGAAGTGCTCACATTGCTATAGGGAGGCCAACAAAGTGGTTGATTTTTTGGCTAATGTTGGGATTAAGAAAAATGAAGTCAGATGAGAGGATAACATGAGGGAAGCATGGGCATATTTCAACGAGGTGGTAAATTTTGATTTTTGAATGATGTTTGTAGCCTTCCTACGCATGTGAAGAATGGAGGTGTGTCATGCTATGCTGAGCTACCCTTTATTTTTATTCATTGTGTTCATGTAGACTATCCATACGATTAACATTCCAATTGGTGTTAATTGGTGGCGGTTCTTTCCTTTAATGCTTTGGTATTTTCTAAACTTTTCTCATGCCTTACTTTTTAGAAATGAAGGGTTGGTGTATTGGTGTCATGGAGCAGAGCTATGTTGAGTCTCTGGGTTTGATTGTGGTTTTTAGGCATTGGGCAAGGCAGGAAATGGGTTTTGTGGGCCATGTTTTGATGGCATGGTTAAAACATATTTTTTGTGCTCCCACCCTGGATGTGGCTCAAGTTATCTTGGAAATTTTGGGTGGTGAGGTACTAGAAAAGAGGTTGAGGTGGCAGGTTAATTCAAAGGTGGCCTATCTATTCGCCATGAATGTTCTGTTGATCAACTCTAGCAGAGAATAGGTGATGTAATTGGTCAAGATTTTTGTGGCCTTAGAATTTTAGGTGGATTTACTAGTACAATTCACAAATTTTCCAGGTGGGTCTTATGATCATCTCCCCTTATTTGGAAAGGATGGCTTGGGTTTCATCCCTTTGGCATTTTTAAAAGAGCTAGAGACTCACTTCCTTATCCTTTTGCATCTGACTAAGGAACTGGAGTCAGTTAGATTACAGGAAAAGGAGGTAATTAAATTGGTGGTTCTATTGGACATTGAAGCTATCAAGGCTCCTTTATCAGGTTTTGCAATGTGATAGGATGTTTGAAGGTCTAAGGTTTGGGTTGTGACTATGAAATTCCTAGCTAGGGATTCTTTAGAGGTTTGTTTCCTTCCCCAAGCTAGGTTTCATAGGTATTAAGGTAGATGGGGCTTCAAGCTAAATGAGGCTATTTGGACATGGTGTAGTACAAGCTTTGGGATAGCAGTGGTAAGCTAAAAGAGTAAGAGGTGGCAATGTTGTTTGCACTTGGTGGTTTGGGTCAGTCGTTTGGTGGAGTGGGTTTTTGTTCTCAGTCAAGGCTTCAGGCCTTGTGGGACAATGAAGTGGATTGTCTTAGTGGGGGTGGTTTATTCTCTAAGGTGGTGAATATCTCAAGTTAAGGTTGGTATCTAGTTTTTTTATCAATTGGTCATGTTTTAGGGGAAGTCAAATTTCAAGTTGAGATTTTTTTTAATTTTGAACATTAATAAATACAATAGTGTTCTGTGTATGTTTTTTGGTGGTGTCTTGGTTTTTGTGTGGTCATATGTCTTATTGTATTTTTTTCCTCAAGTCAAGCCAATGGTTTTCTCCTTCTTTTTATTCGGCAAGGATCCTTTCAACCCTAAAATCTAAAGGAATAGGGTCCATGTCACAAGTTGCAATTAATGGAATAGATTAATAAGATATGTGGCTCAAAACTCAACAAGAGTTCAATTCACCCAAGTGTACCCAAAACAACACTCAAGAATGAATATTTACAATGATGTTATGTTACAGTAATAAGATATTATAAAGATATATCAAAAAGAGGAAAGGGTATGGCATAAAATAAAGTTTTAGATTATTATTGAGATGTTATTTTATCAAAACAAACAATTTTTGAGATCTAATGTGAAGAACCAACATTAACAAATCCTAGTATTCACTCAAATTTGAATAACATGGTGCCATAGTCTGAGGATTAATTAGTTATGAGTGAATCCCAACATTTCTTTGCAAGATAAATTAATTATAGAGAAAAACAAGAGAACATTAATCTATAATAACTTAATGAAGATCAAAGTTCACTATAGAAAATAAAAATATTACACATCTATCTAAAATAACTATAGAATATAGATTAACTACAAAAATATTCAGAATAGTAAAAACACCCAGTCTAATCTATTCATTAAAAAAAAAAAAGAAAAAAAGAAAAAAATCATACAAAAATTATTTTAAACTTAAAAAATATATAATATTAGTCTGAATTAAGAAAATAAAAAATAAGAATAAACTTACAAAATATCCATTATGTTTTCTCAATATTTCTATTTTTTCCAAAACCTTTTTAAATAAATATTTTCTCAATACCAAATCTTTATAATAATTTGATGATTACCACCTTACTTTTAAAAAAACACTTGAAATTTTGATCACTTACTTAAAAATAAATTATCCTAAAACTATCTAATATAGGTAAAAATAAAACTAGAGCTTCAAATCTAAATTTAAAGTGATCTCAACTTTTCAAAGGAGAGATATCCCAGAAGTAATCCCCACTTTGAGGCCACAAAGAATTGTCCAATGTCTAAATTTAAACATGATAGAAGATCTCAAAGTGTCATTGTGACTTTAGAAAATCATGCAGAAATCGGTCCCTTTAAAATTCCAATATGAGATTTAATTATGTGTCCACTATATTTTGTACACAATTGTGAGATCACTGTGAAATGTAGTTAATTGTTTGTGCATGCCCTGTTTCTTCTAAGTTCAACTTCAAATTTTAAATTGTTCCCTTATGTTTTTTTTTTTTTTTAAATCATTTATAAAATCATATTAGTGACAAGTGGCACTTGCATATTTGAATTCAAACTGAAAATATATATGTGGAACCAATTTGCTAATTCATTCAACACTATAGAATTCCATTAATTGCCATAAAATTTGTGAAATTGTGACAATTTGACTGGAAATTATGGATGCCAAATTTAAGACAACATCCATAAGTATTATAAACTTACACATGGCATGATACCGTGACTCAGGGTCTTTTGTGGATTGGTGATGATTGCCTGATCATAAAATTCGATCTATTATGTACGAAGCACCTGGGCACTCCATGTCGTGATATCACAGGGTGCTTGGTTCACAACGTGACAATTCCAAAGCTATCAAATTTATGCCCATGTTCACAAAGTGATATTGATGACCGATGATCAATACTTGTTAAACAATTGCCCCAATACCTTTTCTGCTTTAACTTTTCCTTGTTTCTTTCAATGGTTATCAATTTACGGATTTCTAATCCTTAACCTTTATATTTACATCACTGTCTATGCTCCATTTTATCATCAACATTGAACTTAGGAATTATTTTATTTGCAGACAAATATTCTTGAAACTTCTCAAATCTGTCTATGAACTTCTACAGGCAGGTTTACACAGTCCTTAATTATAGTTTAATGACAATGGAAATGGCTCTAACACACAGTTATTGAATCTATAGAAGCTTCGCATGAACTCAAACTTCCATCATATCATCGTTATAAATCGACTCAGATCATGATTTAAAACAGTCTTGTATCCATTCCATTCTAAACTATCCTTTCCATCGCCATTACAAACCATCCGATCTGCATTCAACATTAAACTATTTTCTTATATTGATCCAATATTTTATTCTTTAATCTTCCCCTCACATCTCTTTATCTTTTCCCCAACGCTTCATTGTTCCACACACATTAGACAACTTTCATAAAAACGACAACAGACCAAATAATACGTTCAATATCCACTCATTAATTTTACTCACAGACCTTTATTTCGGGGTCTGTTGAGAATAATTTATTATTAAGAAACAATACTAACCAGCCCGTAACTTTTTTTCTGTGTCTTTCGTTCCAAGACCCGTAAGCATCTTTATGGGACTCTCTGTAGCTCTATTCCGCCATAGACTCTGTGGGGTCTTCCATAAATTATCAAATACTTAAATGAATGAATTAAAACATATTCGGCTCAGCTTCCACGAACAACACTGCACGCCACATAGTATTCAATGAAATACAGCTTGTATACTATTTCTACATACTTGATCCCATTTCCTCGCTAAATCTGCATACCTTCCTTACCAAATCGATGTCAACTATGAAACAATTATGATTTGGTAGAACATCAATTCTGTTATGGTCGAATGTAATTCGATGAGTCTTCCTTTATATTGGTCTTCAAATAGAGCTCTTTATTCTATCGCAACCTTTATTCTTCTCACTATTCTGTAGAATCGACTCCTACAGGCAACTTCTATACAGTTCTCTATTACCAATTATACATAATCCTTACATATATCAAACAACTTTTAGCATCTTTTTACAAAACTTCAATGAGTTCTGTCGGACAAATCGATATTTTCCATTAAATAGAGTTTCAACCTTGTAACAATAACCGAGCCTCCATGTCATTCAAGACACGCTGTTTCTTTTTATACAGATCTCCTTTACACAGTCACATCTGAGAGCCTTCGAAAATCTTCAAATCCATATTAATTTCATGAACACGCCAGAAAGATTCGGTTCTCTATTCGCAAAGATCCCAATAATTCACAAATAATTTGGAAAGCACAAGATAAAAAGACTGGTTTCGATTTCGAGCAAACCGGATTCCAAAGTACAATTTTATTTACAATTACAAGCCTCACGGCCTTCTTGACTCCTCCTTTCTACCTACCCTAAGTATCATTTTGCAAGCTATCATATTTAACTTTATTTACTTGCTTTATTTAACTCCTCCTCTCATGGATGAATGGATGAAAGAGTTATATGTTTCAACAATATTCTAATCACGACTTTCATATTCCTATAAACTCTCAACTTCCTATCAACTTACTAATTTTGAATATCTACGTTGCTTTTCACCATAATCACTTGACAAGGAGATTACAACAATATATAAGACTCTTCTATAACTAAACCTTGCAGTTTACCCTCATTTATTTGACGTAGACTTCTATTTGGAGGGAACTTATATTCAAACCTAACAAAGTACTTAGCATGATCATTGAGGCATTTTCAAGCCCCTTATTCCAACACATGACCCTTTTTATATGTATTTTGCCTTCACAATCAACGTTTATTGACTTACATTGACTTTCATTTACATAATATACATAAGTGGATTGATGCTTCTGCATCAAATATCATTTAAGTAGTTACTCTAATTTTCCTTGCTCACTACGCATCTCGTGGCTAATCAAAATAGAGCATGTGACCTATAGTGATTGGTTTAGATCCATGAAATGTCGGAATTCATAAAATTCACTTTTTTTTTTTTTGGCCCTGTTGCTTAATTCAACTAATTTATAATGCTCACACATACAATATTCGTGAAAAGAAAAATACAATTAAATAGAGTTAAAACATATGTGACCATAGCTCTGAATAAAAATGTGATCACAAAACATGTGGTAGTTGTTTAATGACTAGGGGTTCACAAGGAGTTCAAATTAAATCATGTGGTTTTGGAAGGGAAACATGGTAGGGTCATGGGTTGTCGAGATCACAAGATGTATTAAATACAAACTACACACACACACACACATATATTAAGTGTTGTGTTTTATAAATGGCTACGTTTTAGGAGTCTTGGGGATCAAAGGGATCACTAATTTATATGTTTATATATTAAAAGGTAGCCATGTAGATTTTAAATATGTGTGAACTTTTGTTTTTAAATAAATAGGTTGTGGGGAAAGTGAACTCTAGGCCTAAAAGTTATGCACATAGGGTCGTAAATATATAAAATCGAAGGCCATATATAAATGTGAGATGGGTCATGGTAGACTTTATATAAATTAAAAGTGGTCACAAATTTATATGAATCTTTGTGTATTCAATCATAAGTGATTTCTCTTTTGCATATTCATAAACCTCAAGGCCATTTTAATGTGATGTCACGATTCTTTTTGAATTCAAAGATTATTCTTAATCTATGTGATAATTTTGAAACAAGTACTAAATTTTATAGTGAAAACATAAATCAATTAAACATGATGTTGATGTTCATTTAAAATTTTACTAATTTTTTAAAATTTTAAACATTTCATGTTGAATTCAACTATTATTAACAGATTGAATGTGACTAAAATATCTTATGGGATGGGAAAGATGGTCACAAGGGGAAATGTTAAAGTCGTGTGTGGAAAGATTTCCTCAGTTTCTATTCTGTATTTGGAAAAACTTATTGCACTACCTCCTACCAAGTTAACTACTATAAAAAAAGGGAAATCAATAGCTACATTAAGAAATAAAACTAAAAGGAAACTAATATAGAAACATAAATGAAAAACTAAACTATGAAATAAAAAACAAAATGAGAAAAAAAAAATCTAATCTACTCTAATCATAATCTGCCCTTCATTAAAAACTAATAGTCAAAGTAGGAGGATGAACTTGGAAAGTTTGTATAAAGCGCTTCCCACTACCTGGTAAAAGGAAGTTTTCACCATTCATAGTCTTTAAACATGAAAAGACATCTTTATATTATTTCAATAGTTTAATTAAATTATTATTTCTAACTTTAAAGATATTTAAAAGCTTTTTCTTAACAGGTGATTCTTTCCAAATATAAAATTAGAAACATCATTGGTCTCAAGTAAATATACCTCAAAATATTTCCAAATGAATTCATGATACTCTTTACCAGGAATTATGTGGTGATATTTGAGACTATAAGTTTGGTAAGTACCACTTTTTCATGATCTGGATTTGTTGTTAAATAGTCTTCCTTTGTTTCCTTTTATTTCATTTCTAATTTTTGTACATATTCAAAGTGTTCATATGCATTTATAATTTTTTAATATTCATCATCAGAACCTATAAAATCCTAATAAATTGGACATTCCACATTATTTAAAAATTCCAATATTATTTCAGAGGTAATATCATGATTTAATAAATTAGCTTCCAAATAATCTTTTTGAGTGTAGTTAGTTTCAGTTAATTTTTTCATCACTATCATCCTTTGATATTTCATAAATAGTGTCTTGTTTCAATAAATTGACCTCAGATAAAACTCTCAAACAAATTCCATGCAAAAAATTATCTCTTCCTCATTTGATGCTTCCTCATCCTCTTGAAATTATTATAGTACATTGAATTATTCCACATAATTTTTTGAATCAAAATTTATGTCATAAAAAAATTCATTTGCAGCATATTCATTGTTGTCCATGGTAAGTGCAATGATTGGCTCAATACGAAAAATTGTGTTTGACTCAGTACATTCTCTTTGAATTTTTTTTTATCTAGGTAACTTGTCATGGGAAAATCCAGATTTTGTTGGGCTTAAGGAATGGTTGATGTAACATTTTGAGAGAAGGCACAATTCATTATGGGGAAAATATTTTCTCTTCAGGAGGAAAATTTTCTATTTAAGATGAAGCTAATGAAATTTATTTAGATGTACTAGAAAATATGGATACAATGGAGTAAAAAAAATTTATGTATATATCCATAATGGCATCATCTTGGGGAATGTTTCTAAGGGGATTGTTGTTATAGATATAATGCAATTTTAGGTTAAAATACATAATTGGATCATTGTGTTGTCTCTTGAATGTGACCATTTGATTCAATAAAGTTAAAGGAACAATTTGTTTCCCAAACTATAGAATGAATTCATTCTCCAATTCTTTTCAGTTATGGATTGAATCAAGTGTTGAATTTAAAAACTAATCCTACTCAAATCCATCTCATGTGAAAGGAAACAACTTATATAATGCATTCTCATGCTGAACATTTAAGAGTTTTATGGAATTTTTGAAAGCATGAACATGTTTCTCAATGGTTTTATAATTTTAGAATTTGGGGAGGAAATCAAAAATGTTTTTTGGGTAGATCATGTTGAATATCAAGGATGCTTATGGTTGTTTCACCAAGCCAAGACATGTTTTTCTATTTTTTTTCTCTTTTTTACATTTTTAAAAATTTATAGCTTTTAACATGTTTGATAGAAACTAAAATGAAACCAGAGGTTGGGTGTAATTAATCACAAGATGCCCTCCTTATACCATCAATTTTGTATTGATGCACATTTTTGAATAGACTCCAAAAAGTGAAGGGATAAACCCACTTATTTTAGGATCTCAAAAATAAGACCTAGGTCACCAGTTGTAGTTGGTGGAATAGATGGATAAGCAATGTGACTCAAAATCCATCAATGGAATTTCACCCAAGTATCCAAAAAAACACCAAAGAATGGATATTTACATTGATGCTATGCCATAGTAATTGGATCTTACAAAAACATATAAAAAAGAGGGAAGGTATGGCAAAAATGAAATTTTTAGATCACTACTAAGTTATTATTTCATTAAATCAAACACTTTTTGAAATCTAATGCAAAGAACCAACATTAATCAAATCTAGAATTCACTTAGATTTGAATAGCATGGTTCAAAAGTATAAGGATTAATCAATTATGATTGAATCCAAACAACATCTCTTTACAAGATAAATCAATGACAAACAACAACAATAACACATTCATCTATAGAAACTTGATGAAGATCAAAATTCATTGCAAAAAATAACATGTTTTCACATCCATCTATAATAATTAAAGACCAATGATTAACTACAAAAATGACAATAATAATATAAATACTCAATTTAATCTATTTACAATAAAGAAAATTAATATCATACAACAATTTCTTTAAAATCAGAAAATATATATCATCAATATGAATTGAGAAAACAAAAAAAAATAACAAACTCATAGAATAATCGTTTTGATTTCTCAAACATATTAACTTTGTCAAAAGTTTTTTAAATATTTTTTTTTCTAAATACAAAATATTTGTAATAATTTTATGGTAATCTCTTTTATTCAAAACAAAATTGTTACATGTAATTACTTATTTAAAAATAAAATATACTCAAACTATTTGAAGTAACTAAAAATAAAGCTTAAGCTTGAAATATAAATTTAAAGTGAGATAATATATTTTAAGGAGAGATCTCTAAGAACTAATCCTCACTTTGATAAAGTGATGTCATCAATAGGTTTTCATGAAGTCATCTCGCTCATTGTGTATCTTGTGCCTAATTAAATTGGAAAACATGACTTTTTGTGATTGATTTAGATCCCCGAGATGTATAAAATCACAAAGTTTAATTTTTTTTTTGCTTTATTAAATTCATAATGTTCACACAACCAGTAATCCTATCAACAAACAAATTGATCAAAATTAAATATAGTTAATATAAATGTGATCAAAATACATGTGGTAGTTGTTTAATGACTAGGGGTCATGGCATGTTCAAATTAAATCCCTCTCCTTTGAAGGGGACGTGGGATCACAATATGCAATGAAGCTAAACCACATACCCATTTATTTTTATGTATCTTGTTCTCTAAACAATCGGCTTTGCTAGAGTTTCAAGTGTCAAAGGGGTCTCTCATTTATATGTTTATATGTTCAATGACGACCACTTCATTTTAAATAGGTGTGAATTTCTATTTTAATTAAATTAGTTATGGTGAAAGAAAACCTTAGGTCTGAGGGTTATGTATATAGAAATGTAAATATATTGGTATATATATTTTAGAAAAATCATGTAAAATATATTTATAGATATCATTTTCAAATTATTCATATTTCAATATTATATAGGTGTCTCGAGAATAATATTTATAAGTGTATTTTACATAAATTTTTCTAAAATATTTATGTTAATTATAATTTATGTTGATATATATATTATAATATAATTTATGTGAAAAGACACATAAAATGATATAAAACTCATAACCTTAATATAAAATTAATTAAATATTTAAATATCATATTTTGAAAAACACAATTAACATTAACAATCATACATAAAATTATATAAATATAAATTTGTATATACAGTATATAAATTTAATACATATAAATATTATGATAAATTTTAGGAATAAATTATTTATCCTTAAATTATAAATAATCTTAAGGTAATAATTTATAGGTTAATACATAATTTTAAGGTGAATTATTACCTATCCCTATATAAATTTAATACATATTAATAATGAATCTTAGAATAAATTATTTACCCTTAAATTATAAAAAATCTTAGAGCAATAATTTATAGGGTAATGCATAATCTTTAAGGTAATAGTTTATAAAATATTTACCCTATAATAATTTAAGGTTAAAGATTTATGTAAATTATTATAATATATTAATTTTAATAATATATTATAATATTCTCTAGAAACTAGGCTTCTAATTAATTATTAATTACATTCTTCCACACCTTTACATGTTAATTTTTTTTATTAATAAAATGGAAAGCCACAAATATAAATGTAAAAGGAACAATGATAGTCTTTATAGAAATTAAAAGTGATTGTGAATTTATATGAACCTTGGAACTCAAATAAATTAAAGTGATCATGAAATTTTAATGTGAACCCTTTTTTAATTAGGTATGAAATATGAATCTTTTATTTTAACAAAGACCTTAAATTGATCTCAAATTGTGAACTAGACCTCAAAAGGTATTATGAAAAATTAATTATGGTATTCATCTAGAATGAAAGATTGTTCCTGTTTTTGTGAAGAAATGGGGGTATGTTGGTCAAAATACTATGATTTGATCTCTCATATTTTTTAAGTTCTATTACTTTCTATATTGCTTCATAGAAAAATGGTGATTAGGTTATTAGTATTGTTTCACTGGATTGACGAGAAAAATTCCCTGATTTTATTCTATTTTGAATTTGACCTCATTCTCCATAATGTCTCAAGAGGAATAGGATATGAAAGTTAGTTAGATCAATTTTTTTTTTTGAGGAGTTGTAGCCACATATATATTTTTAAAAGTAATTCTATTTTAATGGAAAATAAGATACACACAACAAGCTAAAACAATGACACAATGAATACTTACCACAATAATTGACAGTTTTAAAGATGCTCAAATACCTAAATAGATGAATAACAATACATAGAAATGATCAACCAAGCAATAACAATGGAAAGAGAGGGAAAGTGGACTGAAATGAACACACATGGGCACTACAACTTAATTTTAGAACTAGGAATATAATTGGAAAATGACACATAATATAACTTGAGAATCTAAGGTTGGTCATATGAAAGGTTAGAATCAACATGGCACCAATTGTGTCTAGGTTTGAATTAGTAGGTGGCCAATTTTGTTTGTTGATTGTGTCCCTTTGCCTCAATTCTATCCTCTATTGTTTTATGGGTCTTGTAAAATTTTGAGTTGCTTTTTAGATAGATGTTGATCTATATTTTATCTTTGCTTCAATACTATGATGGACATAATTTTTTTATTTGCCTCCCATTTTATCTTGACCTAATCCTTGAAAATGTATGCATAAAATATTATCCAAGTTAGTCTATTTGAGCAACCTCTTGAGGAGTTGTAGATATTATCTCATATAGTGAGAATTAAAACTCTATGTAGTTATAGTGATTTTGAGTGAACCCCAACCCAGTGAGGGAAAATAACTCATCTCCTCTACATAGATAATCAAATTCAACTATATAATTCCATATGACCTTATATTATGCACATGATGTGATGGAAAAATAATTAGATTGATGTTGATGCAATGTAGACTTGATGTATTGACTCGTGGGCTAAATGTCTAAAAATCTTGATACTTGATGATTGTATCCTACACAAATGGATTTCAAAAGATCTAAATTATAGGAGACTTCATTGATACACACACACACACACACACACACACACACACACACACACACACACACACACACACACACACACACACACATGTATATGTATATATACATACATACATATATGTATATATACATACATATATATATATACACACACACACACATATGCATATACATATATATACATATATATATATATATATGATATATATATATATATGCTATATATATATATATATATATATATACACACACACACACACACACACACACACACATACATATATATATATATATATATATATATATATATATATATATATATATATATATATATATATATATATATATATATATATATATATATATATATATATATATATATATATGCACGCACATGCACACATATGTGTGTGTGTGTATATACACACATTCATATATATATGTATTTGTGTGTATACATACATACATATATACATATGTGTGTGTGGGGTTCCCTAGGACATTTCAAGCATAGGAAAACCCTAGAGAATAGATATAAGTGACAATCAAAGCATAAAGAATTAGTCCAAGGTGGGAAGGACTCACAAAAGTGTAAGGGTTAGAATAAAAAAATTATTGGTTATGACTTGAAGGGAAAAAGTGCTCAAAACATATATCAAGATGAACCGAGGATGTTTGATTTAGATCCTAGTGTTAAAAATTGATAGATCTGAGGTGTTTATGAGTAAATATAAATAAATCAAGACCAAGGGGAGTCTAATGTGGGATAACAGTGTCCAAAAATATAAAAATGTGCACAAATAGACTAAGCATGGTGAAGCATGACAAAGACATAATGGTAAAGGGTCTTATAACAAAATTAGGTGTCTACATAATGCACTAATTTGACGTGAATGTGTGTGAATGAATGCATTCATCAAATTAATTTTAAGAACATACCTAAAAATTACTTAAGGGATGTAATTTTAAAAATGAGCATATGAATGAATACATATAGTGGTACAAGAACCTATGGGTACTATAAATTGGAAAAAAGAAAATTGAAATATGGGAACTAATGAACTTTAAATGGATTTTTAAAACTTGAAGGTTTTTAGAACAAATCCAAGAAATTAAATCCTAGTTCTTATTTATGGAAACAAATATATGGCACTTATTGGAAAATCAAAGTCTATGTGAATCAAAATCTAGTGTATATATATATATATGTGTATATATATATATATATATATATATATATATATATATATATATATATATATATATATATATATATATATATATATATATGTATATATATATATATATATATATATATATATATGTATATATATATATATATTCCTCCTTTTGAGGTGAGTGATTTGGTACACATTCTTACAAATCACTCATCTCAAAAGAAAGAGTCATGCACATCATGTGTATCAAAGAAAAATATAGCTAAAGTTATTATAATATTGGAAAATATATTTTGTAACACATGTATGTAGCTATATAAAAATATGATAATGTAAATCTTGATAGGAAGATGCAACCTCATACAAGGATGAGATAGAGATGGGCAAGAAATATGCCCTAATATAACTTAGGGATGGGGACAAAACTATGGCCCCAATGTGGTAGGATCTGGAAGTACCCAATATGTTGATGTAGTATCCCAATGTGACTAGATGTAAGTAGGATAATGTAGTGTCTTTATATAAACAATGTAAGATCATTAAGCACATGAGTGAAATAAACTTTATATGCATAAGATATGGATGATAAGTTATAGGATTGTGTGTGGGTATGATGCCTCTAATGGTAAGGTATATATAGTAGCAATGAAGCTCAATATAAAAGTAAGGGTAGGATTCCCCCAATGGAATGAAAAGGTAGGGATGAAGGATATTACCTAATATATCAATGTACTCTTAGATTGGCCAAATATAATCATGAAACACACACACACACACACACACACACACACACACACACACACACACACACACACACACACACACACACACACACACACACACACACACACACACACAAATAAATAAATAATAGTATGTTCCAATAGTTGTATGGTAAGGACCATGGAAATGTATGCATCAAGTATATTATACCAAAAGTAACAGCATGCATGATATGGATAATGGTACAAAGCACAGTATATCATATAGTATAGTAAATACAGTCAATCAAAGTTAAGAAAACATGCATATATTAGGAAATAATTTAGCCAAAACTATAACCCATAAGAAATCTATGACACAGTATGATGACTAGAGGATCCTCTATGGGTAACACTAGAAAAGACATCAATAAGTAACACACACAATCACACACAAATACAAATATGCACATGCAAGCATTTGATAAATCATAATGCATGCAATAGAACATACAATGTATCTATGTAACACACAAGATACATTCTAGTATAAGATACACATAATAAATGTAAGTAGCTCTATATGAAAAATAGAAATTAGGAAGGATTTCACTGAAGACACATTGTAAATATAAATCACCCACCTCTATGGATTATCACGTATGTGATAATACCCTTGGTATCATCATAAATGTAGCCACATAATGTATGAATACAAAATGCAATAGATTCTACAATTCAATTCTATCTCAGAGAAGATAAATCCCACGTACACTTCTAATTGGGGATACATTAGATAATCGGGGTCATGACCAATATGGATCCACTAAACCTAATCAAGGGATATCTTCAATAATATAACTAGGGAGGGTTCCAAAGCCTCCATTCAAGCAAAAATATACAATAACCCTTACTAGGTCCTATGTTTTCATATTCACTATACTAATAACAATTAAAGAAAAAATTAATCTAGTGATCACCAAAACTTGTGGCACAACATGGGGTTTAGTAAACATAAAAGTAAACATGCATAAGAGAATCATATTTAAGTTATGTATAGGTAAAACCCTAATGCATGGAGAGCAATATTATTCAAAAGCCATTACTTATGCTACTTATATCTACCAAAGAGAGGAGAAAAGTTAGATATACTTAACAAGAAGATGAACTCGTCGAGATTCAATATCTCAATTATCTAAAGGTGCTTTGTAATAGGTTATTGTGGTTTATAAGGATCATTAAGAAATGAAAAAACATCCAAAAATTGTCCACAAGATAAGATTTTTCTCCAAGTAGAAACCCTAAATTAAGACTCCTCAAGTAGAATGGTGGAATAGCATATTGTAAAGAAGCATAAATGAATAATTAAATCTTGTTGTCTCTCTAATAAGGGCAAAATGGATGTGTTTACTTATTCAGATGTAACCCTAAACCCTTTTAAAAAATTTGGCCAACAAGGTCAACCTGGTCAACTTAGTATTGTAATTGACAAAAAATTAACTAGGTAATGAAATATGTTGACCATGGTTAATTTAGTGCTTAATAATATTTATAAATGATAATACAAGGTCGATGTGGTCGACATAGTCATGTAAACTACCAAAAAGGGGTTTAGGTTAGGGAAAGGGATAATGAAGGTTTCAAATGACTAGATGTTGGTTCAAAATAAGAGGTGATGTTTAGGGGAATGGTTTTTAGGAGACAAGTGTGTAGATAGCAAGTGGAAAAAAGGATATCAATCTTGCGAAGTACCAATGGTCTTCCAACTGCTTTCTTGATGCACCCCTTAGGGCATGCACTTAGAGATATTAAGACTCAATGGGTTCCTACAAGATAGAAAGCATCATTAATTGATAAAGTTTGGAAAATATTGTGTATACATATGCCTCACTCAAAGCTCATCACGTGTCACTTAGGTGAAATAGGGGATGGTGCTTCAAGAAAGAATATAGTAACACACAATGTTGAAGCTAAAAAAAGTTATGATATTTTAAAACAAAAATAACTACATAAATGATTAAAATGGAAATAATTAAAAAATTAAATAAATATGCATACCTTGACTTACCTTTATTGATGGATGGTTATCTGATGTGTTTATAGTTTTGATCATGGAGGGCATAAAGATTGCTTTTGACAAACCCAACTATACAAAACTAAAGAGTAAAACCAAATAAATGTAGGAAAGCCAAGATAACTGGTGTTATGTGGATGAGTATAGTCATATAAAATATCCAAATTACTAGTTTGAGTGTGGCTTGTGAAAACCAATCTATAAGTCCTTGCATACTTTTGTGACCCTTATAGACACATTTTTGTTAATTTCCAGTCATATGTAGCCTTCCAAATGATAATTCCACCTCAACTAGGTTTATTTTCCTAGGCCAATCCTATTCCCCCAGGTCCTGACCCTATCTGATAGGAACACCATACTTGGACTATAGCATCAAACCCTAGGATGTCCCATTTTTAGTGCTCCTATCCATTTATAATTTGAACCTCAATGGTCATTTTCATCTAATTCATATCCTTCATTATGTTAGCCTAACATGAACACATCTAACCCATGACCAATTGTTCCCTATAAAATCCTATCCAAAGCTCATTTATGAGGGAGGTGATAAATATTACAAAACAAGAAAAAATATAAACAAAGCACTAAGAAAAACTTCCCTATTCTCTGCATATAGTCACCCAACACAATTGCAAAATTATTCAAACCCTCATACTAGTCCCTAGCCACTTCAAAGACCATAAAAACTAGTATTTTACATCCACATCACACTATTGCACAAATCATACTAAGTGAGAGAACTACATATGGCTTGATCCCTCTTCTAAATATTCATATGTAGGTAGTGTGACTGCACAAGGGGTGTGGATTGTATGTTTAGTGCATATTACACACTAACCCACCTCTTTCTAGAAGTGACTCAAATCTCATTTTATCAAGCATGATGGAGGGTTAGGGTTTGAAGATTAAATCATCTCTATAGTGAGCTCCATCAACATTCAACACTCAAAATTTCACAAGTAGTCTCATTCCAACACAACACAAAATCCTAGAAAGTTTTAGGTCTCTATGACCAATTTGGACAATAACGATAGAAGTGGATAATAACATCAAACCTCAAAGTTTCCTATTTTTGGTGATCCTATATTTTCATCAAACAAAGTCTAGATTCTAATTTGTGACACTACTCCAGTCTTGCACAACTAGTTTCAGACCCTATATCATCCATCTTAGTCTATTTCTAGATAAGTTATATTTTCTCCTTATTTATTGTTATTTTTAGAAAGGTAAAAAAGATAAGTAAATTATACAAATCAGGACTGTAAACTATTACAATATTCTTTATTGATTTATTAATCTAGATCTTTAGCTAAAATAAAAATAAAAATCCATTATTCCTAAAATAGTTAAATCATTTGGTGAACTTGACTTACTTCATTTGCATTAAAAAACACTAAAAACCCTAGGAAAAATTCTTGCTTTTTTATAATTTTTATTGCATATATAAATCAAAATTTATATTTAATTTTCAAAATTCACTATAGTAATTTAAAAAAATTATTTCTTTAAAACCCTAGTTAAACTTACTAGGTCTCTTTGCTTCTTGAGGTATCACCTTACATGCTTGTGAGATTTGTATCCTTTTTATGCATATTCTAGTTTTTTGTTTAGATTATATTTATCTAATCTTATCTTTCATTTTTCAAGTTGTTTTCCTTATGCCATCTAAGCTCCTTGCATCTCTTACTTTAAGATGAAGTGAAAGACTTAGTGGTAACCCTCTTGAATTCACCCAGATTCCTCCAACCCATCCATATACCATGGATAAACAACCAGCTCAACTTCCTATTATAGATCCTACACATCTAGACTACACTAATTTCCTTGAAGATAATTTTGATAATGAGGAGTATGATAATTAAAATGATGATTCACACATTGATGTTCATGACCCACCACATTGGGTTCTTGATCCACTTCCACCTATTGTTGATAATGATGTTGTCATCAACAAAGATTTGGTTCTACAAAGTTTTAGAGAGAGATTTGGGAAAACACCCTGAGATCATACCCTTATCTTACAATCTATCATGGAAATTAAAAAGGTTAAGCAAGTTGATTTTTTCATTCATTCACAACAACTAGTTGTAAATGCCACTACGAGGGCAACTATGTCTCAATAACCCCCTATAACAGCCTGACCTTCCTATGAGGAACCACCAATTATGACTAGTACATCATTGTCTCCCGATGTGGCTGCCCTTGTGGAAGAGATAAAATATCTTCAATCTAGGTGCTACATCTTGAACAAGATGCCTCTATACCAACACAGGATTTGGATTCTTTTGCTCTACTTCATACACCATTATCATGTCATATTTATTCTACACCCTTGCCACTAGGTTTTGTTCAACCCAAGCTCACTCTATACAATGGCAAGGGTGATCCAGAGACACACTTGAGAGCTTTTCACGTAGCATGTTTGTACTATGTGCTAAATGATTGGTTATTAACCAAGCTATTTCCATGAAGTTAAAAATATTATGCTCTATAATGGTTCTATAGTCTAACGAATCAGTCAATCAATGCATTCAATCCTTTAGCTGACATGTTCCTAACTCACTTTAGTACTAACATAGGTGATAATGTTTCTTATGCTTAAGTTTCACAATAGAAACAAAGGTCAAATGAGCATCTCACATATTATGTTATTCGATATAAGACTATCTTGGCTAAAATGACTAGCCCCATGACCAATCAAGAATTATAGGATCTCTTAAAATAGAGTCTTCTACCAACTTTGCATGAGTCAATAATGTTCAAAAGGTTCTCTTCCTTCATTGAGTTATATCACACACTAAAGGAAAGGGAAGTCAAATTAATTTCAATGGGCAAACTCAAGTATACAAGCATATCAAAAAAAACTAAGAGTAATAGTAAAGTCCCATACAAAGTAAATGTTAATGATAAAAAAATTCAAAATCAACCTACAGTTAATGTAGCTTCAGAGCCCCCTCAATGAGTGGTTTTATCAACACCTCCTTGGTGAACCTTTACCAATCTACCAATATCTCCAACTAGAGTCTTACAACAATTTTTGGAATGCAATGTCATATCTCTCCCTCCTATTTAGGAAGTTGACACAACAAAGCCTCTTCCATGTAAATATGATCAAAATGCATTTTTTGATTTTCATAGGGCACTAGGATACATAACAAATATATACATTAGTTTATGACACAAGATACAAGACTTGATAAATGACAACCTCATTGATCTTGGCACTCTAGTTGAGCCTCCTCAGGAAAAGCATACATAGGACAAGGCTCTAAAAATTTTCTCAGGTCCTTTCACACAACATTCTAAACAAGAGACAAGGGATACATTAGGTGTTCACCATGCATATCATGCACACCCTCCAATAGCTACATACTAGGCACCTTTAGTTGAGTCACATCCTTTGAGTAACATGATTGGTGTGTATAATTCTAAAGTCCTGGCCAGACCTTCCATCTCCTTTGTAGAGTAGGAGATAGTTGAGGTGATTCAGATTACCATGCATTCTTTATCAGAGCCTACATTGATGATCATCCCATTCATAGTGTTCTCATAGACAATGGATCTAGTGTGGACATGTGCACTATGACATTACTTTAGCATTTGAAATATTCAAAGTAGGATATTACCCCCATAGGCATAGTTATTAGTCGATTCAATGGGCACATACAAAGTTCATTGGGTGAGATTATACTTATTCTATAGGTTGGACCTACACATATTCCCACACCATTTACTATTGTTCCTAGTGCAGGAGTCTTTGATTTGTTGCTTGGTCAACCATGGATCTAGAAACTTCATGCAATACCTTTTATAGTTCATATATGTATGAAATTCATTCACGCTAATCAAGTTATTATAGTTGGTGGAGTTTTGTATGAGTTACCACTCCCCACTTCAAAGCCATCTACTACTCCACAATCACTAGTTTTAGCTCTTCACCAGTTACAATTCTTCCTCCAATTGATATTCATACACATTCAAGGCTTCCCTCACCAGCATAGAAAGTTCATACACTTCCATGAAGGCCTCTATTAGAGCAACCACTACATCAACGATAGTTTCAAGACTCTAGATAGTTTATAGCTATAGTATTCACACCCAAGGTAGTATCATTCAAGTCTCATGCCTCTACACATAGAGCACATTTTTAGAGAGATTTTTCTACTACCAAATGGGTCCCTAAGAGCCCCATAGTTGCATCTACTTCTCATAGTTACGGGGAGACCCCATAGTCTATTTCCACTATAGATATTTTAGAGCATTTAAAACATACACAACTTTCAAAGTCACAATATCAACCCTTCCATCATGCTTCATAATCACACATGATGTCTCTCCTTGATATAAGACACCATGATAGGGATTCTCTTCATGAGACTCGTTGGTTAGTATCATTTCTTCTCAATTTTTCTTTTACATAGCTTCTTTTTAATCTCTTGTACTTAGTTTCCTTTTGATTGATTGTACATATCTTATTTCAAAAATACCAAAAATAATACAAAATGTCAAAATACAAAAACATTCAAATAAATCAAAATACCAAAAACATTTTAACTGTATGCATTAGCCATGCTTTGCATTTCTAATACCATACTAGACTTACATTTTGTTATTCTATGCTATTGTTTGTCGATTTATCTACATTACCATGATTCACTTGATATTATTTGAGTGTATGCAGTGACACCCAGATCCTTGATTGCTTCACTCTAGCCATTGAGGGGGCATCCTACTTCTACTTTCGAGACATACATTGACATATCTACCCATCGGGGGCATATTTTACATGACTACACCATCCAAGTTATGTAATTCCTACACCACACACTCTAGTTATCATGTTGATATACATTAATTACTAGATTATATAGATTACTCTATCGACACTCACTATTATATAGCACTTGTGTATTTCTTAGCATCTACCTAGTCTTGTACTCTATGTTTTTCATACTTTCACTTCTTGCTTTGATTAGTTAGATGCGATGTTATTTCTAGCATTTACATGCCTTCCTTTCTTGCTTTGCATATCTAGATGTGATTTCATTTCTCAGTTCCTATTTTGTCTCTTGTGTGTGCCTTAAGACATTTTCCAATGTCCTTTGCTTGTACTTTTATATGTGCTTGTGGTCCTCATGCCAACCTTGCTTGTTTTCAATTGTATGTGTATGTGGGCATTTAAACATGCCTTGTATGTTTTATTTCTAGTTTGAGTGACTTTTGCCCATGTCCCTTGTTTACTTGGCCCCTTGGCCACTTTTGTATGCTTCTTGCTTCTTACCTTGTGTGCTTGTTTGATTTTTAGCTTCTTAGTTGTTTACAATGCCATGATCCACATCATGCATTATCTTGATTTCTTAGATGTCATAATGGACATCATTCTCCATTCCTCTTTGACAACTAAAAACTAAAATTTATAATTTTAATTCAGTATACTTCACATGTTATTACATTATTACATCTATCTAGGCATACCCTTGTTTATCTAACAATCTCCAATACAAACTATGTTATATCTTGAGACATCTTTTCAATTATTATTACTATATCATGTATTTTACAACATAACACACTTATAGGGCTATTTCTTCTAAGGGTATTCATTCCTACCCTTATAATAGGGGGAAACAAACAAGGGTTTTGTCATAGAGATCAGAGCCTTCTACCGGTCAAAAATTAGTTTTCAAAACACTCAACAACAACCAAAACCCAAACCAAGCAAACAAATTAGTAAAATAATGAACATAAAATAGTGGTAAAAAACAACAAAGAATAAGAGCTCCATACTTGGAATACATTGCTAGATAGAAAAGTGTCCTATTTTCAATGCTCCTATCCAAAGAGCAAAAAACTCAAATTTAATAAAAATAGATAGAAAGGTAAATTTAGTTACAATTTTGTCATCCTATAGTTTAGTTCAGATTGGGTAGTTTTAATACAATTTTATCAACGTATATAGATATAAAAGGCATCATGCATGACATGATGGATCTCTCTTCTAGTTTTAGATTGGTCAGTTGGTACAACTTCTAGATTAGAATCCATGTTATAGACACTAGTGATTGGGGGAAATGTGCACAACACATTTGACTTCTTTTCTTTCTAACTCATTATATTACCCAAGTATTCTTAGTAGTTGCATGTGTTATTCCATCTATAGGTAGTAGGCATCATTTTAGAGTGGCTTTCATATAAGCCTAATCTCCACCTTTCAGAGTGACCAAGATTGGCCTAGTTCTCAGTACACATTCGACTATCCATGCCATATTGTAAAATTACAGAGCATCCATGGGCTTCAAGATCCATCTCATATGATACACATTCATATTGGTA
The DNA here is from genome assembly GCA_037957365.1 of Torreya grandis. Lineage (NCBI taxonomy): Eukaryota > Viridiplantae > Streptophyta > Pinopsida > Cupressales > Taxaceae > Torreya > Torreya grandis. The sequence goes on along the minus strand of JARHVA010000774.1, from coordinate 252,803 downwards.
TCAATTTATAGCTTCACTTAGTGGGTAATGATGGAGCCAAAGGACTATCTAGCCTTTTTATTCTTGAGCCACCTGCTTAGAGGGATTGGACACATAGTCCAAACATTGATTAATACATGCATGATCATATATCTTAACTTAGTGGGTGATGATGGAGCCAAAGGGCCAAACTTTGTATTCTTGAGCCACCATCGAAGAATTGAGCACTCAACTCTATTTATGATATTACTCTTAGTACAAGACATACCCAACATCAATCAAACATCACTCAATATCACAACAAGTTTTTTAATGCTTCACATCCCTAGTGAGGTATATTCATTCCTTTCTCTTCCTCTCTCTCTTACCCAACTTTTATACATTCTTATTTTAGACATAGCATGACTAGTAAGAACTAATCTAATCTTTTTTTCTTCTTATAGATTTGCATTTCATGATGTGTTCTCTCTACGCACACTCAACATCACACATCTTCATGGACTTCACCCTTATAGGTAAGTTTAGGTACACTTTCTACTTTTCCTTTATCCTAGTATTTTACTTTGCTACATCACTAGAATATGGGGGGGAGGGGGGTGGGGGTAAATGCAGTCATATAAAATGTCCAAATTTGTATTTTGAGTGTGGATTGTGACACCCAATCCATAATTCCTTCTTGCATGCTTTTGTGACCCTTTTAAACACATTTTTACTCATTACCAATCATCCAGAACATTTTAAACAATAATTCCACCTTAGCCAATATGCTTTTCCTAGGCCAATCCTATTCACCCAGGTCTTGATCCTATAGGATCAAAGCGCTATACTTGGACTATAGCACTAGACCCTAGGGTGTTTCACTTTTGGTGCTCTTATCCATTTGCAATTTGAGCCTCAATGATCATTTTCATATGATTCCTATCCTTCATTATGTTATCTTAATGCAAACACATCTAACCCATGACCAATTATTCCCTATAAAATCCCATCCAAATCTCATTTACAAGGTAGGTGACAAATATTACAAAGTAAGAAACAATACAAACAAAACACTGAGGCAAACTTACCTATTCTCTGCATATAGTCACCCAACATAGCTACAAACTTATTCAAACCCTCATACTAGTCCCTAGCCACTTCAAACACCATAAAAATTGAAATTTTGCATCCACATTATACTACTTCACAAAACACACTAAGTGAGAGAACTGCATATGGCTTGATCCCTCTTTAGATTATTGGTATGTAGGTAGCATGACCTTATTACAGGTGTGGATTATGTGTTTAGTGCATATTATACAGCATGATGGAGGGTTAGGGTTTGAAGATTAAATCATATCTATAGCAAGCTCTATCAATATTTAACACTCAAGATTTCACAATCAGGCTAATACTGGCACAACCCAAATACTTAAAAAAATTTAAGTCTCTGTGACTAGTTTAGACAATAATGACATAAGTGGACAACATCGCTAGACCCTAAAGTGTCCTATTTTTGGTGGTATTGTCCTTTCACCAAATAAAATATAGATTTTTATTTGCAACACTGTCCCAATCCTGCATAGCTAGTTTTAGACCCTATATCAACCATCTCAACCTACTTCTAGATAAAATATATTTTCTCCTTATTTATTGCTATTTTTAGAAAGGTAAAAAATACATGTAAATTACATAAATCAAGACTTTAATTATTTCAATATTCTTTACTAATTTATTAATCCATACCTTTAACTAAAATAGGAATAAAATTCCATTATTCCTAAAATAGTTAAATCAATGAGACATACTTGGAAATTTGGTAATCTGGGGTGAGAAGTGTTATGTTAGACTAAATGACCAAGTCAAAATTTAGAGTAAATCAAGTAACTGAAAATCCAAGGTTAATAAACACTAAAAAATTCAAATAAGTAAACCTTAAGTAAGAAAGGCAAACTCACCAAATCAAACCAAGGATACATGTCAAAAAGGATGGTAATCAAACATCAATGTAAAATCAGTAACAATTCTTACTTAAACAAAGATGGGAAAGAAAAAAAATGGTAAAACAACTTAATGAATAAGCATTAATAATCCTTACTTAATCATCAATGGAAAAAGGTACATAAAAGGGAAAACAACATTGGTGAGTGAGGAGTGACAAGCCAACCTCACTCAATAATGGAAAAAGTACATGAAAGTAGAAATGGACTCAAGTGTGCACAGAAAGGTTAGTAAAACAATGACAAATGGTAAAATAAATAAAAAAATATAGAGAATGTAGAGCAATGGTGAAAATAAAGTAATCCATAACCACTGAAACATATTATTTTATTCTAAGGATCTAGATAAGACTAAAACAAAGTAGTTTAGCATGTTTTGTAAGGTGTGAAGAAGAAGGGAAAATAAATGTTTAATCACACATGCCTATCAAGAGGGAAAATTAAATGGGTGGAGGGGAGAATGAATGAAAAACCAAGGTAGAGAAACTCTTTATTGAAGTCAAGACACTCAAATTAGGTTTATCAAAACAAGAGGACTTTTGATCTTAAGGACTCTAAATAAATTTTCCTAGCCACACAAGTCTTAAGTCAACAATTGAAGTATGTAGATCATCCCATGAAGTATATATGCATGAAAATTAAAATAGACCTACCTTCCCATGTGTTCTCCATTAATTAGGATCCCTTATAGAGTCATCGATCTACTACAAAGATTGGGTACTTACGTGAGAAATTAGTAGCACCATAGAGTTTATTAAATTCTCCTATTCCAATCTACTAACCTACTGCACCCCAATAGACCTCAACTCTATTATGAAGCCGATTGTGGAGTTTTAGCTTTGTTTGGAGATAGGAGATGTGCTTGTAATCACGTCTTTTGGTGTGATTTTGAATTTTGAGATTTGAATGTTGCCTTTTGTATATCATTTCCTTTTATTTCAAATGATTTGTATTTTAACTTTCTTGATATATTTTTCTATTCTTCCTCTATATGGATTCAAAAAACCAAACATGGGTGCTAAAGATGAACTCTATTTGAATACTTGGGACTAAATTTCTAAGAGAGAGAACTTAGAGATCATGGTGTCAAAGAGTCTCATAAATCTAGGTGAAATAAAAGTGCTATCTTGAATTCAACGTTGTTTTATGTAATGTGGAGTGAAAAGAAAAGAAATCAAGAGGAATGAAACATGAAACAATTTAAATTACTTCAAGTCATAAAAAATGTGACAAAGGGGTAGAAAAGGGATATAATGATAGTAAAGTGTAATTATTTATCATAAGAATAAGGGAAATGGAGGAAAACATGCTAACATAGATTGTTATGCAATTTTCATCTATCAAAAGAAGTAAAAGCTAAATCTAAGAACAAGGATCAAAAATGTGTAACCATTGTAAAACACATGCCAAACAAGAACACTAAAAAGATAGTGATTTTATGAGGAAGACCAAGTCCTATCCATGGTCTTACACTACAAATAATAAAATATAAATCCATGAGGGTGTAAAAATCATGTGAAAAATAAATGGGATAAGAAAAAGATGCTATTTTTGAGGAAGGCTAGGTCCTATCCATAGTCTTACAATGCAACTCACAAAGAGAAACCCAAGGGGTGTTAAAACATATTTGGAAAGTGATAAATTAAATAATATAATGATACATCATGAGGAATACCAAGTCCTATCCATGGTTTTACAATGCAAGTCATGAGAAAAAGGGAAAAATAAAAGACCAAAAGGAAGGACTAAGGTTTGTGAAAAGAAAGAACCACTACAGAGGGTGAGACCCGTGTAAATATCCTACAAAAAATGTTAGATATATATCATATATAAAGTATGAAAATAAGGGAAGTATTTAGGCAAAATACTTCTTGAAGAGTCGCACATTGGTGGATTCTTTAAAAATATGTCCTTCATTGGTTTGAAGGTGATAGGTACTTGGACCAAGAATATATTTGACTAAATAAGGGCCCCACCATTTTTGGGTGTATTTACCTTTTTTTTTAATGAGTTTTTTCTAATTTAAGGATGATATCACCAACATTAAATGTGCAAATTTTAACTTGTAATGAAATAAGGGCCTTGTATTGGAAATTGTGTTGTAAAGCAGAAATATGGTGTTCATCAAGGAGATCAAGAGCATGAAGGTGAGATTCACATAATTATTCATTATGTATGATACAATGAAGAGATATACAAAGAGAGGGAAGCTTAAATTCTAATGGGAGGATTTGTTTAGAATAATATACTAGAAAGAATGGTGTTGCCCCAATGGCAGTACATATGCTAGTTCAATAGGTCCAAAGAGCAGGATAGACATGAAGGTGTTAATCCATGTGAGTTTCAAAAAATACCTTTTGGAGAATTTTATTAAAAAATTTATTGGTGGTATTTACTTGGCCATTACATTGTGTATGATAGGGTATGGAGAATTTGTGATTGATTTTAAATTTAGCACATAACTGTTTGACATATTTATTTTTGAAATTACCACCATTATCTAAAATGATAATATGAGGGACACCAAAGAGGAAGATGATTTGATTAATGATGAATTTTAATATGGTGATACCAATGACATTATAAAGGGGCATAGCCTCAACCCATTTGGTAAAATATTTAGTGGTTGTGATTATAGAGACATGCCATCTTGAGAGTGACGTAATTTACCTATGAGATCTAATATCTACATGGAGAATGGCCAAGGAGATTCTACAATTTGGAGCTCAACTAGAAGTGAATAAATTAAATCATCATGAAGCTAGCAATGAGTACACTTTTTAATAAATTTGATGGCATCCTTTTCAAGAGTGGGCCAAAATTATCCCATACATAAGAATTTGTGGGCTATAGTGTGTCTGCTATAGTGGCCACCGTAAATGCCCCCATGTGATTGTTCAAAAAGAGGAAGAACCTAATCTTTCATAACACAAAAAATTAAGGTAGATTTAGCATTGTGTTAATATTAGATTTTATATAAAAATACATACTTAAAATTTTGTTTACGAATGTGAGTCTTTTCGTAATAATTTTGGTTGGGAGTATAAGTTTGGTGTTCTAGAAATTAAATGATGTCTTTGTACCATGGGCTTTGTTGAATGGTGATGTCCTCAATGTCGTAGATAAGTGAATCTTGTGGTTGGATAGAAGATGGATATTTTTTTATTTGGATAAGAAAATTTGGATTGATAAGAACTTGGTGTAGATGAAAAAGAGATGCTGAAGAAGTAAGGGAATTGGTAATAGAATTTTGATCTTGAAGGATGGGCTTGATGGTGAAAGAAATGAAATGTTTGGTGAGATTAGTTACAATTTGATGATAAGAAATGATATTCTCTCTTTTTCATTGGTAATCATCATTGACTTGGTAGTAGACGATTTGGGATTCTCCTAAAGCATATTGGATATCTAAATCAAGGGTAACTTTCATGCCTAAGATTAAAGATTCATACTCTGCCATGTTGTTAGTGACATCAAATATCAGGCAAAAAGCTAATGGGATGATTTTACCAAGAGGGCTTGTAAGGATACAATCTGTCTCATCTCCTTAAAGGCATTTAGCACCATCAAAATTAAGGGTCCAAGTATCCTTGTGTAAATCGATATTAATTTTAGGAAGTTCTTTGATAACTAATTTTGGTTTAGTAGTATCGATGAGGATATCAGATTCATCGATATTACTTACTTCAAGGTCAATAGTGAAGTTATGGAAGTAATCTTTAAGGTATATGGATTGGTTGAGACCTTCAATATAGAGAATATTATCATTAGAAAGACTATCATGAACGTGTTCATTATTTGACACTAGAGCTGCAACAAGTTGATCAATGATGATTTATCCTTTGATATATTTTTGAGTAATGATTCAAAGATCAAATTCCATGAGGACTGTCCACTTGCCAATTCTGTCTCCAACAAGAAAGGCTTTGGATAAGAAGTGATGGATGGGATCAGAATGGATGATAACATAAGTGATTTGATAAATCATATAATGTCTAAGATTTTCAATGGAAAATATATGGCAAGGCAATCACATTCAAATTTGATGTAACATTTCTCATAATCAATGAGGTCTTTACTGATATATTAGATGACACATTCTCTTCCAGTATCATCTTGTTTGGAAAGCATTGCCCCAACTCAAATGGGTGTAGAATAGGTATATATAATCAAAGTTTGATTGTTTGAATGGGGACGAAGAGTAGGTGGGTGAAGCAATGACTCTTTCCTATTATCAAATGATTTTTGACAAGGAACCATCCATTCTAAAGAATTACCTTTTTTAAGAATATAATTGATGGAATAGATATGGTAAGCCATTTTGGGGATGAATCATCAAATTGTCCCAAGTTTACCGAGGTAGTACAAATGTCTGAAATGGATCGAGGGATGGGCATGTTAATGATAGTGTTAATCTTGGTAGGGTCAACATTGATGCCATGAAGAGAAACTAAGAATCCTAATAGTTTACTAGATGTGATTTTGAAAACATATTTTTAAGGATTTAGTCTAACTTTGTATTTAAGAAGGTAATTGAAGATGATGTCAAGATCATAAAGATGAGTTTTTAAAAAATTAGATTTAGCAATGAGGTCATCCACACAGGTTTCTATAATTTTGTGAATAAGATCATGAAATATATGAGTCATTTCCTGTTGATAGGTAGATCTAACATTTTTGAGGTTGAAGGGCATTTTAACAAGTAATAGGTTCCCCATTATATGGTGAAAGTTATCTTATGTTGGTCTTCAGGGGAAATGTGAATTTGGTTATAGCCTGAGAAACCATCCATAAGAGACAACATTTCATAACCAACTGTGGAATTGATAATGACATCTATTGAAGGTAGAAGAAAATTATTCTTGGGACAAACAAGATTAAGGTTACAAAAATTAATGAAAATGTGAATGACCAAGATGACTTTTTTTCAAATAGGAACTATGTTAGAAACCCATTTGGAGTAGTCAATAGGTTTGATAAACTTAACATCAAGAATTTTGATAATTTCTTAATGGCATAAGGTGGAAACTTTGGATGGAAATTTTTGTTGCTTTTGGTGCACATGTTTGGCATTAGGATAAGTGATGATGTTGTGCACTACAATGCTAGGGTTAATACCAGGCATATTTTCATAGAACTAGGTAAAGATCTCATGATATTTATCAAAAAATAAGCTAAAGTTATAATTTTCAATAGGTGTGAGTTCATGAGAAACTATAATTGGTTGAGGGCATATTGGATTACCATTTTCAATGCAAGTAGTTTCTTTGATAAGAATAGAATTGCCATATTGGAAGTGATATGGTGTATTGGGTAAAGAAGAAATTGGATTAGTTTTAGGGTCGATGTTAGAGATAAAGTTATTGAAACAAGGGGATTTATTTTTGAAATTCTTGAGTTTGTGATGTTGCCAAGGAAGTCGAGGTTCTTGGGCATGAAGTAGTTCAAGAATAGATTCATTGATAGGCAAAGTGGGAAGAGGACTATAATACTCAACATTTACTTTGAGATCGAGAATTTGATTACCATGATGATCATATTCGTAATGTATCTAATGGACATTTGTGGCCTCAACATCTAATGTAATCTCAAGAGTAAGAGGAGTGGGTTGATTGGATGAGATATCATTAATTGATTTTATGGGGGAAGAATCAAATGTATTGATAGGATCTATAGGTGGTAGAGAAGATGCAATAATTTTTAGAGGTTTAGAAGGTAGGATTTGTTTGACCACTCAAGGAGTATCAAGAAGTAAGAATTAATTAGAGGTACATGACCATCAGGAGATAATTCAAAATCCATGGAAATGATGTGAACAACCTGATTAAAAGCATGTATTTGAAATAAGGTTTTATGATAATGTTGTAAATCCAAGTCTCAATATTGATCTTGGGCCATGATATAGTTATCATCATAAGTTGGAGAAATAGTACATGTTTGAGATTGTGGGAGAGTTTTAGAAGGTGAAATTTTGAGACAACTGAACTTGTGTGGAGAAATGATTAGAGATCTTGGAATAATTTGGTCACTACATAATCATTACATTTGAATGCATCATCTAGTGAATAAGGTTCCTGATCATTGCATAGAGTGAGAAAATCAATTATCTCATCAATGAAAGGAATAGTTAAGCCACTCTAAGATATAAGGAGGTAGCTTAGTGGTTTTGCAAGTATGTTGTAATTCATTAGGTTCATCATCATCTAAATCATCAAGAATGACCTGTAAGTTTGGATTAATGTTGATGAATTTAGGCAAGGGAGTACTATTGATGGTAGGAATGCGATATTGAGATTTTGGATTAGGCAATTGAATAATCCAAGTGTTGGGATTAGTGTCATGCTTATACCATTTCTTTTTATGTAGGAACTTGATGCATTTGTTATCAGAAGAAGCAATGGCCCTCATTCTATGAGTCTAAGGGTGATCGAGGAGTATGTTATAAGATAAGGGCAAATCAAGGACCATAAGTTTAGTTTGAATGGTCTTAGGTTTAATTCTTAGAGGAAGCCAAATACAACCAAGAAAATTTTGATTAGTTTTATCAAATACATGATAGGTGAAGTGGATTTGATTGAGATTATCCTTATTATAGACAAGTTATTGGATGAGCCACAAAGATGTCACATTAATACCTAACCCTCTATAAACTAAAACTTTATGAATAAGGGTAGTATTAATGGATATTTTAGTGAATAATGGTGGATCATTAGCATGAAAGAGGATCCCATCATTAATCATGTCCTCTTCAATAAAATCAATAGAAGGCTTGAAAGAAGGATAAATGGATTCAATGGTGTACATGTTAGTAGGTTGAGGCTCAATAGAGGGTGGTTTTTCATTTATAGGTGATGGATCTTCAATTTTTTATAATTTTTTCATGAGGAACTTACAATGATAAGGGGAAGTACAAATTAAATACATAAGTGGAATATTTCAAGGCATAGAGTTAAGTTCTTCAATAAAGTTCTAATTAGATGAAGGTAAGGTAGATTTTGAAGGAATGGTAGTTGTTGGAGATTTGGAAGGAAGAGATGTTTACTCATGGGCTTCTGAAGCTAAATTAGTGGTTGTAGTATCTTTGAGAAGTTGTTCCTACAAAGATGGTTTCTTAGGTTTTGTGATGGGATCTTTATGAGCTAGTTTGCAATGATAGTTGACCTTAGCTTCATTAACATATTGAGATTTTTTGTAATATTGGTCATAGTCAACATCAATAGCACAAACATCCTTGGTATTTTGTTTATGATTAGATGTGGGAAAATATTTTTGGCTATTAGAAGAAGAAGCTTTGGGATCTTGTCATTTTTGAGAAGCAGTGTTATACTCTTGACGATGGATTTGGATCATGGCTTTGTGATTGAAGGAATAACCAAGCATGTAGGAGACAAAAAGTTTATTAATCCCTCAACAAGTTTTATGGGAATGACCAATGTTGATGTGAAACCAACAAAATTTATTAGGGTCATACCATTTAGGAGGATTTTTAGGATAAGTAAAGGGTTTAGAGGGTGGTAAAAATTATTTCATTTATTGTATAGTTAGTGGTGTGTGAGAAGATGGGGGAATGTCATATTTAGAAATTCCTAGTTTGGTTTGAGGAGTATTTATAGTGATGGCAATGGTATAAGTTTGAAAGGATCCTTTAATAAATTTTGTATTAGGTTTGAATTGCTTCATGAGGAAGTCTTGACATTTGGCTTGGTCAAGAGATTCATTAAGCATTTGAGGAGCAAAAGTTTGAACCTTATATTGAAGTGAAGGAGTAAAAGTAGTTATAAAAAGTTTAAACAAATTATTATCAAGCATGTTATAGTTGGCCTTATGGGCCAAATATTTTCATCATTTGATAAAATCATGAGTTGATTCAGTGGGAGATTGCTTAGCATTGATGAAATAGCTAAGGTAGTTTTCAGAAAGGTCATTATGTTGAAACTCTTTAACTAGAGGATTGAATAAATCTTTAAGTTTCCAAATAGAATGTTGGGGGAGTTGGTTGTACCATTCTAATACATCACCAGTGAAAGTTTTAACTAGAAGTTTAATTGTGGTGAAAGTATTAGTTTGGATCCACTCTTTATAAGGATTACTAAAGGCTTTGAGAAAGGATGCAAGGTCTTTAGTCCCATCATACTTGATAGTTGGAGATATATTACCAACATCAATAGACATGATGAAAGGAGAGAAAGGTTCATTTTGGATATTCTAAATTATTTTTTTATTCATAATAGGTTGAGAAATAACATTTTTTGAGGCATCTCTAAGAGGTATAGGAATAAAATTTGGACTAGCTTAAGGATTGAGAATCAGAGGGTGATTAGCCATATTGCTCAAATGACATTGTAACTGCATCATTTAATAGGTGTTGTAAGTTTTCATTATGTTCATTTATCATATGACTTGTGCAATAAGTTGAGTAATATCAATTGACAAGTTGGTGTTTATAGTAGAGCTCCTCGAATTGGCATTAGGGGGAGGGTTGTTGGAAGGTGGATTACTGGTGGGATTATTAGATAGAATTGTGTCAATGGCTCCCACATTATGTTGAAAATATTGATGATGAGAATTGTCTTGATAAGTAAAAAAAGGATTGGATCCACATACTTCATCTTGAGGTGTGATTTGAGCCATGTTACAATCCATATATGAAGGAGGGAAAGAGGTACTCCAGGAATGAGGGTTCTCTTGAGAGATAAAACGAGGGAGAAAAGAATAACCCATATAGTGTCTAAATGGATTTAAGTTTTCCAAGAAGTTTATAATATGGGTTTTCATGATGTTTTAAGTAAATTAGGAGAACTAAGTCATCCATATAAGAGAGTAGGGGAAGCAAGCAGATAGAAGGTTGACTGGGTCGACTATGTATTGATGAAAATGAAGTTGAGAAGATTACAGAGTCGATTGGGTTGACTTAGTACCAATGAACAAAAGGAAACTAAGGCTACATGGTTGGCCAGGTTGACTTAGTACTGTAGACTGATAAAACAGAGTCTGATAAGGATATAAAGTCATTTTAAGAGACTATGTTGAACATAATGATAGTGTGCTAAAATAGGGAAAGTTTTTGTAGTGTAATTTGAAGTAAGAAATAAAAGCAAAACACACAAAAAATTAGATCAATGAGAATGATCCAATTAGGGAACACAACATAAAACCATGCACCAATTCTAGCCAATGTAATTTTTTGCAATATAACACATAATGATTAAATAGCAAGTAGTCAACTAAAATGTAAATACTAACTAAGTGACTAGCTTGAGTGTTGTTAGATTATTATAAAGTGTTATTTTAAGTGTGTTAGAGAAGTTAGATAAAAATAAGGAACTAAAAATAAATATATGGATGGTTTTAAGACATTTAGGCTAAAAGGGATCTGTGTTAGTACCGGTACTAGTTTGGTATTGGGGCCTACCCCCTCACTTCACAATCCCATAGAGATAAAGGTGTCAGGTGCTTTACCAATATGTACGATTAACCACATGTTTATACTTAGATAGAAAACCAAGTTGGTTTCCCCCTTGGTGATGAAATCCAAGTAGTTAGGCCTTGAAAAGATAAATGTTAAATGCATTTTGAGTATTGTGTGATTTGGTAGTGTGTACAAAAAGAGAAAAATAGTGTAACTAAATGGAAATTTGAAGAACCACCTAATTAAACTATGTGAGCTACTCTAAGCATGAAAATAACTAAAAATGAAAGTATGAATTAATTACTAGTAAATAGTTGTTAATTCCCAAATTAAGAATGGTATAGAGTCATTTTAGATGACAGTATATGCAAACAATACATAACAGAGTCGACTGGGTCACTATTATTCTATAGAAGCAAGAGTCTTTAATAACTAAGTTGACCAGGTTGACTTAGTCTTTTAGATAGAAGATAGGCTACATAACTAAGTCGACCAAGTCAACTTAGTTTATTGTAGGATTGTAGTTTTGAAGAATGCAAACTTGCATAAAATAGAATTGTAATGAATTACTAAATTGGTAGAGAGAGAGAGAGAGAGAGAGAGAGAGAGAGAGAGAGAGAGAGAGAGAGAGAGAGAGAGAGAGAGAGAGAGAGAGAGAGAGAGAGAGAGAGAGAGAGAGAGGAATCTTGGTGGGTTGGAAGATGATTAGGATTGAAAATTTTCTACTATAATTCCTTGAATGTTGCTTACAAGTTCTATAAACTGAGTCGACTAGTTCAACCTAATTATGTGAAACCCCATTTGTTGAAGCCTAATAATATGAATAAGTTGACATTCCTAAATTTGTTTTTTTTGGATACTAACTAGAAAACTAATTTGACCTGCATGACTTAATTTGTTATTCTAGATGCTGACTAGAAGACTAAGTCAACTTGCATGACTTAGTTTGTTGTTCTGGATGCTGACTGGAAGACTAAGTCAACCTAGTTGACTTAGTTTCTTATCTAGAGATGAAGAAGAATAATATGTCAACATGTTTGATCTAATAACCTATATTTGATGAAGACTTATATAAAAAGAATAAATCCATTTTGATATGATTGTGTATTAAACATGTGTACAAAATTTAGAACTATACTAGCTTGGTCAACCTAGTATCACAAATATAGAAAAATAATAAAATGGTAGAAATGTAAAGTGTGAAATAAAATCTGTAAGGGTTAGATTCACGTCAGGTTCACCAGAATGCATGTAATGGTAAATGCAATAGAATCTAAAAATCAATCCTAACTCAAAGAAGATAGACACTACTTACACTTTCAATTGGGGATACATTAGATAATCAGGGTCATGACCAATATGGATCCATCAAACCTAATCAAGGGATCTCTTACCATAATAATATCACTAAAAAGGGTTCCAAATCTTCCAGTCAAGTAAAACTATGCAATAACCCTAACTATGTCCTATGCTTTCATATTCACTATACTAATAACAAGTAAAGAAAAATATAATCTAGTGCTCACCAAGGCTTGTGACACAATATGGGGGTTAGTAAACATAAAATTAAACATGCATAAGATAATCCTATTTAATATATGTAAAGGTGAAACCCCTAATGCATGGAGAGAGCAATATTATTTCAAAGCCATTACTTATGCTACTTCTATCTATCAAAGAGAGGAGTAAAGTTAGAGATACCTAAAAGATGAAACTGTTGATATTCAATCTCTCCTTTAGCCAAAGATGCTTCACAAGAGGTTGTTGTGGTTTTTAAGGATGTTTAATAAAGTCCAAAACATCCAAGACTTATCCACAAGACAAGATTCTTCTCTAAGTAGAAACCTTAAACTAAGAATCCTCAAATAGAATGGTGGAAGAGAAGATTATAAAGAAGCATAAATGAATAATTAACTATTATTGTCTCTCTAAGAATGGAGAAATGGATGTGTTTATATAGGTGGATCTAACCCTAAACCCTTCCAAAAAATTTATCCAAAAAAATCGATCCAATTGACCTAGTATTGTAATTGACAAAAAACTAACTAGGTAATGAACTATGTCAGCTATGGATGACTTAGTTCTTAGTAAGCTTTGTAAATAATAATACAGGGTTGACGTGGCTGAAATAGTCATGTAAACTTATAAAAAGGGGTTTAGGTTAGGTAAATGGCTAATGAAGGTGGAAAATGACTAGAGGAGGGTGCAAAATAGGAGGCAAAGCTTAGGGGAATGGTTTTTAGGAGACAAGTGTGTAGATAGCAAGTGGTAAAAAGGGACAAAAATCTTGTAAAGCACCAATGTTCTTCACACCCCTTTCCTAGTACACCCCTTATGGTTTTCACTTAGATATATTGACACTTGAGGGGTTCCTACAAGATAGAAAGCATCAGTAATTGATAAATTTTGAAATTATTATGTGTATCCACATAAATCTATATGTCCATGATCATATGTAGCCTGCATATATTTCATATCACCCACTCAAATAATACAATGATAAGAATGTGTTTATCATGCATGTAAACCTCTATCATAGGTAGATAATAACAATATATGTATCCATATAAAAATATAAAGTCAATGAAATTTTTAATTTTTTATGTTTCCTAATGTATTTTAATTTTCATGTTTTTCTAAAATAAGGTGATCACGAAAGGAGGTGGCCAAGAATAAAACACAAGGTGGGTTATAAAAATAAATAAAATTATCCAAGAGGTGAAATCAAGAAGGCAATCGAGAAAGCCAAGGGGAAAAAATATGGAGAAAAGAAGAGGAGGAGGATTCCAAACAACCTACAACTTGCCTTAGAAATCAATGCATGTTAAGATGGAATGTCTCAATAAATATGTTGTCATGATCAACATTGTCTATGCAAGTGTTTGGAATGGGTTCAAAAATAAAAAGGAAAGGGCCACAAAAACATAGAAAAAACAATAATGAAAGGGATAGAAGTATGACATTCCAAACCAAGGAAAAAATATAAATTTCCAATATGGAATAAGGATGAGGCAAGGCACAATATCAAAGTACAAAAGCACATGAAAGGCATAGCATATAAAATAAAGAGATATAAGAAGATATGTGTATTGATGAAGCACAATATATTGGATAGCATGGATAACTGATGATCCCATCTAAATGCCCCATTGATGCATCATAATTTTCTCAATACCTCTTGAAGGGTGTCATGGGAAGTAAATGTGAGGATTCAGATGCATCACTAAAAGTATTGGTAAAATTATCATATGATGTAGGATCAATCATGTAATCATTATTTGTGTGGTAATAATAATCGTTATCATTAAGATAATCATCATGATAATGGTCTGACGTGAATCTCCTTAACATTTTGGAAAGAAGCACACATAATAATTTGAATATTTATCTATATAGTTTGACTCTTTTTAGTTCTTGGGAAGGAATATATGTGTAAAAGGATACAATAATACTATATTAGGATGTGAATGATTAGGTACTTTATCTCTTCGTAGTGTAACTATATGAGTTGTATCTCCAGGAGCCATAACTCGAGGAACCATAACTTTAGATCTAAGAAATGTAGGAAAAATCATTGAATGTAGTGAAACTATAGAAGATACCATACAAGTTGAATGATTTAATTTTTAGGAATCAATTTAGATAATATCTCACATTATTTTTGATGTGGGATGGATAATGATTACCATGAATAATATATGTTTTGTTATGATTCCAAAATTTTGTGACAACAATGTAATGTGGAAGGGATTTCTCTCATTTTATTTAACCATGGACATCAAAGTAATAGATCATATGTCCCATAATTTAAAAATGCGTAGAACCATATTGATTGGGTCTAATGAACTAAAACAATTGGTAATGTGATACCATTGAGGGGTTTCCATGTAAGACCATCCTAACTCTTAAAAACTATGGTTGAGTCGAGTAGTCTCAATGAGTACACCCTCTAAAAGCTAGAAATGACATCATAATCAACTTTTGATTTGAACCATTTTTTATCAAGATGCCATGTGTAATTGTAGAATGTGAATTGAATATATATATATATATATATATATATATATATATATATATATATATATATATATATATATATATATATATATATATATATATATATATATATATATATAGAGAGAGAGAGAGAGAGAGAGAGAGAGAGGACCATTGTTAGTATCATTTTTTAGAATATTGCGGTCATAGATTGTAATAGATGGAACTTGATTTAGGGAATTAATAACCATACATATAATACCATCTAAAGGATGATCATTAGAAATCATTGGTTGATGAATAAGTAGTTTCATCTAAACATTGTCTTTCTTCTTATTGTCATTACTTGAAAGTGGATTTTTGGAGATTCACAATCATTGATTAAGAATAAAAATAGATTCATTAAATTTTGTGTTATGGCTTTCCACTTAAACAACATTACTATCGATTAGATCTTATATCTTATGTCTCAATAAATAAAATTAAATATTAATATTGACTAAATCTCTATGGTAGTTTCAATATGCATTTATCTCATGGCACATAGGAAAAGGTCAAGATGTATCCAACTCACACTACAAAGGTAAATATATCATGTTGCATTCGAGAAACCTCTTAAGCACATGATGAGGAGGTGTGAGTAATCTTGTTATTATTTTATTAACTAAAGTTGTATCAATGTAATTTTATGAGCTCAATATACAACCAATGAAACAACTAAAAAATTAGGATGAAATCATATCAAAACACTAACATATGTGCTAACATTAGAACACATATCTACAAAGATAGAATATAATCAAGTATCCAAGATTTAGGCTTTATTGTAAATTGACTTAAATTATAGGGCATAATATAATATGAACTAATATAATCTAATAACCTCCCTTAAATGGCTAAACTAGATACAATCTAAATGATTTATTCATTAAAATAGTATGAATATGATTAATTATATATACGAACTTAACTAATTTATTATTATTTTTTCAATGCAAAAAATATCACTAGGTGTCCCTGTGGTTTCCAATCCATCTTACCATAGTACATAGGAAATTATCCATTGAAACTAATGATTAAAATAGGAAGTGGTGTTTAATATGGGCTTTACCAAATTTACTTTGTTGCATCTTGAAATGTTGTCTTGTCTTGAATGTTTCATGCTTCACCTGCTTGTTTTTAGAGTGACAAATTCCAACAAAAAATAAAATATATCTAAAACTAAAAAACATGTTATATCCCATAAGCAATATTATTTCATAGATATCTTGAATTTCTAATGTCTAATGCTCTCCAAATTTTAAGATTTTTTGGGATATATACTACACATAAAACTATTGTGCCCTACCTACATGCCCCTAACACCTACAAAATCCTTCATGGAATCCTTTCATTTATGTTTGACTATGGAATTTATAAGTGTGCAAGACTGAACTACTCATGAAACATAATTAAGAGAAAAAATTACCTTCTTGTCACCTTGAACCATTTTCCTTAATTATCTTATAGATATACCATCCACTGAATTAGGTAGTTCACCTTCCCAAACATCCTTCACTATAGTGTGGTGCTAGTTTGGTTTCTTATATTGGCCTTCCTGACTCTATTGTGAAGACTAGTAAATATTTCTTCACCACCAGATCCCTCCCTATAATTTGACTCCCATGATGTTTTCAGCTCTAAGCCTTGGCTATTTTTAACACTAGAACTTGTCTTAGAAATATAATCAATAGGTTACCATAAAATATTAGTTATAGATTTACCATTATCAAAAAACAATGGTATTTTATCATATATAATAACATATCTACTTCTACAAAAAAATATTTATAGAGATATGTAGTAATATTAATGCTTTAGATTTCTCATTATATCCAAAAAACATATATGTTTTTTCTAAATGCAAAAGCAATACAATCAAAAACATGAAATTCAATTACATAAGGTGTTTTTCCTAAGCATGCTTCCTTATATTAAATATGTAAACTATTTTATTCAAAAACTTTTCCTAGTATAGAAAAGGTACATTTCATATTTTCACCATGCATTATGCCATCTCCATAATTGTCATGTTTCTCTTTTCCATGAGTCCATTTTGTTGTATATTATATAGAGTTGTATACTACCTATGTATACTTAATTTCTTTCAAAATTATTTAAACTATTTTTTGATGGACAAACCTCCATTATCTGATCTAAGATTTTCAACTTGTTTATTTTTACATTTCTCTATCAAAGCTTTCCATGCAACAAAATTAGAGATTTTTATTTTATTTTTTATTTATAAAATAAACACACAATTTCATATAACATTCATCAAATATTAAAAATAAATGTTTGGATTCAATCAATATAAGTGTTTTCAATGGACCATGCAAATCCAAATGTACCAGGGCCAATACTCCTTTGGGTCTCCATACCTTACCAATATAAAAAAAATGTCAAATCTACTTGCCCATCTGATACCCTAAACACACATTTTGACTTTCCTAAATGGATGAAAGTCCATTTAAAATATTTGTCTTTATTAGTATATTTAGATAGTGATAATTGAGGTGACCATTACTCTCATGCCAAAGTACATTATTGTTTTTAAATACTATTAGTGTACATTATTTTTCTTATTTTGGATCAACTAATTTACACAATCCAATTTAATGTGTTCTAAAAAATAGTACTTTGTTATCATGAACATTAATGGCCATATAACTACTTCCTTCAAACTTTACATAAAGATGAATTAAAGTCTTTTTTGGCTATATGCACAAAATTTACCACCATTTATAATTTTTGTGTGTCATTTTTAGCCTAAATATGACTGAATAAAGACCTTAACTATTACAATCAAAAAATTAAATTCCAATTTTTGGCTATAATCACATAATTGATCAACACTAATCATTTGTTCATGTTTATATGTCATTTTCAAACCAAATTTTATGGAAGAGGGTGTATACACATAATATTTTCAAACTTTTATAAGTTACTGACACTTTGTATCTTGAAAAAACCCATAGAGTCTAAATCTCTTTGAGTACATGCCTTAAGGGGTGCATTGGGAAATGGGTAGGTATACCATTGGTGCTTCATAAGATAGTTGTCCCTTTTAACACTTGTTATCTACACACTTGTATCATAAAAATATTTACCCTATGTTCTTCTCTATTGTATCCGTTTTAGTCATTTTTCATGCTTTATCTTCTATGTTCTTGCCTTGACACCCTTTCACCAGTTGACTATACTAGGTCGATTGGGTTGACCCTATATAGTTTTTAACCTCTGATTACTATATAGGGTTGATTGGGTCAACCCTATGCTATTTAAGGTATTTTTCATTAGGATTTTTGTCAGCCCTTCTGTTGACCTAGCTTAGGACCTAGTGATTTATCTCTTGAAAACATACAGGATCGATTAGGTCAACCCTATACAACTGACATATTCAGAAGGATTTAGGGAAAGATCTACCTATATTCACAAGTTCATTTCTAGCCATTTGATAAGAGAGAAGCAAAGAAGAATAAGTGTGAATTAACATCTACTTATTGACCATTCTACTTGAGGAATAAAGCTTAAGGTTCCATACTTTCTTTGGATATAGGGATATTGTCCTGTAGAGAAGTCTTTTGGATGTATAGATAGGTTGTGTAGCCTAGAGCTAATTTGTCTTTGTTATCCTTACATACCGCAACAATCTATTGTAAATAACCTTGACCAATAGAAATATTGAGGCTCGATGGGTTCATCTTCAAGGTAAGTATTCCTAACTTTATTTCTCCTTTACAAGAATAGATAGATAATGCAGTTGTGCTTCTCTCCCATGTATTAAGATTCTATATACATTGACGTGAGTATATGTCTTTTATTCATGTTTAGTTTTTTTTTGTTTCTAACCCCCACTTTGTGTCATAAGATTTGGTGTGCACTATATTATATTTACTTTATTGTTTATTAGAATAGAGTGAAAATTAAACCGAGGACTCTTTTACGATTGTTGTGTGATTGTGTTAGACTGTAAACATTGGAACCCTTCCTAGCATGGTGTATTGTGACAAGTGATCCCCTAATCAAGTTTAGTAGATCCCCATATTGGTCATGATCCTACTTAACAAATGTATTCCAATCAGTAGTGTAGGTATGCTCTATCTTCTCCAAGCCAAGATTTATTTATAGACATGATGCATTTTTGATTTTATACATTCTGGTGAACCCGACATGAACTAACCCTTGCAAGATTTGTTTATCTTATTTGAAGGTTGGAATTAACCTTGTACCCAGTTGATCCTATACTATTTATGTCATTTCTTGTTTCCTTTCTTTCTCATCTATCTTTCTTTCCCTTCATCATGGACTTTTTACTTGATGACAATATTGAGTTGTAGTCAACAGAAATGATGAATTTTACCTTCATAGGGTCTCCCATAGAAAGAGTAGGGATCCTCTCTATGATGCTAGTAATGTTCATATTTACACTCACATAATGAACTATGGGACCCCTCATAATACCTCTTCACAACATAATACTCTTTTCTCATTATAAGACCAACCTGAATTAGAGTATACCCCCAAAATGCTTGTCTTTATCTCTAAATTTCCTCAACATCGAGGAAAAGATTCTTCTACTATTTACAATCTTATGATTAGTGGTCAAGTTAAAGAGACTCATTCACCTACTCCTACATTCACAACTAGATTTTGGGGTACCACTTTCTTTGATTCTCAGCCTCTTCCTTTGATTATGACCCCTTCTCATACCATGACCTCTTCTTCTCTAACTTCTTCCACCTCCATGCCTAGTATATTCACTAACATGGTAGGTTCTACATCTAGTGGGCCTCTTATAATATCCACTATCCTTAATGCTTCCACTAGTACATCATTTTCTACCCAAGGTAATCATGCTACTAGTACTTCTTCTCAACCATTCACTAGTCCATCTTTTACTACACAAGAAAATTTTGCTACTAGTGCCTCACATTCTCATAATTCCTCTCAGGATCCTATCAACACCAATAATGGTACCCAATCCACTAATACCACCTCTAATGATTTTGATAATGCTAATCAAACACATAAATTATTGTTTCAAACACTCAATCAAATGAATATCTTTGAAGCTCATAACACAAATCAAATGATGAGAATGCAAAACCACCTTATTCATCTTCAATCTCATCCTCAACCAATGACTTTGGGCACACATAATAAGAATGTCCCCCTCCTCCTCTTTGAGATTATTAAGGAAATCTTATTACTCAACCTCCTTTGACCAATAAAAACATTAAGCATCTTCAAAATGAACCTCTCACTACTCAAATTACTAACATTGATATATGAGGTATCACACCAATAATTTCTTATAATGGATCAACTAATTCCACCCTTCATCTTAAAACATTTGGAAATATTTATAATGATTGGGTCAAATTGAACACCTTTGCTGCTACCAAACTCTTAGCCAAAATTCTCACAAGTGATGCCTTGGATTGGTACAACCAACTTAGAACTCATTACATTACTAGTTAGGAGGATTTGGTGAATGCTTTAGTTTAAGAATTCCAAACTAGTGATCTTCCTAAAAACACTTTAGCCCACTTCATAAATTGTAAATAACTTGAAAAAAAAATTGCTTAAGTATTTTTTAAAAGGTGGAAAACTTTGTCAAACAAATGTGAACATAACATGGCTAATGATAATATTTTCCATCTCTTTACCAATGACCTTTTTCCTAAACTTCAATATCAGGGCCACACTCTCTCTCCATGTACATAAGAGGAGGCTATTAACCAAGTGAAATGATAAGATTTCCTTATGTGTCAATTTGAGCCACCCCAACCTTCTGTGGGTCCTCATCTCTTACTTAAGAACAAAAATTGTGATGTTACCAATGATGGTGTTACAGATTCTTATGACATCATTCATAATGTTCAAACTGCCATTCCTACCCCTTTGTCAAAAACAACTCCCCCTTCTCAAAAATATACCAATCCTCACTTATCTTCACCAAAAAACATTAATGTGCATAAACCTCTATCCTCAGTTGAATTGCTTAAGTGTCTACCTAGGCCTCTTCCACAAAAACTTGACCCTACCCATCCTATGAAATCTTAGTGTGATCCTAACAAGTGTTGTTGGTTTCATACTAGTTGGGGTCATTCTCATGAGACTTTTAGACAAATTCATAGTTTAGATATGGACTTTCATCTTGCTCCTAATTTTGATCATGATTCCATCATTTGAAAGCATCCACAAGCTTATGAAATTTCTTTTAAGGATTATAAATCACATGATAAATCTCAAGCCTTGAACTAAGCCAATATTCACTTGGCTATCTACAAAGACCCTCTTGCTAATAATCAACCTATCCAAGACAATAAAGACAAAGCCACCCCTTCCACCAATAATGTATAAAGTCTTGTTGAACCCACTTCTAAAGGGAATATGGTTAGCATGACTAATATGCATAGGGTGGTTGCTTTCATTGATTCCCAACCTATCTACACTCCTCCATCTAAAACATATCATGTTATCTAGGATTCTTTTCCAACTCATTTAAATAAGTTGGGTTAGGATGATCTTATTACTTTTGATGATCCAATTTTTAATTATTCATTAGATAACACTTCCTTCTCTATTTAACACTATTTTTTTTATCTTCTAACACTAATGATAATCAAATTTTTACTAACACTTCTACTAATTCTCAAAATCAACTTGAACCAGCTACATCATCATCATAACATAATTTACAACCTTTTTCTAAACCTTCTTCTTCCTACCAACATAAATTCCAATGCACTTCAGCTCCTCCTTCTGAGGACCTCCTTAATTATTACACACCTATATCTAATAACATTTTGATGAGTTATGATGAGTGGGGATCCCATCATGAAACTCACTAATATCCCATCCCTGATTCCATTCCTTGAGCTTATGAGGACTTCTCCCCATCATATAAATCATCTTATGAAATTTTTATTCAAGATGAATGTCCCTCTTCCTCCCCTAGCAGGATGGGAGGCAGCCTTATTTGGATCCAAGGATAGCATATTATAATAATGTGAAGAGATGTCTATCAATGTTGATGAAACTATAGACACTTCTCTTCTCTTTCCTTAAAATTTCCCATATCTTCTATGATTATCAATGAGATTATGTTTTATGCAGATAATCCTCCCTTATTCATTAGTGTTCAAATAGGTGATATCCAAGTTAAGCGTGCATTGATTAACGAGGGTTCTTGCACTTGCATTTCCTCTCTCAACTTTATCAAAACCCTTAGATATTCAGAATGTAATCTCAATTATACATGTAATACCTACCAAGGATATGATAGAAGGAAAATGACTCCTCTAGGTTGTGTGTGTCTTCCCATTACTATCCCACCTATCACCATTCATGTAAAAGTGATGATCTTTAACATTCTCCTTTCTTTTAACATATTGCTTGGTAGGCCTTAGACTCATTATATGAGAGTCATTGCTTCTTCTACCTACAATGCATTAAATTCCCTCAAAATGGAGCCATTTATAGGATTCAAGGTGACACTAACCCTTGGAATTTTTAACAATTCCAAGATCATGGTGTCTTCAAGATTCCTACTCTTGAACCTTTACCCAATGTTCTATTTTATGAATCTCAGTGGCTTAATTTTCTCATCTAATTCAACTCATGGTTATAATGGACATCTTGAACACATTAGGAACATTTCCCCCAACCTCTTAAATTTCAATGATGATGAGCTCGAAGAGATTAACCTAAATATTAAAACTTATGATCTCTCACCTTACCTCATCTTGTAGCTTCCTCCTTCCTTACAGCCTCGTTCTTGCAAGCCTCCTTGCGATGATATTATTGTAGCCTTGAATAATACTCAACATTGTATTCACCACACTCCCTTAGATGATAATGTCATCCCTAATTGCATCATTGATCTTCATATCCTCGATTATGATGATGGTTATTCCTTAGATGATCTATTCTTAGGCAGTCTTGTACATGCCCATGATGTCAAGATTATCAGTTATCATTCTTCTTTACTTGAGTATTTTCATTTATCTTCCCATCTTCCTTCATTTACAATTCCTAATTTTAGTATTTTTACTCTTTATCATAGGGTAGAGTTGGTGGCAACACCTCCAATTTTTTAGGAGCCTCATAGGAGTATGCTCATAGATCATGCCATGATCAAGCCTTACCACTTTTCTAGGTACCCTGATCACTGTAGTTGGTTTACTCCTGAGATTAGTGAGACCCTCCTTAAACCTTCTATATATCTTGTTCCTCCCTTATTATAGCCCTTATTAGATCCCATTCCCACTCGTACTATAGTTGAGCCTATTCCCACTCCTGCTCTTACTGAGCCTACCCTTGATTTTCATACCATTGCTCCTTTCATTGAGCCTAGTTTAATTGATTCTCCACCACCACCTGCCCTTGGTGATGGTTATCTTATTTTACCTAAGATGGCTCCATTGCTCACCAAATGGGTCGATGAGTGTTCTCCAACTTCTTCTATTCTTGTTACACCTCCCTCTATGATTGTTTCTCCTAAGATCACTCACAAACATTTATGTTGCTTCCATGGGATAGATAATCATTCTTTTACCCATTGTTACAAGTTGTGACAATATATTGATACTTTGCATCCTTCTTCTCTTTCCTTAGATAAATCCACACATCCCTAAAATATTCTACCTAAATATATACCTAAGTATGGTGAGGTGTATTATTTTTGGCACTAATGTGGCACCCATCACACCGATCATTGCCACATCCTTCAAAAACACCTTAAGTATCCCCTTATAGTTACTCCCAAACCTTCTTCTATTCCTCCCACATAACATTCCTACAAGAAGGATCCTCTTCCTTCTCCCATGGATCTACCTCTAGTGGTTCTGTCCCCTCCTAAGGTCCCTTCATCACCTTTTGTGCCTCCACCCATGATTCCTTCACCCATGGATATTCCTTCCCCTATGGACCTTCCCTTACTTGTGGATCCTTCTCCACTTGTGATTATTGCATCTCCCATAGATCCCATTCCCACACATTCTCTCAATCATTCCTTGCCTAATTTCCCTCCTTATCATGATCCCTCAATCATTCCTACTTTTTCAGTTAAGGATATTAGAAAAGAAATATTTTCTTAGTTTTCATTGATGATTGATGAGACATTAGCAATAGTTCATATTTAGCTCCATAGAGATCTATCTGATGTCTTGGATAATGTGTGTGGGTAGATTTATCGGTACTTATGAGCACATGCATGGTGCCTTTTCATTTACATCTTGATTGGACATGTGTTCTAATTTTATTTTTTATCTATTTGTTATATCATTTGACATTGTATCAAATTCATATTTTTCTTATATAGTGATCTTATCTTTTGTATTATATCTTTCTTATGTTGTCATTTATATTTTCACATGATTGTCTTTTTATCATTGTTTTCTATTTCTTTCTTGAGTTTTTATCAAAACTCTCGTCTTATGTCTTCATGATTGTTTGCTCTCTTATCTATATTTTTCATAGATAATTGTCATTATGACTTGGTTATACAAACCCTGTTCCCTTTGGTCCTTGTCTCCTTTTTACCATGTGATAAGTTAGCAAACAATGTATCTCATTATACTCTACTTCTATTGGTCCACCTTTGGATCTAATTTTTCCCTTCTTCCTTTTTCATAAACTAAGCATATACAAGATTGAGATTTGAGATCACATGCTAGTTCATTATTAAGCCTAGGTGTTCTAGTTAGTGTTTGTCTTTGGTTACTTAGCTTCCTTTATCCTTAGCCTAAATCTCATTCATGTGTATCACTACATCTCTCATGATTGGTCATTCCAAATCCATATGGAAGAGGAATCTTAAAAATCCATAAAAATTTACAATCTAAATCATTTTACCAAAGGTAATGATATAAAAGGAAAAAATATTCTTAAAAGTCAAATCACACTAAAAGACATGATTCAAAGCACATATCCTTCTTTTAGTTAAAGCTCAAACTCCATAGTTGGTCTCATGGTAGAGTTGAGGTCCTTTGGGATGCAGTAAGCCAATATATTAGAAAAGGAAAATAAAAAATCTTATAGTGCTACCTACTTTCTCATGCAAGTACCCAATATTCAAAGTAGACCGATGACTCTGTAAGGAATCTTGAGGAATGAGGAACACATCATGGGAAGGTAGGTCCATTTTATTTTTTATTTTATCAATATACCTTCATGAGCTGATCTTAGTAGCATGTGTATTTGACTACAAAGCTTTGTGTCTATAGCGAATAGGTTTCCTTTACACATTGATGGTCACTAGCACTTAGTTTTTTTTCATGTCCTTAATATGCCTGTTGTCTCCTAAGGTCTTCTCATAAGATACTTAAGTCTTTTCATTCCATATATACCTCATATTACCTCTTGAGAAATATTGTTTTGTCTACTAATCACTCCCCTTAGGATCTCATTTGTAAGTTACTTTGTAAGACTAAAAATAAGACCCAACGTTCCTCATAAATTACCACCTTTTTCATTTCTAATACCCACGTCCTTTGTTACTTGATTTGTCCTATTTATTTCACCCTAGTGGTGTTCTCTTTGTGAGTTGCTTTGTAAGACCATGGATAAGACCCAACATTCTTCAAAAAAAATTCTAATAATACAAGTGACAAACAAAATTACATGTGTCAAATATGAGATTAGATGTGATTGATTATAAAGTTACATGTCATTGGCATGCTTCCCAGCTTGATTTAGTGTGTTATATGCTTACTTCATTTATCTTTTTCTCTTATCTTCTTATTTTTTGAGTGCATGTAATAATACAACCATTTATTGAATTTTTATACTTCCCATCTTGAATTAGTGTGATAAATTTAATACCAATCTTTTGCCAATTTTATTTTTCTTTTATACATCCCAATGTGATTTAGTATAATTGGTTGACATAATTAATTTTTTATACCAGTTATGCCCTTTTACATACCTTCCATTTTATTACATTATTTTCATACTTCCTAATGTGGTTTCATATGATTTTACTTGTTTTAATTTGGTGCAAAAATATTTCTCTTTGGTTTAAAAACAAATTCCTTTCTACCATATTGTTTTATCATCCCTTGATTCTTTATACTTAGTCATTTTCTTGTTATTACACATTTATCAACTTGAAATAGTGTGTAGTGCATTTTTAATTGATTATATTTTATCATGTCCTTTTGCCTATTTTTTTAACCATGCATGCATTTTATATAATGCTAGAAAAGAAACCACATCTCATATATTTCCTATAGCATATGCAACAAATATCCAAATACATGTGCTAGAAATAAATATATCCAAAGCATTCACAACCATAACCATAATGATGACAACATACACAATCAACATCAATATGCCAAAATGAGATATATATATATATATATATATATATATATATATATATATATATATATATATATGTATATGTATATGTATATGTATATGTATATGTATATGTATATGTATATGTGTATGTGTGTGTGTGTGTATATATATATATATATATATATATATATATATATATATATATATATATATATATATATATATATATATATATATATATATATCATTTTGGCATATTGATGTTGATTGTGTATGTTTTCATCATTATGGTTATGGTTGTGAATGATTTGGATATATTTATTTCTAGCACATGATATATATATATATATATATATATATATATATATATATATATATATATATATATATATATATATCATGTGCTAGAAATAAATATATCCAAATCATTCACAACCATAACCATAATGATGACAACGTACACAATCAACATCAATATGCCAAAATGATATATATATATATATATATATCATGAGTTTTGATATAATAAGTACAGCCATATACAATGCTCCAGCTCTATGGTTGGGCTCCATCCTATCTATCTCATGGCCTAGCCACGTTTCCTACCAAGGCCTTAGTCTAACTACTCTAAATAGTACACTATAAGGAGGCCATCCAAGATCTCAATATATCAACCTATCCCTATGAATGTGCCACCCATCCCTATACCTACACCAACTAGGCTAAGGTCACCATGTGTGTCTCCCTCTCCTACTCTTGAACTTATATGGGTTAGGGTCACTGTATATGCTTGTGTCATATGCATCACTATAACTAGATGTGTATCTCTCTCCTCTACTAGGGCCTACCATGCATGTATCTCACCCATCTCTTTTGGTGGTTGCATCCTCTCTCTCTATGCTCATATCTACCTCACTGTCTCCCATACTAATCTAAACTAGATCACCTAAGCTAGGGAAGATGGTACCCTAGGGTCCTTTATTGTAGTAGGGTCATAAAACTTTAGAGTCTCATCTAGGACATCATGAAGTGATCTCCTCATAAGGGACCCCCATCTCTCTTCCTCATCCTTAGCTACACTTGTAAAATCATACCTAGATAGATATTTGATCACTATTATATCTCATAATATCTATCTATCTCTAATTTCTATTTCAAAATAAAAACTTAAGAAATCATTTAATCATCTTTTTTACCTATTTGTGTCTCAGCCACTATGGTCTCACCATCCATGTGACCACACAACACATTCTCTCCATCTACATGGTCTCCAAGCATTTCCTCTATAGGTTGCCTCCTCAACTCAAATCTAGCTATCATGGCTTGCATCTACCTTATCCTATGCCTGAGTGGCCTCTCTATCCTCCAGCTCTCCTTTAGCTCACTTACTAGGTCATTAGGGATGGTGATAGTCTCCACTCTCTCCTTCTCCTCCTACCTCCATAGATTCCATGTCCTCAGTGGTCATAGCTCATCTCACTATGGATAAAATGGTGGTATCTCTAGTGCCACTACCTCTACACCCCTCTCCTCATACTCTACTCCCTATTGTGCTCACCTAGTCTATGATCACTCATGACATGGTCTAAGCATTAGCCTCATCACTGGTGCCCCTAGTCCCCTCCTCCCACTGTTCAGTCATCAATATCAGTGCTAATAGATGTTGTAATCTCATTTATCCCAGTACCCATGTCACTATATGTGGCTCTCTCCACCAGGTATAGTGTCTAGCAACCTCTATCTTTGTTGTAACTAGTGAAACTATGTCCCAAATTAGCCATATAGTCATTATGTGCCCATATGAATACCACACTATTTTTATGCATATCACCATATATAGTGCTGGTACATGGCGCATGAACTATGCTACTTGGTCCTATTTCCATCTCCATATTTGAGGCAATCTATCATCAATCACATGGGGTAACCTAGCTAGCTGATATGTGGGAAACCTCTCATATATCCAAGCCATCAGTAATATGATCAATTATATCAACTTCTACCCTCTGACCAACACCTCATATAAATCATGCATGAGCTAGACCCAGATGATAGAGCTAAGATCATATAGTACCCCCTCCTTTAGGATCATCCTGATCAAGGCTACCATGAATAGTGGTACCTTTCCATCCAACTTGTGACATAGCATTTGTTGTGTCATAAGTCCTATCACAAGCTTCTGAATATCTAGAATTTGTGATGTATATACCTTGAACATACTAAATCTCCTATACACCAATATCATCTTTAAGCCTATAGCCCACATGGATAAGTCTCTCATATCCTCCATGTTGTCTGGTATACCTATAGTCATCAATGTTCCTTCTATCGGTAGCCCTAGGATGACATACACATCCTCTGGAGTGATAGCTACCTCTACCATATCCCCATCTACCTCCCATCTAAAGGTATTATTTAATCATTCCCAACATCCAAGGAACATGACTAATAGATCCATGTTTAGGGGAATCCTACATATGTCACTTATCCCTCCTAGGCCTATAGATACTAGCCTAGCTCTATCTCTTATCATCATATGCTCCAGTAGATTTGGTAGTTATGACATGACTACCAATCTCTAGAACCTAGGTCATCCCTACAACCAAGAAACAACAAAAGATGTATTAGATCCTCCATGTCATATATAATTACAATACATTCTTTTTACAATTTCAATAAAAAACAAGCCTAAACTACTTTACTTTATTCATTTTTACCTATTTGGTCCTTTTTACCCTTGGTCATTTCGAGCCATTCTAGCATTCTTTAAGCCTTTTGCATGCATTTCCATACCATTCTAGTTCTTTAGTCAACCTAGTTTGACCAAAATTTCCCTATTTTAACCTAGTTGACTTAAAAATCTAAGTCAACCCTCTTATTTTCCCCTCCTTAGTACTGCATTGTCATTTTAGACTTTTTGGATCAGTTGGAAAACTGTACTAGGTCGGCAGTCTAAAAAATATGTAGGGTCAACACATACCTACTGGGTTGTTAGTATGGATTTTGCTCATTTTTAGCCTATTGGGTCAACTAGGTTGACCCAGTTGTTTTTTTATTGCTGACCCCTTGCATTTTCCTAAAAAAGTGCCTTTTGGCAATTCTCTTCATAATTACTTCAAACCCATTTGCCTAATTGGTTTTTCCTACTTGTAAAATCTAATTTTGCTTCATTCTAACATCTAGAAATGCTAAAAATTAAATTTGTCTAAAAATACACTTAATTCAACAAATTTTCTCCAAAACTGGCTTAAGATTCATAGTTACATACTTGTATTACACCTGTTGCCACTCCTAGATCTCTCCCTCATCTAGGCTGTCGTCTCCTCACCATCCTAGCTCGTTTGGTCTTTAGAGCGATTTTTCTCTCCTTCATAAGTTAAATAACCAGATGACTTCTCTTTCCCCTATTTAAAAACACTTTTCAAAATTAAAATACTTCTATTATTTTCAGGTAGATTCCTTATTTTGTCTATATATTTGTTTCTACTCATCCATTTTTCAAATCATAAAATGCATTTTATTCGTGATGATGTAGAAAATATTTTCCACTATCATATGCCTATTTTACAAAAAAAATTAATTTTTGGCTACTTTTTGCACTAACTTCTATAGGTTTTCCTAGTATTCTTCACATTAGATGCCTTCACTTTCTCTTGAAGTTTAATTATTTATCTACAACACTAAGGTAAGTAAAGGTATGTATTTTTCAATTCTATCCTTTCATTTATCTTATTTACTACTTATTGCACTTTACATAGCATCAACATTGTGTGTTATCATGTTCTATTTCCTGAAGCACCATCCCATGTTGTACTCATGTGACATGTGATGAGATTTGAGTGGGGCATATGTATACACATAATATTTTCAAACTTTTATTGATTACTGACACTTTGTATCTTAAAGGAACCCATCGAGTCTCAATCTCTCTAAGTGCATGCATCATGCATTAAGGGGTGCACTAAGAAAGGGGTGGATAGACCATTGGTGCTTCATAAGATTTTTGTCCCTTTTTCAACTTACCATATATAAAA
Source organism: Torreya grandis (assembly GCA_037957365.1). Lineage (NCBI taxonomy): Eukaryota > Viridiplantae > Streptophyta > Pinopsida > Cupressales > Taxaceae > Torreya > Torreya grandis. The sequence continues at coordinate 222,051 of JARHVA010000774.1, read as the reverse complement.
TTATCTCCTAAAACCATTTACCCTACTTATTCTTCTTTGTTGTATCCATTTCAATCATTTGTCATGCTTTATCTTTCATGTTTTTGCCTTGACCCCTCTTTCACTAGTTAACTATACTAGGTCAATTGGGTTAACCCTATATAGTTTTCAACATCTAATTATTGTATAAGGTTGATTAGGTTAACCCTATACTATTTAGGGTATTTATCATTAGGATTTTCATCAGCCTTCGACTGACCTAGCTCAAGACCTAGTGTTTTATCTCTTGAAACCATACAGGGTGAACTAGGTCAACCCTGTACAACCAACATATTCAAAAGGATTTAGGGCAAGATATACTTATATATACAATTTAATTTCTAACCATTTAATAAGAGAGAAGTGAATAATAATAAGTGTGAACAAATATCTGCTTATTGACCATTATACTTAAGGAATAAAGCTTAGGGTTCCATACTTTCTTTGGAGATACAAATCTTGTCTTGTGAAGAAGTCTTTTGGATACATAGATAGGTTGTGTAGCATAGATCTGATTTGTGTTTGTTATCCTTACATACCACAATAATCTCTTGTGAAACACCTTATCCAAGGGAGAGATTAAGGCTTGATGGGTTCATCTTCAATGTAAGTACTCCTAACTTTATTTCTCCTTTATAAGAGTAGATAGATAATGCAATTGTGCTTCTCTCCCATGCATTAGGATTTCATATACATTAACATGATTATATGTCTTCTATGCACGTTTAATTTAGGTTTTTTGTTTTTAACCCCCATTTTGTGTTACAAGCTTTGGTGTGCACTAGATTAGATTTACTTTCTTGTTTATTAGAATATAATGAACATTAAACCTAGGACTCTTTTAGGGTTGATGCCTGATTATGTTAGACTATAAGATTTGAAACCCTTCCTAGCATGGTGTATTGTGATAATTGATCCCTTAATCAGTTTGATCAGATCACCATATTAGTCATGCTCTCACTTAACAAATGTATTCACAATCAGAAGTGTAGGTATGCTCTATCCTTTTTGACCTAGGTTTGATATATAGATATGATGCATTTATAATTGCATATAGAGGGCCCCTAAAATTTATAATTGAGGAAATGACAATTAATAATATGGACACATAATTGACCACCATTTGTCATTTTTTATGTTCATGTGTTTTTGTTATCTTTAATTTGATTAAATGTCACCCCTAACATTTGTTATTGAGGAATTGTAGCCTTAGTTTGGGTTATGGGCACATAATTGATGAAAAATAGTCATTTTTATATGTTTACATGTCATTTTGATTGAATTTGTTTGAATAAGGTCCCTAACACTTGAAATCTAGGAAATGAAGGTAAATTACAAGGTATAGGACACACAATTGACATTTGTTGTTTTTCTTGTTTTTATGTGTCATTGTTAGCCCAAATTTGACTGACCAAGGCCTTTAACACTTGTAATCAAGGAATTGAAGCCCAAATTTGGGCTATGGCCACATGATTGACCACCATTATATTTTTTTGTATTTTCATGTCATTTTTATACCAATTTAACTAAATAGGGCACTTAACACGTGCAATTGAGGTAGTGAAAATTGATAGTAATTTTTGTGTGTTTGCATGTCATTTTAAGACAAAATTTGGCTAAACAAGGCCCTAACACTTGCATTTGAGGTAATAAAGACTGATTATAGGGTTAAAAAATAATCACCATTATTTTTTTTATTTTATGTGTTTGTGTTTCATTTTAGCCCTAATTTGATTGAATAGGTCCCCTAACACTTGTAATCAAGGAATTGAATCATGATTTTTAGCTATGGGCACAAAATTGAATACCATTAATAATTTTGTAGGTTCAAGTTTTTATTTAATATATAATTTGACTAAATAGGGCCCCTAACATTTTTAATCAAATCAATGAAGACTAATAATCAATTTTATTTTTTTCCTTATCTTTTTTATATTGAATTTGAGAGAATAAGGGCCTTAACACTTACATTAGATGAATTAAATCTTGATTTTGGGCAATGGCATAATTGAACACCATTTGTTATTTGTGTGTGTTTGTGTGTCATTGTTATCCCAAAATAGAGAGAATAGGTTCCCTAACACTTGTAACTAATTAATTGAAGCTAATTTTTTGGCTCTGGGCACACAAGTGACCACCATTTATCATTTTTATATGTTTGTGTTCATTTTTAACACACAAAATTTACATTTGTGTAAATGAAGGCTGAGTATGGGTATAGGGCATACAATTTGCCATAATTTATTGTATGTGTGTCATTGTTAGCCTGATTTTTAATTATGGCACACAATTGACCATATTTTTGTGTGTTCATGTGTCATTATTGTTAGGGTGTGGAGCTAAAAGCTTCAAGTATTTGTAGACACGAAGAAGAGGTTGCTGAGTTTCAGAAGTACCGGCATCGGCAACATGACCGACGTCGGTCAGATACAGTGCAGAAGGCAACTGGCGACGGTAGCTAGTCGGCCGACGTCGGCAACACCAGACAAGCAGGGATCGGCGTTGGTCGCCTGTGTATTCCAAAACTACTATTGACGAACAGTCAGTTAAGTGAAGCGAGTGTTTGCATGTCAAATGACTAATTATAGTCACGAGCTGCGTGTCTAATTATTGTAGTTAGATTTCTATTTTTGTAACCATGGGATTCTATTTAAAGACCCATGAGGCATGTATTGCAATTACCAAGAAGGCAAGTAAAAGCATTGAAGCAAGCAAGGTCAAGGAGATCTACAGGTGTAAGGTCAAGGAGATCAGCTGAAGCATTCAAGGAGGGATAACAACTCAGGTTGTAGAGTTGGTTTTGTGTTGAGCAAGAGAGAGAGGGAAGAAGGTCTTGAGGTGTGGCAAGCCTTTGAGGTGGAGGAAGAAGTGGCATCTTCCTTATTGTATTTTCTTCTAGTAATATCTAATACAAGAGTGTGTATTGTCTCTCAAATTCTTTGCTGTCTCAAGTTTCTAGTTACTTTATCATTCTGGTATAATTCCGTGTTTAATTGCTTATAAGAAAGTAATGAATTGTGCTTCTGTTGGATAAGGGGTCACCTAACAGTTGGTATCAGAGCTACAGTTTGCAGGAAGCAGGTTAAATTTTTGATTATAGGTCATTCACAGGGTTTTCTGATTGAGTGGGAGTCCAGCAATGGTAGAAGAAAGTAAGCTACGAATGGAGAAGTTTAACAGTAAGAATTATCAACACTGGAGGATGCAGATTGAGGATTATCTGTATCAGAAGGATCTATACTTACCATTGGGTGGGGTTGCATGCAAGCCCACAAATATGAAGGATGAAGAATGGAGTGTTCTTGATCGGAAGGCTCTCGGTTCTATAAGGTTGAGTCTTGCATCATCTGTGATTTCCATCTTATCACAGTGCAAGACAACAGAAGAGTTGATAAAGTCCTTGGCAAATTTATACAAAAAGCCCTCGGCTTCTAATAAGGTATATCTTATGAAGCATCTATTTACTTTGCAAATGCAGGAAGGTGGATCGGTACATACTCATCTCAGTGATTTCCATGGTTTGGTAAACCAATTAGCTTCAGTCAATATTGTTTTTGATGATGAGGTAAAGGCTCTCTTGATTTTATGTTCTTTTCCTGAAAGTTGGGACAGTTTGGTTATGGTAGTAAGTAATTTTGTATCTGCTTCTAAAATCTTGAAAGTTGATGATGTTGTGAGTGTGATCTTGAATGAGGAAATACGTAGGAGAAGCACAGGTGAATCATCAGGGAATGCTCTAAGTGCAGAAAGTAGGGGAAGGCAAAGGGAGAAGATTGAGCAAGGGAAATCAAGGTCGAGAAGGAGATCCGAATCCAAAGGTGTTACCTACTGGTTTTGTGGAAAGAAAGGACATATAAAGGAGTGTTGGTTGAGAGATAAAGAGAATCAACATGCAGGTATTGAAGAAGCAAAGGATGCAAGTATTGTGGTACAGGATGCTCTCATACTTTCTTTGGATAGTCAGGTAGGATCATGGATTTTAGATTCTGGTTCATCTTTTCATGCATCCCCAAACAAAGATTTGTTCCATGAGTATAAACAGGGAGACTTTGGAGTGCTTTATTTAGGGGATGGTATGCCTTGTCAGATAGTTGGCAAAGGGAAAGTGCAGCTGAGATTGCAGATTGACAACACATGGGTGTTGAAGGAGGTCATGCATGTTCCAATTCTGAAGTAGAGTTTGATTTCTGTAGGAAGGTTGGGTGATGAGGGATGCACAATAACCCTCACAGCGAATTCTTGGAAGGTTACCAAGGGAGCACTTGTTCTAGCGAGAGGTAAGAAAGTAGATACTCTTTATCTATCTACTTGTATTACTGATTTTACTTCTGGTGTAGATTCGAAGATGTGGTCTAATAGGCTTGGTCACATGAATAAGAAGGGAATGGATGTTCTTGATTCAAAATGTATGTGTTCAGATTCAGAAAGCACAAATAGAGTTCATTGCAGAAAAAGGAAATTTGATGCTTTTGACAGGAACAAAGAAGCCTTGGTGTTTATGGAGGAGATGAAGGATAGAGATCAGTCACAGGGGTTGAATAAATCTGAGCAGGGTAGCATGGACAGAGGTTTGATCCAAGAAGAGCTTGCGGATGAAAATTTCATCACTTACAGGAACACACAGACGCCAATGTCGGTCACATGGGACTGATGTCGGTCAGCCAGATACTGACATCGGTCATGTGCAGACCAGTAGGGTCGGTAGGTCAGGTAGGAGAAGTCTGACGTCGGTCATCAGGACCGACGTCAGTAGGAGGGATGCCGGCATCGGCCAGGGAAACGACGTTGGCAGTCAGGGTCAGTGCAGGGAACCGACATCAGTCGGGAGCAGAGTAGGAGATGGCTGAGATCGGTCACTGGAACGGATGTTGGGTGGATCAATGAGTCTCAAACACCCATATGGAGGTCAGAAAAGGTATGTGAACCTCATATTCATTGTTCACCTTCTTTATATTGCTTACTGATAGTCAAGAACTAGGAAGATGGAAGAAGCAATGCAGGTAGAATCCAGAAACAGTGGGAGCTTGGCATGGATGAGGAGTGTGAGTCCTTGGAGAAGAACCAAACAGGTATTTGTTGGTAGAGTTGTCAGCTGGAAGGAAGCACTAGATAGAGGGATGGATTCCCATATTAGAGAAGAGAGTGGATGGACACATGAGACAGAAGGCTATGGTATATGGTCTTAATTAGGCTGCAGAGCAATGGAGGTTTGACCATTGTGTTTTATCTTTACCAGGTTGGATAATATTAGCTACATTATTGTGTTACTTGTTGCAGGGTTTCATATACAAGGAGTTTTCTGAGCTAAGGGTAGAGTTGGTTCAGAAGTATGTCATGAAGAATTTGGGAGCAGCAAAATTCTTTTGGCATAAGTGACAGGTTTAGCATCATAGGTTTGCGTGGTGGTTGGTCTTCAAGAGTGACTTTGAAGAGGGATACAGAGCCAAAGGAACAAAATAGATGGTGTACACGTATAGGTACAGTAGCAGCTATTTATCTCCAAGTGGGAGATTGTTAGGGTGTGGAGCTAAAAGCTTCAACTGTTTGCAGACACGAAGAAGAGGTTGTTGAGTTTTAGAAGTACCGGCATCGGTAGCATGACTGACGTCGATCAGATACAGTGCAGAAGGCAACTAGCGATGGCAGCTAGTCGGCCAATGTCGGCAGCACCAGACAAGCAGGGACCGGCGTCGGTCGCCTGTGTATTCCAGAACTACTGTTGACGAACAATCAGTTAAGTGAAGTGAGTGTTTGCATGTCAAATGACTAATTATAGTCACGAGCTACGTGTCTAATTATTTTAGTTAGATTTCTATTTTTGTAACCATGGGATTCTATTTAAAGACCCATGAGGCATGTATTGCAATTACCAAGAAGGCAAGTAAAAGCATTGAAGCAAGCAAGGTCAAGGAGATCTACAGGTGTAAGGTCAAGGAGATCAGCTGAAGCATTCAAGGAGGGATAACAACTTAGGTTGTAGAGTTGGTTTTGTGTTGAGCAAGAGAGAGAGGGAAGAAGGTCTTGAGGTGTGGCAAGCCTTTGAGGTGGAGGAAGAAGTGGCATCTTCCTTATTGTATTTTCTTCTAGTAATATCTAATACAAGAGTGTGTATTGTCTCTCAAATTCTTTGCTGTCTCAAGTTTCTAGTTACTTTATCATTCTGGTATAATTCCATGTTTAATTGCTTATAAGAAAGTAATCAATTGTGCTTCTGTTGGATAAGGGGTCACCTAACAATTATTATCCCAAATTTGACTTAATAGAGACATTAAAACTTCTGATTTAGGATTGAATCTTAATTTGGGTTATGGGCACACAATTGATCACCAATAGTCATTTTTTAATTTTTGTATGTCAGTTTTAATAAAATTTGAGTGAACATGACACATGAATCTTGCATTCAAGGCAATAAAGGTTGATTATGGGGTTCAAGGCACATAATTGACCACTAGATATTATTTTTGGTTGTTTGCGTGTTTATATTAACTAAAATTTTACTGAATTTGATCACATTTATTGTTTTTTTAATTTTCATGTGTGTTTATTAGTTCGTACTAGTTTATAACTCATACCTTCCTATGCTATATTATTATGTTTTTAGGTCTTCAACCAATTGAGTAGAAGCTAGTGCATGCCCATTTTACCAAATATTCCCAACATATACCAATTGGAAGAGAATTATATTATATATATTTCATATAGCATGCATGCATTATGTTTTTTATGCATTTTGTTTTCAATTTTGCAAAATACATAGACATAATCATTAGTGTGCACATGTTCAAAATCCTCTCAATGAGTTCACATATTTTGTCATATTGTGCATCCTCATCTTGGTGTATTTACCCATATAATGTCTTAATCTCTGAGTTGTAAACACAAAAAAACTAAGAATTATTTTTTCCATTGAGTTGTAAATATTTTTTTAATCCACCAAGATTCAAGTGATATGATATAATTCTCTTTCCTTGTTATCATCATCATTTTTTGCAAGAAAATTCCCCTAATGATGTTTTGTTTTGAAATTATATAGAAATAATAACATATTTAGGATAAGTGGCATCATTACAAGATAATTGGCTAGATATTTTTTAATTACATCAAAAGACTTTTGAGATTTATAGTGACATTCAAATTTGATATCTATCCTTAAAATTCTAGTAAATGGTTTGGTTATATCTACAAATTGAGCAATAAATATACTAATAGAATGATTTTTTCCTTATATAATTCTTTGTTGCTTAAGATTATTAGGAGGAGTCATATCAATTATAGCATGTGATTTATTTGGATAAACTTATTTTGATCTTATATAGATAATGAAACCAAATAACTCCTATAGATAATGCCAAAAATACACTTATTGGGATTTTATCCCACTTATTATGTGAGTATTTCATATGTTTTTTCTCAAGTCATGCACATTGTTTTATATTTTATTTAACTTTCCTTAACATGATTGAAAACATATAATCATGAAATATATGTGTCAAAATATATTTTTGATAAGAATCTCATCCATTCTTAAAGTCTAAAAGGAATAGCCACATAGAAAAATGTACCCTAAGGCGTTGTAAAAAAATTTCTATTTTGATCACTATGACTAATCTTGATTTGATTGTAACCAAAGAATACATCCATAAATGAAATAATATCATGCATAATAGTATAATCAATAATTTTATCCATATTAAGAAATAAAATATATCTTTGGGACATGCTTTGTTTATATCTCAAAAATACAGACATATCCTAAAGCACCTAGTTGGTTTACAAACTAGTGAAATCTTAGAAATCCATGCTTAGATTAATAAATATGTCTAATAAAACCAACATAAAGAAAAGTTTGGATTTATTCTTTAAGTATAAATTCCATTTTAGGATGAATCTTTCTAATCTTTTGATTTATATAGTTGGTATTAGGATCTACAACAAGGTTATAAACTACAATGGAAGTAAGCACACCAAACATATCAACATAAGACCCTATAAAAAAATTTCTTGACATTCTATTAATAATTTTATATATTTTTATATTCTTCAAGAGTTAAAGAGGCATCCAATTTCAGGTTTTTAGGTGTTTCACTAGTGCCGATATTGATGTCAAATTTATATTCATTCAATAAAGTTTTTTTAATCTTGTACATAAGGTTCGGTAGGTAAAGTAACCTTCTCATCACTATGTGATGGTTATCCTTGCCAAAAATAAATATGATCACTTATAATAGTAAAAGGGAATATATTATTATGATAATATGTAGGTAAATGCACATTAGTTCCAAATATTTTTCTATGGTTTCATCATTATAAATAATATCATGAGATGGTATCTCATGTGGTGTGATATGATCAATAAATTAAGGAGATATATATCTTTCAATTCATATTGTTTTCTACTTCCATCAGATACTCTAAATATATGATTAGTGATATTCATAATATCTTCCATCTCTTCAGTTTGATTCTTTGTGGAATTGATCATGAAGATGTTTTGGTGATACCTTTTTCATCATTTTGATCTCCTAAATATCCATGATCCACATTGAAAGGTATTTATTGAATCAAATCATCTTATTGATCCTTTGAATTATTATTATTATTGTTTATTTGATTAAAAAACACTCTTTTATTTATTAAAAAAACTTATAGTAAAACACTAGTCATACAAAACAATGGGTGGGAAAGTCACACCCCAAAATCAAAACCACAATAAGAGATCCTTGGGAGAAACCAAAGTCCAAAATAATAGGCCACAACCTAGGTGATAACCATAGCTAAATCAACCTGAGTGTACATCAATGGAAAAAAGGATAATGAAATAGCACATACATCAAGGAAAACACTACGTAGTAGCTACAAACATGGTGACTAGTGGAGGAGGTAGAGGTAGAGGGTCCTGAGGCTTCCCTCCCCAGCCATATTGGGTTAAGGGGTCTTCATCCATATGTAGGTGGTCCTAACCATCAACTTGATGGTTAGTTTTAGAATAATGTTGCATCTATGAATCCTGGAGTGGAGGAGAGATGGATAGTTCTAACTACAAGAACTTATCCTATAGATGGGGCCTCTATCTCCCCCCCACCACCACTATCTCTTCATTTGTCACATCCTCTCAGAGATGGCCAACAAGAGTGAAGAGAGGAAATAATCCAACTTCAATACCTCTTGATGTGAGAGTGGTGGCACCTCCCCCTATACCCATGACCCCTAGGAGGAAAGTGGTGAGGTGGGGGATTAGGTGGCTCATAGATGACTACACAAGGAGCATTACCCCAATGGTCTTGGAGGAGCTGTAGATGATGAAGCTTGAATAAGACCTTATCCATTTGAGTCTGAATCTAAAGGGTAACATTAGAAATCACAACAGATTTATTAGTTACATAAAAAAATTTCCATAATCTTATTATTAAAACATGCTTAATTTGATTTTCAAATCTAAAACAATATATCAGTGTTTAAAATATGTTAGAATTTGTTATATCTTGCAGGTAATAGGGTGGAGTACCCTATGAGAGATATTTTCCAAGTGAACATTACAACTTCCTAAAGGGTTTGAAAATGGTATGAATCCATATCTAGGCTTAACGGGCATGAGGGCAAAACCAAAAGAGATGCTTGATGGTTTATGGGTGATAACAAGCTAAGAAAACCCTAGTAAAGGATACACCAAAGGAAATGTGCCTCTTTAGGATCAATACAAGATACCCAAATGTTATTACATCTTTGGACCCAAACCTAATGGAGGGATTGGAGAGACCATCAATTGTAAGTAGCCCCTATTTGAATGTGTTGAGGGGATAATAAATTGTAACCTAGTTGAGGAGAATATATATGGAATGATATGGTTTTAGTCTAAGACTAGTCCTTCCACCACATCATGCGAGAGGAAACTCCCATCTTATGCAAGTATTCATCAAGTATAAAACTCTATAATTCAAAAATGGATTCTACATCTTCCTTGTTAAGATGGAATTTAGCTTTTAGCATAGTCCAAGAAAGATATTCCCTAGATACCTTACAAAATAGATCACCAATCATGAGAATACATCTCTTAAATAAGCTCAATATTTTGATCTAGGGGACCATGGCAAAAGGGACATTGTGGAAGGTTAACTAAGGGGATCCCCATAATGACTAGGAGTTTAGAAAAATAATTATTCTAAACCCATCCCCCACCTAAATAAGGAAAGGTTTGAGATTTTCCCAAGAATTACAAATAATTTTCATGACAAATGTTCCCCCTACTTTGATAGACACTAGAGATATAAGTGCATTGTGAAATCCTATGCCTTGCTAGGCTTTTCTACCAAGAAGGCAACCTTGAGAAATGTAGTGCCCTAACAAAATTTTATATGATTAATCACCTTCCAATATTTTGATGATCCATTTAACCCTAAGAGTGGTTCCTTGAAGCTTGATGTCAATAATCCCCAACCCATCAACTTCTTTAAGATGACAATACATGTCCCAAGAGACTCGATGAAATCCCTAGTGTCCTTCAAAATTGGCCCAAAAAAAGTCTCACAAAAAATTTTCAATATTTTCATAGGAAGCATTAGAAGGGTCATAACAAGATGGATAGTACACATGAGTATTAGTGAGCACCTTAGAATAAATATAAAACTTTCTATCCAAGGTCAAAGGCTCAGTGATCCAGAAAGAATTTTTTTCTCCACTCTTTGAACAACATAGGACCATAAATCTATAGGAGAGGCTATGAAAGCAAATGGAATGCCTAAAAGTCTAAATATAACCCCTGAAAGGATCCATTTCAACATATATCCCTCCATATAAGGAGGTTTGGGTGACAAATATTGGTAGTAACACTATGTGTTGTACCATTAGATAGATGACCCAGATGCAAGGCAACAAATATCTAAACATTTAATGGTATGCTTGATAGAGTCTTCATCCTCCTCTAGAGTGAGGAAGGATTCATCAATAAAGTGTCCATTAATTAATTAGTGGTATAAATCAAGTAGATATATCCCTTTAACCAACTCCTTGGAAGCATAATTGGCCAATAGATAACTAAAACCTTCAACAACTAACACATAAAGTGCATGGGCCAGGGGAAACCTTGTCTGATGGATCAATGGAGTTCAAAGTGTTGAGATTTGGATCCCTTGATGGTGATGTAGGCCCCAACATCCTAAAACAACATATTAATAGTATGAACAAACTTGGGGCCAAACCCAAAGCTTGTAACATAGCTATAATAAAAGGCTACTATATGTGGTAATAGGCTTTCTCTAAATCAATCTTGATGAACAAACCCTTTTGGTTAGATGTTCTAGCACATTTCATACCTTCCCATATAGAAATAACATTGACCATAATATATCTACATTGAATGAAACCAATTTTCTCACTTCACAAATTAAGGGAAGCAAGTGTTTAAATCTAAGAGCTAATGCTTTGGCTATTATTTTGTAGGACACATTCAACAAAGTGATGGGTATCCAATTGGTAATTACCTTAGGATCCCATAACTTGGGGATGAACTTAATGTTTTCCTAATTGAAGAGGTGACCTAAATAATTTTTTAGGACTAATTTAGAATAAAATCTATGGAGATCAGGTCCAATAGTATCCCACAGAGTTTGATAAAATTCATAGGGAAAACTAGCAATACCTAGAGATTTATCAGATGCCACCTTCATAAAAACTTATTTAATGTCATTTAGACTGAGAGGTTTATGATATGAAACTCTCTTATCTTCCAATAGTTTACATGGGACCAAAAAGAGACATTGAGAGAGGGAAACTTCACAATCAATAGATGATGGTTTTGCCATAAAGACACAATGGTAGTGATGCACAAAGGCTTGTAGGATATTTGGAAGTCTGGTGAGCTTGTGTGAATCACTTTTAATGGATTTGATTTTTTTAGTAGCTTTCCTTGACTGAAGGAGAGAGAAAAATTCATTGGTCACTTTATCTTCTACCTTTAACCAATGCATCCTTGCTCGAAGTTGGATCCTCTAGCCTTATAAGCCTCTATAACCTAGAGTTTGTGTCTCCACATGGTGGATTGAGTCTAAAAATGTGATTTTAAATGTGTAGCTTATAATTCCTATGAAACCCTAAGGTATTCATGGTTTTTAGCATTGTGAATGCACTACCTAAGAATAGTCACTTATTTTCCATAAATTCATAAGAAAGAAGTGGTGTGGGTTATAACATCAGGGAACCACTTAATCTAGAAAGTGTCCCCTATGGGTCTGGGATTTAGGTTCCAAATCCTATTGATATGCTCCATATTATACTCATGTTTAAGATGGGTAGTGTTGAGGTAGAACTGGGAACCATTGGGTTTAACCTAAGAAGAGGTTCTTATATGTAGAAATAGATGGGATGGTTGTCAGACAAGAATGAGTCTAAAATGATAGACACAAGTCACCCATGAATATGAGTGAAGAATTAGGGCATGGTCAAGATGTTTGAGGAGTTAATCTTCTCCTTGATGGAAGTTGGGGCATGTGAACCACAAAGAATTTGGATCTCCCCTTCTGTGATGATTTGGGTCAAAGACCCTAAGTTTATTTTGCATGTAAAACCAAGCTTCCCATTCTCATTCACACCATCTCATGGGAAGGTGACCTTATTTTTCTTCTACAAATTTGATCATGTTAAAGTCACCACAAAGAATACAATGTGCATCTAGGAGGGAATAAACCAACCATATCTAGAGTAGGGTACATTCCACAACATCATTGGAGGCATATAAATTAACAAGGCCAATGACGAGATTATCAAAGTCAAAAATAGTCTATACCACCTAGTGGGTGGGGTTGGAACCCTAGGAAATGATTTTTTGAGATAATTTAGGTGCCAACAGGTTGACAACTTCCCCATGGATAGACTCATGATAGGTGGCATGATAAAGGGCCCCAATATAGATAATATGAGCTAAATATTAAAGCAAAAATCCATAAATTTTAAGTTCTTACATGCATAAAAATTTCATGTGAACAAAAATGATGACAATTATTCCTAGCCATTTACTTACAAGTTAGATCAGTGAGTCCTCAAACATTTCGAGATTAAACTATCATCATATCATTTCCCTTGGAGAGGTCTAAGAGGGATTCAACAGGATTGAAAGTTGAGCTTGGAAGAGAATAATCTCCCAGCTTGAAGGGTTATCTTTTATTTGGCACATAATCCACATCTATAGAGGAAGAGGGACTATGTGAGTAACACATAATATCCTTGCATTTCAGGGTTATAAGCCCCAAATCTGAATCTGAATCATTCACCCCTGAAAGGGGTTGTGACAAAGGGACTATAGGAGTGGGAGATGGGGAAGACAAAAAATGAATGACTACCTATGAGGACCAATAAATGGGAGGTGGGGGTTTAACTTGTGACATGTTAGGGATTTACTAAAAAGGGTTGAGGAACTTGGCCCCTCATGGGCTAGTATATAGCTGGTTGAGGTTGAGAATTTCCATGAGAAACAATATTTTTCTAGCTAGAAACTATGGTCAACCCATCAAAGGATTGGGGTTTTATCCCAGACCCACTTTTATCCTGAGGGACCACAGGAGTGGGGACCATTATAGGACATTCTATAATCATGTGGTCTAAATCTTGGAACCTAAAAAAATTATTCTAAAAGTTAATATAGAGCACACACTAAGAGAATCGATTATTTACCACTTGAATATCGATGGAAACTTTGAGATCTTTGGTGGTGTCTATTTAGACACAGACACTTCATTGAGGCTAGACTACATATAACTTTGGTTTCTCATGGTAGATAAAGTAGCCTAGAAGCTTGATAAGATGGTCGATAAAGTTCCATAGAGGAAGATGTAAGCCTAAAAATTCTACCCATACTAGGATTTTAAGCCTAGTTTATTCAAAGACTTGGAAGTCTTAGATAAACCATGGCCCATAGTTAACAATGGCTCTACAATGTCTAGGGTTTATGAAATGAAACATGAAGAAATCCTTAGTGAGGTTTTGGATTCCTTCTAGTTTCAACCCATGGCTTTGCCAATAGTTATGAACCCTTTCAAGAGGCTCTATGAAGGAACTCAACCCACAAAGTATGTAACTAGGGTGAAAATTTCAAAATAATGATAGGCTTTATCAAACTCTGGTAAATCTAGAACCACATCTGGTAGAGGAGAATCAGAGTTAGAATCAATACCTCATGGTAAACCTTAGGGACAAACTTCCAAGCTTATTTTAGTGTCATGGCTTCTCTTGTTCTCACTAGTGGTACCTACATCAAAGATTCAAAAGGGGTGGAAATAACCATTTAATATAGGGGAAGGTGATAAATTACCCAAAGGGTAGATGGTTATCCCAACTCAGTGTAATAAATACACTATTAATAGGCTCCCACTTAGATCAGATAGATCAATGATCTAAAAATAGGTAGGGAGAAACCCTAAAATCTCATAGACCGTAAGTGCTCTATACTCTCATAGGAGGATATATTATATTACACCTTCATCACATTTTCCTAATATTTGACTATTTTATCCCATATTGAAGATAATATATGATAAAATCACATGATTTTTTTTGTTAGATAAGATTGTGCTATAGCTTTGATAAAATCCAAGCCCTCAAGGTCAAATATCTCTAGGAAAGAATGGAATGCATTGAATAATCTCAATATGAATGATAATATTGTTATCACTAAAGTAGATAAAGGGGATGTAATTATTGTTTTAAATAAGAAATATTACAACTTGAAGATGCTTGACCACTTATAGAATAACATGAACTATTAAGTGTTAAAATCTAACCCAATTTATAAAATATATATAATCATTAAGAAAGAAATAAACCAATTGTTGATTCCACTGCCTCATCCACATATGTGTTAGCCTCCTTCTTGGCCAACAAGGTAAAACCATTAGTAGGAAAATATTCCTCCTTTATCAAAGACTCCATACGTTTTGTTGATTTTATTATAAATAAGAAGGTATTTAACGGTGTCATTTTATTTAGTTTTCATGTTGTGTCTCTTTTTTTTAAAAGTTTGTATTGATGATGCAGTTAGAGTGGTGGGTAATCATGTTGATGAGAAGACTACTTCACCAATGTCGCTTTGTTTAAATTTCATCTTCTTTTATTTCTTAGGCATCATTTATGATCAAATATAAGGTGTCAAAATGGTCTCCCCTTTCCCTAGTTGTAGTCTATTTGTTTATGGATTATTTCAGAGACATAGCTCTAAATTCATTCCCTTTCAGACCTACTTGTTGTAAAAGATACATAGATGACACACATGTCAACTAGCCACATGGTATAACAAAATAGAAGAGTTCCATTCCCACTTAAATAAGGTTGTTGATAACATCAAGTTCACAAAGGAACTAGAATTTGAAGGAAAACTTCCTTCTTGGATGTCCTTCTCATATAAAATGTGATGGCTCTTTCTTATGATATCTTTATATAAAATATAATGACATTGATCTCTGTCTCCACTTTAATTCTCACCATGATCATTCTAAAAAAATAGGGGTCCTTAAAACCCTTATGAAAAGATATTTAAGGATTTTTGATGACGAACATTTAGAAGATGAGTTTAAACATTTAACTAAAGTTTTCAAGTTGAATGGTTACATAGGAAAACATATTACTAGAGCCTTCAAATTAGCTAGGACCACTCTTTCTAGACTTAGAATTACATCTAGCAACATTTATAGACCCACATCTTACCTTCCTTATATTGATGGAATTTTTAATAAAATTACAATTTTTTTAAATAATAAGAACATCCACACTATTTTTATCCATCACATAAAACTTAGAAGGTTGGTCAAGTCATCCAAAGACAAATTAGAACCAACTATAAGAAGTGGATTGTACAAAATTGCTTGCTCATATGGGTTATCATATATTAGGAAGATGGGTCGCTCCAACAACATGAGAGTCAATGAACATATTACATCTATTAACAAATAAACAGTGGTAAAATAAAATTTAGTAGAATATTCTTTTAAAATTTTCCATCATATTTGTACTAAGAACACCAAGATTCTAGCTATAGAAGACCACTGCTTCAAATTTAGGCTAAGAGAGGATATAAAACTTTCAAACATTATAACAATAGGAATAAAGATAACAGTCTATATTTAAACCACTCCTAAGGTCTAATCATCAACTTAATTAAATAAAGTTGAATTGAATCCAATCCTTTCTTTTGTTTCCCCTCTTTTCACCATTTTGGGGCATTATCATGGTTGTCAGGATGTTTTAGGTCCTATCCATTTTTATTCTCTCTTCTCTTTCTTATTGTCAAATTCTCTAGTTTCCTTACACTTTTTCTTCAAGTTCTTATTTCTCCTCAACAATTTATGTATATGACCTACTTTATTTTCATATAAATCCTTTACCTCCTTTTTGAATAAATATATAGAAAAATATTATTTTTCAAAAAAACTAATTTTAAATATTCAATAATTTTTAATTTTCAATACTCAATAATTATTAATTATTAATTTCTTATTATTAATCTTATAAATATATAATTCAATATTATACATTTTTATATTTTTGTCAATTGTTATTTCTCGATTACTTTAGGACAATAACTTTAAGTGTATTATAATAGTTAATATTAAAATAAATTAGTATTTTTTTATTCTTATTATCAAACTTTTTAAAATCATCTCATCCAAGTTTTAATTCTCTAAATTACCCAACATCATAGTACCTAACTGCTAACTTCTTTATGTAGAAATATAAGTCTAAAATTAATCATACCATATGCTCTTATCCTGATGATAGTTCATAGAGTGTGATCTGAAATATCTGATCCAAAAAAAAATTCACACAATTTTACCATAAATTTGATCCAATATCTTCATGTATTGTGGAAATACTCTCTCTTTAATATCTTATCCCATGTTTTGTGTACATTTGAGTCCAAATCCATATCTATCTATGGTAGTTTGAACAAGACCAAGATATTTGCTTTTCTTGTTTATGTTATAATAATCATCGACCATATGCCTTTTACCCTTAACATTAATTGATTGTATTTTAATAACTATAATGTTTGAGTTTGTCTTCCATAATATATAGGGTTTATATAGGAATATATAATATCAATTACATTCATATCATCTCTATATTCCATAAGGAGTGTTGGTGTACAACTTAGCATGGGAATCTTCATGTCTATGCTATTAACTTGGTAATAATTATCTTCATTATATTCCTTAGAAATATTAAATTTGCATAGTTAAAATGTTACCACTTGTATCCTTGGAATAAAATATTGAGGTGCCACTATAAGTGGTTTATTCCATTTCAAGTGAGGAACTATATATAGTATCTTGAGGTTCAATAATCTTACATAATATAAATGGCACATCATCAACTATGGGGCATGTAATAAAATTCTGCCATGTATGTATTTAAAACATCTAAAGTAGATGGAATAGTTCCAATTTCATTGATGCAAGATCTCTCAAGTAAAATATTGTAGCTCACATCATTAAATGTAATTCAATATTCCATTAAGTTATAGTTTTTTTTTCTGAGTGATTTATACAATGTAATTTCTCTAAGATAATTTCTTGCTTGGTTGTTGAATTCCTTAATGATAACATTTGAATTAGTGAGGCTTATCTTCCAATGTCTAGTTGTAAGAGAAATTCTCCCCATAGATGTTTGACCATGAATCATTACCAAAAAGTACTCTTTTGATCCCTATATTATTGATTGTAACTTGAATGTGCAAGGGTAATTTTTTATCATTAATATATTTTTAATGCATCTCATAATTATCAAATTTTATTGCATGCTCAATAAGTTTAAAATATTTAAAAATAAAATAAAAATAAGATAGTTGGGTATCACTTATAAATGTTGTGTCTTTTAATTATTTCTAAAAAATACCCTTATAAACATTGGATTTATTTAGTTTAAATTCAAGGATGGCTATCTTGGCATGAGTTTTTACAATTGATCCATGATATTATAATATTTTGAAACATTCAACCTAAGCTTGGGAGTTTGAGAGAGATTAGGATGGATGTTTTGGTTGATCCAATCTTGATATTGATCAAGATTAGTAGGGACTACAAAATTATTTTATATATCCTTCTTCAGATCATAATAAGTGATCATACATTGAGAAATATTCATATTGGTATAAGACATGTCTACACAAGATACTAAGGCTATCTTATCATTAGAAAAGGGAAATACATAAGCATGAAATATTCTAACATTGCATGAAACCCTAACATGTATTAGAAGATATTTTAACATTTTACCTTTTTCTATTGGATAAATATATTTGAACACAAAGACTAGAAATTTATACAATAAGAATATTAACATGATACACACCAATATAAAAATGTTAGGATTATACCTTGTGGAAATAAACACTTGAAATCATGACATATCTGAATCACATCTAATATTTATATTGAAAAAATAACATTCATTCCCATAACAAGACATATATTGCACATAGAGTCAAAAAATTACAATACTTTCTACAATCAATGCCTAGGGTTTGAAGAATATGAATCTAAAGCAAAATTGTAAGAAGAGGCATGAAAACAATCACAATTTTGGAAAACACAATAGGTGTAAAATAGATTATCATAGATTTGAAAATGACCTAGAGCTTGGGATCAAGAAAAATAGGAGCATGTAATAGAATAAACCCTAGAAAAAGATAGATAGTTTCAAAGTCAACACTATGTGAAGCAATATCTAACCATTGGGGAAAAAAAACATCAAGAAACCCTAAGCAAATTTAGATCTATCAGAATATGAAGAAAAATTTAACTCTAGAAGGATAAAGAGAATGAAAGATAACATGGATTTACCAAAATGTATTATAGATAAATGGGTTTTACAATAAAATGCAATACAAATATCCATAAAATTTTAACTAGGTCTAAAAAAATATAAAACAATAAATAAGACCTAATTAATTGATCCAAATCCAAAACAATAAATGATTAAAGTAGGGTCTATAAGAGTATATTGATTTTTGGAAGATCAGAAGACAATATTAAGAAAATTACAATAAAAAATTCATTGAGACAACAAGACGAAGCCAATAAAATTTTTGAACTGAAGTTAGAACATCTCAAAAATTATACACAACATATTTCTTGGCCTTAAGACCATAAAAATATTATTTTTGGGAAGTGATAGGAAGGAACGTTTTTGACAACTATGTTCATCATAACTAGGGATCCAAAAACATTGTTCAATTTTATAAAACTTCACACTGATCACTAGGAAATCACTCTTATTTATCAAACCCTAATAGGATATCCAAACCTACAAAAGGATGAGGAAAGTGAATTTTTTGGGACCCGTGTTCAGGGTCAACATGGTTGTTAACCACCAACTACTTATTAAGCCCATTAATATTATACAATCTCAAAGACAACACATAAAGTAAATATAATAATGTTTTAGCTAGGAAGACTATTATGATGCAATGTGTCGCTACTATGAACTTTAGTGCTACAATAAATGCTCTCTAAAGACTTACTTGATTTCTATAAAATGATTATAAATGCTCAATAGATTATTGTGACAATATATTTCCTCTTCATTCTCCTAAGCATATAAATGCACTAATTGACATGTGTATTGACACACTTATTGAATTCAACTTTGAAACCTATTAGTGTGCAAACCAACATTAAATGGGGGAAAATCAAAAAATATGAGACCAAAACCCCCTAGTGATTCTAATGGTAAAAAATATGTAAGGAACCTAGAAAAATGCATAGTAAGTTTTTGGAGAATGTCTAGACACAAAGGGAGGAAGAGGGAAGAGAAATGTAGGCTACAACAAAGAAAGAGAGAGAAAAAGAAGAAATATGTGAAACAACAATAAATTAAAAAAGTATATTAATATCACCTAATTTGGATTAATTACTAAAAAATATACAATTACCCTGCACTTTTAAACTAATACATATCTAAGACCCATTTTTAAAATGGCATAAAAATACTAAACAACTACCAGAAAAAATAATAAGAAAAAGAAAATGGTTATGATCATCCTTTGAATATCGAAATATTAACATTCTAAATCTTAATATATGGGGAAAAAGTCCTAGAATCATGCAGATTTATATTTTATAGTTTTCCCAAACAAATAAATCATGTTGCATGTATTAGTGTTTGCCATTTCTAGGTAACTATACTAATGGTGTCTAATACATACCAATGACCACATTGTCTCAAATGTTTTTATAACCATGAATTGAAAATAAAATGTCTATCAAAAGGGTTGTAATCTAATTGGTGAGAATGATGGTTGATTATATCCATCAACCAAAGTATAAATCCCTCTAAATATCTGACATAGACAGTCAAGTGATTAAGGTCAAGATTGTGCCTTGGGTGTTTTTGATGGAGTGGATTCCCCTTACTTATGACTAAATAACCAAAAGAGCTCATTGATTTAAATATATTCTTACTCAATATTATAAATTTACTATATATTTATTTTCAAAATATAGACAACGATACCAAAATTCTATGTAATTCAATGATTCCATATAATTTCTTCAGGCATACAAAAAAAAAAAAATCTAAAATCCAATACATTTAACCCATACAAGGACAAGGAGACAAGTTTTGATTTGATGGTCAATAATAGTCTCAAATGCACCCTAATAATTTTTTCTCACCACCTTAATATCACACACCTCCTTCCCATTCATAACTATGGTCGAGAAAGCATACTTATCACCTTCAATTATAATATCAAATGATCACATAATTGTTGGATTGAAAATAATAGTATAGATATTTTTAAAATAATTATCTAAAAAATATTAAGAGATTAATTTTAAAGTTTTTATTTTTATTTTTTCATTTATTATAATACGTTTTATTGGCAATTGGAGGATAATGTATGAAATATTTTTGTTAACTATTTATTACTAATTGTTATTGTTCAATTGTAACTAAACCATTCCAAATTGAACTAGAAATGTCTGCTTTTTATTTAACTTTTTCATATATTATAATTATTAATTTCTTCATGAAATTTTTACTAAATATAAATACATCGTGTCAATCTTACTAAATCAAAATATCAGCATAGAAGTGGCTTTAAACTTGATTATATGGTCAAGATATTCTGATTTTAGGAAAAATTTCTAAATGATGATCAAATCTATATAACATTTAAGATTAGAATTGAAAATAAACACACTCATTACAACCTACAACCCCATTGTTATTGTAAAACACCTCTCAACATCAATATGTTTTGTTTATTTTATAATTTTAATTTTCTTTAATAATTTAACTTTCAAAAATTATCACATATTAAAAAATATTTGATGGTAAATAGATTAGTTATAAAAAATTGGTTTGTAAATCGCTACATAATTTATTTATCCTTACAAGTTTCAACAGTTTCCAAAACTCTTTTGGATAGATGGCTAATCTCCCTATTGTAGAAGGCAATTGTAGATTTGAAATCATTAAAGATGAAGAACATGTGTTCTTAAAAAAGAGGTCATAGAGTCAAATCTTGTAGGAGGTAAGGATTGCACACCTCATATTCGTAATATAATAAGGTGCCTCCCCATAATGAAAATATGAGGTGGTCTATATACTATAAATCTCCTTAAAAACCATAACCAAAATACAACTTGGCATGGTGAACCTTAAAAATATTATTATTATTATTATTATTATTATTATTATTATTATTATTATTATTATTATTATTATTATTATTATTATTATTATTATTATTATTACACACTTATTCAAAATCACAGTCCAGTTGCTAGCATGGTAGTAATAGCTGGCATAGACTGGGGTCAATAAGCCTTTTACATGACATGGCATCAAGTGTGATGGAGGAAATTGATGAAGGGGAGAGAGCGATAGAGACAGGTGATGATGGTGGAAGATGATCATTTCACAACAATGACAGTGCAAGGTTGGAAATGAGTGAGATTTCATTTGACCTAGGATTTAGGGTTCCAACTGATGCTATCATTTATTCATACCCACCTAGCAATCCTACGTGGACTGTAACTTCTCCTATGTCATCATTGCCTTTAGATATTATTTCACCACCTATCTCAGACCACCCTCTCCTGGTATCCAATGGAGGAGATACAGATAAAAGCTATCAACATCAACAGGTTTGTTGCTTCTCATTCCAACACAAAACCAAAAAATATATTTTATGGAATACTTTTTTATTTGAATGTTTTTTGTCTTATTAAAAAATATAATACAATTAAATTTATATGTAAATTTATAAAATTAATTTACAATCCTCATAAAATTAATTAAATAATTAAATAATAAAATAATTTAAAATAACATATAAACAAATAAGAATAACCAAATCAATGAATAAAAATAATAAAATATATTGAACCACCAAATCAATGAAGAAAATAATAGATTAAAATGATTTAAAGAATGATATAAATTTACAAGTGATTCCGGAATTTTAAATTTCCATATGTTTTATTAAATTCTCTCTTTCACCTATTTTAAATTTATTATATTAAAATATATTTAACATTTTTCATTTCTCTACTTATTTAAAAAGAATAATTGTCAACCTTCATCTAAAAAAATTTAGATGTTTTTATATATATTATTAATTCTAAAAAATAATTTATAGACCTTTACTTTTTTTTCTAAAAAAAATTAAAATTTTAAAATAAATTGTAACAAACTACTTACACTTTAATTTATACGATTATTTTTTAATTATTTTATATAAATATAATTATGAAAATAAATTTTATATAATTATTTTAATATTATATATTTACATTAGCACTTAAATATTAAATTTTATTTTTTTTCATGTAAATTACAATTATGAGATTCATACACAACTTATATCAAGTTCTACATATATTATTATTATTTTTAAATAAAAAATAAAAACAATTGACTTATAATTATTATAAATTTTATAATATATTATTCACCACTACATTGCTTCCATACAAAAAAATTTAAATTTAATAATAATTTTATTTATTAAACTTTTCTTTATATTTAAAAAGAATTTATTAAAAATATATAATAAATAATAATAAAGTGTTAAAATGTGAAAACTAAAATAAATAACTTAATTTTATTTAAAAAAAATTAATTTCATTTTTTAAAACAATATTTATGAAATGTTAACCCAAAAAAATGTAAAATATTACATATGCAGGTTAATCAAGAGAAACGTCCACTTATCATGGAATATATATTGACCTTTTTCCATCATGGAATGTTTGGGATTGTTAAGATAAGCTTATAACCACATTATATATATATATATATATATATATATATATATATATATATATATATATATATATATATATATATATATATATATATATTTTAATATATTATATCTAAAATATGGGAAAAAAAAATCTACATTAATATATATGAAGTAATAAGTAATATTTAGTTTGGTAAAAAATAATATTGCCTAATACCAATTTACATCAAATAATATATTTTAAATAAAATTGTATTAGAGATAAGATAAAATATGTATTATTCTTTTACCATATCTAAATTAATTGATTATGAAAAAATATTTTCATTAAATGATATAAATTCTATCATAAATATTATTTTTTATAAAAATAAATTATAATTGATATTAAAATGTTTGTACATTGTTTGTAAATTCTCATAAGGTATATATTTTGACTTGAAGTGGCAAATGCAACAAATAATCACAATATCAATCTTCCTTCAAATATGATGAGTATTTTTTCCTTCATTAAAACTAAAATATAATAAATATTTATTATAAATAATGATGATATTAAAATGTAGCAATTGTTAATATTTATCAACAATGTTTGAAAAATTTAAGATTTTTAAATTAAGGTTGGTAGCTTTATCATGGGATGGGATGAGTTGGAGTTGTGTTCAAAAGATTTTTTTTTTCTTATGAAGCTTTAGTGATTGGGCTAGCAATGGGTTTGATGGGAAGCATTACTATTTTAACATTTTGGATCCAAAAAATGATAAACTTAATAACTGAAGGACATTAGATGAGTAGAATTATTAGTTTCCGTACAGATAATATCTATAAAATAATAGGAGTTTTCATGTCTTATAATGTTTTGTTTAATTAATTTCATAGTTTAACTTTTTAAAACTTGTTTAAGAAGTATGTTTATAAAATTAAGTAGTTAAACTCTCTCTCATCATGTGCATGTTCATCATTAGAATAGTATGGGACGAAAGCATTGTTTTATTAGTGTTTGATTTTAAGTCTTACCATAAGAAAAAATTATGCATAGCATGTATGGTTGAACCATTTGGAGTATGGGTAAGATGGTATATGGCATGGCTCAATGGTCAAGGTATTAGAGGAAAAAAACACTTCAAATGGTTATCATAGGAACATTACTTACAAATTTTTTGATAACTATGCTTATGGCCATTTTATCAACAATTCATATAGTGGTATGATGTTTTTTATAAAGAATTTGTTTCCTATATTAATTTTAAATTTTATCTTAATTATATTATTACATTTAAAAAAAAAATTACAAGTTAAATCTCATAATGCAAAAATTTTGATAGAAGGCCTTCAACTTAAATTTTTAGGTTGCATGAGCACAGTTTCTACATTTGTAATAAAAGTGAAGGCTATGCATCAAAGTTAGTATTCTTAAAGAGTTTATGTGTACATATTATTGTCATTAATTCCAACATTTATTTTTGGAACTTTGATATATTCAATACCTATATGAATTAAAAGATATTCAAAATAATCAAATATAATATTTTCAAAAATATTTCATACAAAATTTAATTCCACAAAATTTGATAGTATTTAGATGTTTGACTAACTCCTTTTAATTTTGGTTGGATCTTAGTATATCTTAAATGAGCTCTTATAAAGTATGGCTCAAAATTATTTAAATCTCATGTATGAGATATGATGGTTCAAAATTGAGAATTAAAAATTAAAAATATTTCATATATTTTGATGAGGGCATTTAAGGACCATATTAAATTGATTTAATTTTATTTTTCTTAAGAGTGTTATGGTTTGGAATCAAGGAGATTGATTTAAACCTATTGGTTTTATATATTTCCTACCATAATGTTGTTAATCTTTAGTTCTAGGTGGTTGAGGGTTACTAAATTTAACTATGAGAAATATTAATGTTATATTTATTTATATATAAATTATTAAAAATTAATTTGTGGTCATAGAGCATGGAGGAAGTTAGTTCCTTGTTTAAAAATGGTTTCAATGAAATATTTGTATGATGTCATTTTCTTTTTGACTTTCAATATATTTGATGTAACCTAACTTATTAGGTCTCATAGGTCATTCATTGCGGGTGTAATTTTTAATGGTTTGGGATAGGGTTAATTTAGACCATTGAAATGGTTTGTTAGGATTAAATTTCTTATCCATACCAACAAATTACAAATTTGAGTTACCTTGAATTCAGGTTTATTTGAGACTAACGTGATCATATAGTATAATCATATTCATTTATCTTTTTGGATAATAAAAGATTAATATTATTTATAAGTATATAATTATAAATAGTTAGGGGTTGTGCCTCATTTGGATAATTTTAATGTTTTTTTAATATAATGATAGTTTGGTATATTATATGTAATATATATATATATATATATATATATATATATATATATATATATATATATATATATATATATATATATATATATATATATATATATATATATGTTTTATTAAAAAATTATTATTTTATCTCTAATATTTTTTTATAAAATTAATCAAATTTATGGAATAAAAAATTTATTTTTATATTAAATAAAGATATAAAGGTGAAATATTAATACTAATGTCTCCCAATACATTATAGAGTAATAAATAATATTTCTATACAACACAAATTTAATTGAGTTATTTAAAATGAAATTAAATATATTTATATATCTTATATATATATAAAGATGAAATGAATAAATAAAAAAGCACACATATTTTTCTCCATAAATAAATAAATTATGTTAAATATTGTTGGGATGTATTTTTAAATTATTTTTTGAATTTCTTTTGGCCCAAATGAGGGCATGTTATTGTGATTTCAATAATATATTAAGAAATACACAGAGAGTGAAATTGGATTTTTTTTTTTTTGAAAATAAACAAAATAGAAAAATTACAATAGTACATAAAGTAAAATTGTAATAAAACTGAAATAGCTAGGTGAGATAGAATTGAGACATGGATTGTATCCTTTTTTTTTCCAAGACAAAGGCACTGCCTTGAATTATTGCATATCACTTGTCAATGGCTACCACAAGATAAAATTGAATTTATTTACATCATGGATAAAAACACTATAAGAATAGATTTTAAAAAGGTTTCATTCAAGAAGTCACAAAATAAGGTCAAACTGATACATAACATAAAAATAAGATATTGGATATTAAATGTTAGTTTTGTGACATATAAAGTATTATGTTCATGAACCAAGTGAATATGATACAAGTTATCTTATCATCTTTTTAAGAGATATTTTGAATGAATTATTTTTTTTTTCAAAAAATTAATAAATTAAAAATGAATAAATAAACAAAAATTTGTTAAATAAGGGCAAAAGTTTATCTTTCACATTAATTATTAAAATAAAGAATATTATAAGAAAACAAATTGAAAGAAAAAATTATAAATTAATTTAATTAAGATCATTTCAACAAATTAAAATCAAATAAATAAAATCCTTCAAAAGTATTAAAAGGTTAAATCCAACAAAATATTTTTTTCTTTTCATATAAATCTCTTTTGATAAAATACTCATAAATCTATATTTTATAAAGTGGAAAATAAATTATCTCCACTTGTACTTGGAAGATTTTTTTAAATTTATCTTAAGCATTCCAATTCTTTGGTATTTTGAAAAGATCTGTTTGTTGTTCAAACCTAAATGCCATTAAAGAACCCATGTGATTGTTTTCCTAAGCTCCTTTCAATCTAAGGCCCAAATATACATGACAATCCTTGATTCATATTATCTTTAATTTTTTATTAACTCTTATGAATCTTGGAATTTATCACTTTTCCTAATAATAAACACTCTTTGTGTTAGTGCAACATAAATTGCTATATGTAATATAAAATTTATACTTTTCTTCTTCAACTTATCCAATATGAGGTCTTCCAAACATGGTTATATTAAGATGGAGTTTAATAGAACAAAAATGGAGGGGGATACCAAAAAATCAATACCAAAAAAATTATCACTATATTAAATTCATAAAATAACAAACAAAAAAGAATGATATAATGTTATTTTATTTATAAATAATGATCAATTTATTCCAAATTTTAAATTAAAAAAAAGCCCATTATATTAATAGTTATTTAGAATTTGACATTACATCAAATTTTAAGTTTTCTTGGAAGATTGTTTCATATTTTTATATATGCATAGATCAATATGTGTTTCATGTGGATTAGCTATCCTCTGTCACCTATAAGAATAATTAAATGCCCAAAAAATGACACCATCTTATGGTTGGGGAACACTTCACACAATAGAACATAATTTTAGAGTGTATTAAAAAAGGATTAAAGTTTGACATATATGACATAATGGAACACCAATAACCTATGAAACTATATAATGTTATAGAATGCATTAACATGATGTTTTATTACAAATTTTTATTTTATAAAATTATTGCTAAAAATATTGAAATCCTTAATAATTCAAACAAAAAAAAACAAATACAAGATCCACAATTAATGTCATAGAATCAATCAAAATGATAATTGAAATCATCTAAAGTTTAGACACATAAATTTAATTATTAAATACTTTAAAAATTTTAAACTTTTCATCCTTACCCTACTTTATCTATTCACAATTTTGCTAGCTTACAATCTTTATGAGAGCATTCACTATTTTAAAAATTGTTTTATAACCACTCATAACATCATTTAGACATCCCTATTTAATTTATAGGCTCATGTTATAATATTTATAACAGTCTTTGTCCTTCTAGGATAGGACAACATTAGGTCAAACAGGGCAAAACTACATCCTTGCCCACTAATATAGCCTTATCCCCCGTGCCCCAATGGTAAATTTTTAAAATTAAGACATTGTATTTTACCCCTATCGCACTTTTATCAATGTTAGTTAAAATCTTCAAAATATTGCTCTATATAATCACAAGACCATGTGATATAACACTTTGATCAATCTAACAATCACTTGGAAAATACTACTTAACATCGATCAAAGGAACACTTTTTGTTCTAATTCCAATTTTGAAGTATTATAATAGTGATAGGCCAAGTTTGCATAGATTTTATTATAGGTCATGAAAACTCATTGTTAAGCCATAAAATCAATATATCTAGTTGAATTCATATAGCAAAGCCAAAATTCATATACTCTAGGAGGGAGAACTACATCAACATGAGGCACATTTAGTTTATGTAGGTAACACTCATATTACATAGAGATTTTTAAGGGTAGCTCAACTATTACCCTAAAGCTATTCCCCCTTTCCCCCCCAACCCCCCCGCACACCCCCCCCTCGGACCCCCACCCCCTCTCCCCCCACCCCCCCTCCCCCTGACGATTTTATTTCTAATATGTTTATTGTGTAGGAGACATGTTTTATATTTTTTAGGTCTTCCACATTGTAAATTAGGACACATAGAAAATCACTAAACCTTCATAGACAACTACATACCCAAATCAAAAAACTAGTAGCACAATCAACCAAAGTTAATAGACAAGTCCATAGTGCATCACTTTCCTCCTAGTGTGTCCTTTTCCTATTAAAATTTAAATTACTATTTATAGATTTGATACTATTCACATGTCTTTTAAGGTAGTCTCAAGTCCCATTCAACCTACAAAGTAAACATAAAATTAGTTTGAGGGAGGGTTGCAAAGTTTTTTTTCAATTTACTACTTTTAGCTCATTTCCAATTATATAGATTATGTATAATACTTCTAGATCTATATATTTATTGTATTTCAATGTCAATAATTTAGATCTATTTATTTGACTTATTTCAATTCAAAATACGTTAAACATTATAGTGAACCCAACGTGAAATGAGCACACAACCTTCTGATATGGAGTCTAATTTTGTAAATTATGTATTTTATATATATATATATATAATTTATTTTAATTTTAATACTTTATATCTATGTATTTGATTCATTTCAATTAAAAATAGACTAAAAACTCTACTGAATCCACATTTTTATTTAAAGAATATTTTTTGATTGATTTCTTT
This sequence comes from Torreya grandis, assembly GCA_037957365.1. Lineage (NCBI taxonomy): Eukaryota > Viridiplantae > Streptophyta > Pinopsida > Cupressales > Taxaceae > Torreya > Torreya grandis. Next base: position 192,776 of record JARHVA010000774.1, on the reverse strand, counting down.
ATTTTTGTTTGGTATAGGGTTTTAACTGAATTTCTAATTTCACAAAAAAAAAAGAATTTATTGATTCCTTACACAATTTTTAAAACAAATATTACTTCCTATTTTATTTCTATTTATTTGTGTTTGTTTTTTTATAAATTGTGTTATAATAGTTTTAAAACTACTTAGTGGATGTTCTTATGGGCTACATGATGATATGTTTTATAGATATTGTGGTGTGAGTGGTTTACCTAAATACTTGTAGCCATTGTACAATACTAAACACATAGTTTAGTTTCCATGTACCTCATGGTATATAATAACTGCCTATTGTCCCTTATTTATACCATCAGAATCTTCTTTTATCTATTTAATTTTTAGTGCACCTGAGAGGGGCATATCACCCAAGGAAGTTACTTTCATCATACCCTTGGAAATGAGGTTAGGGGGATACCAACATGATTTATCATCTTTAGTTAACATTATAAAATATTGGACAAATACTAATCTATAAACAATAAATCATATTTGATAGTCCAATCAATCATTCAAACTCTTGCCTAGATCACCCTTTTACCTTGACTTTTGTTTGTATTGTATTCATAGTCTTTATATCTCTTTTGTACATGTATGATTACTTTATAGCACTAAGTGTTTAATTTGTTTCACTTATTTTATTTAAATTCATTGTATATATAATGGATAGTCAATTTTCTTTATTCTCTACTCATGTTGTGCCTTTTACTTATGATAATGAATGGAAAAATCAAAATAAGAAAATTTTTATGGAAGAAGCATATGTCAATGATTATGATTTTGTTGATATAGAAATGAAAAGACACTTTTATTTTGATCAAACTTAAGAACATGAACCAATTTTTAATTCAGCTTTAGATTCCCCTTGGGTTCCTCCTTTATATTTATTGACTACCAATCTAAAGCAGAAAGAGAAATTAAAGTCTCAAATAAATCAACATTAATAGATAAAGCCACCAAACCAAGATAAATTTATGTTAAAAAAATGATTTCTTAATAATGGCATTTCAAATCAAGTTTAAATTTCTACGGTCACTACTCATAATAATCATGTTATCTCTTTTCATTTACAAATAGTGGTTATTAAGAATACATGTCATATATCTTCCCCCTTCTCAATCAATTAGGATGAATTTATTTACTTGTTCTTTAACACATCACAAGCTACAATTGAAATCCATGACATTATTTCTAGCACATATTTTTATGTTATCTCTAATTCCACTTAATGTTTCTCTTCATGTGATGATAATACATCTCTTGCTAGTGATAATCATTTCAATTTTATCAATCAATAATAAGCAAGGAATACATTTTTAATAAATGAATCTCTCAATATATATATGAATAACCTATCACAATCACACTCCTCTTGATGTTTTTTCTATGCATATTCAATCAAATATGCATAGGTATTGTGTTTTTGAATCCCTTCAAGGTCATATCATAACTATAAAAAATTAATTATAAGAGTTGCAAAATCAAAAACAATATTTTAGTTCAAAGATCATATAACTTGAAAATAATATCAAATATACAAAGAATCTATAATATGCTAGTGTGAATCATGTATTTATGTCTCCATCTATCTATCATGTGCCTAACAAATAATATACATCTAAAATTAATACTTCAAAAAATATACAAAATATTAATAAGAGTCCAAGTGAACTTCTAAGAGAAATTATTTGAAGAAACTTGATTACATTACTTTCTATGCCTCCTCTAAGAGATCAAAACATTGTTTTGGATATCATAGAATGCATGAGCATCATATAGATAGTTTTTTAGATTTGAATAAAAAAATATGAAGTATCAATGTTAGTGGTGATACTAAAGAAGAAAAATATATTAATCAACCCACTTACATTGCATATCCTAAACAACAAGTGAAAAAATAAAAATAAAATAAAATAAGGATATCAAAAGATAATTTGGAACAAGAAAACAATCAAAAATCAAAATTAGTGAAAGTAAAATTATAAAAAGAGCAAGATTAAAAATCAGGATTTAAAAAAGAACAATCACCAAAAGAAAAGTGGCAAAAACAAATTCAAGATAAGTAAGAAAGCACATTTTTTAAAAATTACCCAGTAAAATATTCCTACAAAATCTAATGGTACATATATGGTTGCTAAGTAATCAAGCATTATATATAATTCATGCATAGAAAAACAAGATAAAGTCAAAAAATAAATTAATTTTCTTCATAATATTCAAATAACTCTAATCTATGGTGCATTGAATTTATTATACACAAATACCGAAGATGATCAAAATGGCATATAAAAATTTCAGTCACAACATAAGAAGTAAATTATGTCTTATGATAATTATTACATTGATGATAATGATCCTAATAATACATAATATTGGTATGATCTTGATGATATAGGGCCTATGCATAGGGATCCCCTTGATGAGATCCTTGGATTATAGTTGCATATTTTCCCTTGTACATAGCTTATTTTATTTTATTTCATTGATACTTATTTTATCCCCATTCCATTCATTATTTTATCCCCTTACTTTATTTTCACTTTGGGTACATGCCCTTTTGGTTTTCAAACTGATTCAAATAATCTAAAATATCTACAATGAAATGGATTCCTTTGCAGATTCTTTAAGGCAATCTACTTGCTTACTATCACGTATATTCAATGATATGGCTTCTTTTGTACTTACATGATTACATATATTTATCTACATTCTCCATGAGCACACCTAGATGATTGCCCATTGGGGGATTGTGCATATTTATCTACATTGAATTAATTATTTTACACATACATTGGAGACATTGCTTGCCTTCCTTATTTTCATATTATACTTTATCACTTTGTTGAGGATTGTTCAAATCCATCCTACTTATTATATTTTTGAAACCTTATTTCTTAACACCCCTTTTAAAATATTTTTCAGTTCAAATATTTTAAAATTAATAAAAAATGGAAAAATTTAAAAAACCAACACACACACACACACACACACACACACACACACACACACACACATTCAAAATTTCAAAATCAAGACCTTAAAAGCATTTTAAAACATTTTTAGCTTAACTTATTACACATGTTATTTATTTTATGTTAGGTAAATAGCATATTTCATTTTTAAATACACAATTATTTTCACAAGGTATGTGATTGTGATATAGGTCATACATTTGTAGGTTTTTCAATGTCAGGTTTCTCTAATTACCCAACATCCTTGCTAAGTTGTGGTTATTTCTTCATCCTTCATAAACACTTCAACATGTTTTATATATCCACAATATTTCTAATATTATGAGTTGTATATAATACAAATGTTTATTAACTTCTCATACTTTACATTGCATTACATGGAAATGTAATTTTCTAAAAATGACATTGATACATATGATTGATGTAAACTAGTCTCATTTTTTATATGATTCACTTTACATTATTACTTTACTAATGATAAGTTAGGACTTGATTGCTTATTGTGTGTCCCTTAGCCTTGTGTGTGTAATATATAAATGTCATTTCTTTTATGAGATCATTATGTCATTGACTTATGACCCTTGGCCTTATGTGTTTACACGAGATTCAATGTTCATTGTATGTGTCAATTGGGTCTTATATGTGACATTATATGCAAATTTTGTGACATTATATAGCATTGCTTGTATGTTCATTACTTGTTACTATGGTTCCATGATTCATATTATGTGTTATTTTTATTTTTACTCATTGTGCCATGATAAATATCATGAACATGTTTCTTATGTGATTCAATGTTATATATATTTAATACATATTTCATATGAAAATCCAATTATATACTCAATACTATGATTTAATGCAATTCAAATGTTAAAATTGATATTACATGTTTATATCCTTCACATAGACTTCTATTTTAAGATCAATGACTTGCAAGCTACATATCTCATCTTCAAAGAGGGGCATCATAATTGGCTTGTCTTGAGAATTCAAGCCTCATGAGCAAAAAAATTATATTTATAAAGTTTTAATATTGTATTGTTATTTAATATTTTATGATTATGGGGGCATGTGACATGCATGTGCACCCATTCCTACAATTTATTTAATAGTAGATTCACATATACTTGATGCATATACTTTGGTGTGTGAGAAAACAATTAGAAGATGCAAATTGTAAACACTTACAATTATAGGTTATGAGTTTCAAAATCTATAAGTTAAATTGTCATTCAAATATAAATTTAGTACAATACATGGTACATGATATTTCTTTATGTTTAGATTACTACATGACAATCTCAAAATTTTAAAGTTCTAAAGTTGCAATTTTTTCTCAAGTTCAAAATTTGAAAAGCTGAAAAGTTTCAAAATATAATCTAGATCCCTTTTCAATGGTGTGATTTATGTTCATGTTTAAAAGGGGCCACATTAGAGTCTAGTGACACTCAAGGTCTATGATTTCACATTTTCTATGTAGCAAATCACAATTGATGGTTCCACCCTTTTAATTAGTTTACAAAGTACTCTACATAGTCAGAAGAGAGTTGAAGCATAAAATATTTTGAACTCAATGGATTTCAAAGGTTTTTAAATTGAGGCTTGACCACTCTTAATTCACCAAAAGTTTAAAAATTTTCCAAATGCATCAACAATGAGGATATCACTTCTCCAATTTTAAATTACATGTAAATTAGATTACATACACTTTCATGTGTATACATTCCTTGCTCTCTTTTCAAATTTTAGATTTACAATTTTAAATTAAGGATAATAACTAATTTTAAGAGAATTGTTACAGGTTTTGCATTAAGGCATCTTGAATAATCAAGCTTCATAATAAAATACAAAGTGTGTATACACACTTAGGTTCACATCTACTTTAATTTAGCAATTTCACTTTGTTGTATCACTAGATTAATGTGGGGAAAAATCTAAAAACATAAATTTAATCATTAAGTTCTTGACAATGTTTAAACTTTACATCCTTACCCTACTAGGTCTATTTATCATTCCACTCAGTTACAATATTTATGGGGACATTCACTATTCTATAAACTATCTTACAACCACTCAAGACATTATTTATGTATCTATATTTTATTACAAAATCATGTCAAACTAGTTATAGTAGTCTCTATCCTTTTGGGATAGGAATATGTTAGATTGGAGATAGTTAAAATGCATCCTTGTCCATTAGTATGGACTTGTCTCCCACACCCAAGATAAATTTTAAAAATTGAGATGTTGCATTCTACCCCTACCATAATTTTATCAAAGTAAATTAGAGGAAATATTCAAAGTATTCCTCTATGGAAGCACATCAAGGCCACTCAATACATCACTTTGATCAACCTAGCAATCACTTAGAAAACGTTACTGCACATTGAGCAAAAGAGAACTATATCTTTTAAAATTATAATTCTAAAACATTGTAATAGTCACAGGTCAAGTATAAATAAATTTTATTGTGGGTCAAGGGCACTCATTATCAAGAAATCAAATAAATCTATTGAGTCACATCTATATAGAAATTCAAAATTCTCACACTCACTCTAGAAGGAGAACTACATTGCAATGAGGCCTATTTGGTTTATGTAAGAAACACTAAAACTATGAGGGGTTTTATTAGGGCAGATCAAATATTATCCTAACACTATTCCCCCCATGGAATTTTTTATTTATTGTGTTTATTATGTAGGATCTAGGTTTTATGTTTTGTAGGTATTTTACATGGCAAATTAGGACACAAAAAATTAGTAAACACTCGTAGACAATTACATGCACCCAAATCAAAAAAATCAATCACACAATCAACTAAGACATGGTCATAGTCAATAGAGAAGGCCCTAATGTGTCCTTTTCCTCTTAGCATGGCCTTTTCCCAATAAAAGTTAGATTCTTATTTCTAGATGTGACACAGTTCGTAGGTCTTTTAGGCAATTTTAATTCATAGTCAGCCTGTAAAATTAACATAAAATCAATTTAAAAGAGATTTGTAAAATTATTTATTAATTTACTTTTTTTAACTCATTTCTAATTCTATAACTTTTTGTTATAATACTTTAATATTTGTATTTTTAATTTCAATAGTTTAGATTTATTTATTTGGTTAATTTCACTATAAAATAGGTTAAACATAAATATAGGAGGAGAATGTAAACAAATGTATCAAATTAAAAATAAATCACAAGATATAAATAAATATCCAAATAAATTATTATATATATGAAACAACCATGTAAATTCAAATCCTTATATTTAGGTATTTGACAATGGAAAACTATAATTTCAACTAATAATTTAATTTCATGACTTATTGATGTCTATTTAAACTATTATAATAACCATTTTTTTACTCGAACCAATAATGCAATATGTAAAAATTTACATTGAAAAACATTTCTAAACAAAAAAGAATTGAATCCTATTTTTTTTATCTCCCTTCTTCTGCCAATACCATATCTTGAAATATATAGAAATGTAATCCAAGACTTTAAAGATAAAAAAAATGAACCCATTTGAAGTTTTACAAGTTTCTGAATATTTTTTGTAGCATTAAATAATTCAAATAAGTGAGTTATTGTAAACACATCATAAATAATAATAATAATAATAATAATAATAATAAATTTTAATTTCTTTGATGGATTGCATTTTAAAATACAAAAATAAAAATTTAAACAAAATTAAGATCAGTATTCATGTATTCAAAAATAAACGTGACTCAATTCTAGCTAATATGAATGTTGGGCCATATTATTTTTGTACATATCTTATGGTAGGTTATGATTTTGATATATTACAATTATTTGTAGTTTCTCCATTCCAAATATAATTGATACAAATTATTTTTTTCTTACATATAAATTATATATTTGAATTTATAAATATTTTAAAAGGAAATCAATAAAACTCCATTTATCATATATTACAATTATGTCACCTAAATTTAGTGACCCTTTGATCTAATACCCAAAATAAATCATGAATAAATTATAATTGCCATTTAATTTTTTTAATCTAATATTTTTTGAAAAGGAAAATAATCATTGGAAAGAAATTGTCAGTAAAATAGTTATAACAAAATGATCAATAAAAAATTCTCAAGAAAGCCATTGTGAATAAATTTACAATTGAAAAAAATAAATACAGTAGTAATAATATTATTGAAATTTTTTATACAAAATTAAAAGTAACAAATTGGCATTTTTGTATGAAAATGGAATCCAACAATATTTTCTAGTAAAAAAATATTAACATGATTCCAAGTAATACAATGTGAATTTCCTCCTTTTGAAAATTTGTTGGATCTAAAACAATAAAACACACTCAAGATAACCATTCAATCAAATAAAGGTAGATGAGAGTCAAAAATATTAATAATGCAATATTTTCCCATATCTATTCAAAATATGTATAAAAGTGCTTCTTTAAGTGGAGGCATTTGAAATTTAAATTATATTATGATTAGATAAATAAACACATAAATTCCAAAATTGAAATTAGTTTCTCATGTTTATTACATTTATGATATGATAAAATCTTATGTTGGAGATAATGGGTGCATATTTGCATGATCAAGAATTGACACTTATTTCAATTAGAATACTTGCCTCAAGAAAATGTGAAACTAAATAATTAGTTTGAAAGTTCAACTGATGATATAACTCATGTGATAAAGAGATTCTTCTGTAATTAAACAAAATTAAGATCAATTTTTTAAAGGTAAATTATGATAATACATATGATAGAAAATAACCACTTATCAAAACAATGCAAAAAAAAAAGACAACTTTTAGAGTTAGCGAAGATGCTTGCACAATTTTTTAGTAAAAAATGTAAAAAATTATTCTAAAAGGAGAAAGTGTTTCTTATAGAAACATGTAAGCGAAAACTGATTTGAACTATAGATGATCTATCTATCCTAACTGATACAATATTAATCTAAATATTATGGTAGAAGTTAAATAGGCTAGTAAACTTTAACATTATAATTAATTTTTGTGCCTAACATGTTAAATTTATATTTCAAATATTTATTTAAGCTAAGACAACATAATTAAGAAAATTTGACAATACCCAAATGAATCTTGATTCTTACCAATGATTATTTTAATCTTAATTGGTATGCTTTCTATTTATAATATTTAAATGTTTTCTATGAATGATAAATAAATGGCATGTTATTTATGATATGGAAATGGTTCTCCTTGAAATGTAAAAAGAAAGACAAAAAGAAATATAAATCTGCAAAAGATAATCACCAAAATTGCTTTAAAATAGAATATTACCAAACATATGTGTTCTAATATTTTTATAAAGGCAAACACATCTTAGGAAAACCAAGATAAAATAACCTCCATCAACCTTGGTCTAGCAGATTTTATCTATCATTATTTATATGGAACAAGTTTTGTTTGAAGAGAATGCATTAAAATCAAACATATTGTAAAAAGGAGTATGAAGAAAATGAATGAATACCCTTATTTATGGTAAAACAATTTTCTAAAATAATAAGAATATTTTATTATATTTAATTATCCATCACATATTTTAGACAAATTTAAATAATATATTTTGAAAGAAATAAAGGAAGAGATCTTTTAGTAGTACAAATCGACATGCTTAAATTTCACGGCACTAAAAAAATTATGACAAAAATAAGTTTGATTTATATGCCTAAAAAAAAGCAAGATTAAATGAACAAAATCATAAGCACTAGAAAATTATTTTCATACTAATAGCCCCATAATTATTCCTTATTAAACCCTTTAAAACATAAAAAAACCCCTGAAATGCAACTACAAGTATTTATAAAACCATTGCAAAGTAATACCATTGGAATAAATACCTCTTCCCATTATATTATTCATCTTAATTTCTCTAATAAATATCTTACCACATCTCCAAATCAAAGTTCTAAAATATGAAACTTCACCTTATATATGTGCCCCAATACAATGCAATAAATATTTTAATAATGTAATAAAATCAATTGAAAAAGAGATGCCCAATTCATAATGCATCCAAGAAACACATATTCAATATCATTTGATTGCAAAAACTAAATATATGAAGAAACATCCCATGGATATATATGTTATAAAACAAAAACAAAAATTTATGGTTAATTATAAAAAACCACTACATTATGCATAAAATTATTTTATGTGTTTATAAAATAGAGAGTATTTTACCACACCTTCCAATTTTAACCGAGTAAATGAGTTTGTAGTGAAAGGTGAATAAGACCTTAAGGAGGTAGTTTAGAAAATATTAAATGTTCTACTTATTTTACTTACTTCGAGAATAAATTGATTTACCTAGCTAGAGAGTCACAAATATGAATATAAGTGATAAAAGAGTTTAAATACGAAATGATCACATTGGTAATTCATGATGCTTTCCTAAATTTTGTTTTCAATACATCAAAATATTAGAAAAATAAAATAATAATTCGAGATTTGAGAAAATAATTGGGATTAACATTTATACCAAACATGTTAATGTAAGAAAAGTGTTAAACCATTAGCCTAAAGTTAAAAAGAGATGTGTTAGAACATTATCCTAAAGTTAAAAAGAGATGCAAGTGTGTATTAAAATCTGAAGTCCTAAATTTTTAAAATAGAGACCATCAAAACACAATTAAAAAACTAAAAAATAGGACATCTAGAGCTTATCATCTGAGCTACTCTTAAAAATATGACATTCCATCTACAAATTACATTTCTTTATGCTGATCCAAGGTCTTCATTTGGGTGTATATTAAATCCATTATAAATGTGAGAGAATAATAAAATATAATCATTTAATATAATCAAAATAAAAAATAAAAAAAATTCCTTCTAGGATTGAACCCATAAGTACTAAATACCATAAGACAATAAGCAAACAACAACACATTGCTCCAAATAAATAATAACCTATAGTGATATAAGTATGCATTGATATAGACATATAAAATGTCACTTGTGTGAAATGAGTGTCACTTGAGACCACCCTATTCCTAGCTTAGCCCTAGACCTATCTCAGGTCCTCTTTCAATCCTTATCCACCTTTCATGCAAGTCTAACCCATCCCTAGATGTACCAATAGTAGTCTCAAACCATATCCTAGGAATCTTATCCCCCAGTGTACTATATTATGTCACCTAAATACTAGCATTACCCTTTAGACACTAGCACATTGAGCTAGTGATATAGGGACCACATTATTGTCCCTTACATATTTTCTCCTCAAATGAACATATTTCCATTTCTTAAGATGCCTTAGGGTTGGTCTAGACCTATTACACATCTTGATAAGAACCATATCAGTATATATACACCATTTTTATCCCTTTACCTACTAGATGAAAATTAGATTCAAATACACACAAACAATCTCAAAAACAATATGTGTAAATCAAGGTCATTAATCCCTATTCTACCCTGCTTCTACATATAACCATATATAAAATCCTAAGCTTAGATTACTCAGATATCTAGTCTCAATTCATACTCAAAATAGTCAATCTGACACTCATACTAGCATTCACTTGTACTTTCACCAACACTTAAATTGGTAGAACTACATCAAGCTTGATCCCCTTTCAAGGTATTGGTATATAGGCAACTCTTAACATAGCATGGTGTTGAGGTCATGTCTAGCCTATCTAGCTAACATTACATTTTTTATACTTGTTCTTATCAAATAAGCTAATAACATGGAGGTCTAGGGTTTTGCATCCATAATTATTCAAATCAAGCAACATACAGTGAATCAACCTTTGTACACACAGGCACAAGTGTCTTAGATTTAGGCAAAGGTCCACTTAGAAACTCATAGTCTTTGCCTACAAGGGACACTACCAAAACCCAAAGGACACTAGCATAATGCACTAATATCCATATGGTTTCACTAATATCAAAGAGAAGTTTTGCTTTAAATTATTGTTGATGATATCCTACCCAATCTCTATACCAATTTCTAGCCTGTCAATTATCTAGTCAGTTTCCAATTAAGTACATCTTTATGTAGTTCATTGTTATTTTTAGAATAATAATATTAGATAAATTATTGTCTTTAATTATTTCATATTTATTCTCTAATTTTAATATTCTAGACTATTAACAACCTAGGGTTTACATTACATAATCCCCTTGAAATTTAAATCATTTGGTGATCTTGACTGACTTTAAATACTACCCAAACCCTAACTGTACATGATACTAGGGTTTGTATCCTTATTTTTCATACTTCCCTTGGTTGTCTTAAGATTTTTATATTTCATATATATATATATATATATATATATATATATATATATATATATTTAGCATCTCTATTTCATTTTATTTTCTATATTCTATCTCAAAAAGTTATATCCCTTCCTTTAAAAAGAAGTGCTAAGCTTACTGGAAATACTATTGAGAATACTTAGATTCCTTCCATTCAAGCTTATACCATGGACAAAGGACCAATTAAAAATCCCCTCATTGATCTTTCACATCCTAATTATGTGGAATTTAATTATAATATATCAAAACATGAGCAATGCAATCAAGATCTTGATGATACACAAGATAGGACTTGGGACACACTTCCCCCTCTCTATGATGACAATATGGTTATTAATAAAGATGAAGGATTAAAAAATTTTAGAGATCAACTTCAGGAACAACCCCATGATCATGCACATATTTTGTAAGATATATTTGAAATCAAGAACACATCACTTGGTCAAACCTCCAACCCCAAAAATGATTATACATTTACACCTACTATAGGGGTAACTCAAATCCTACAATAATAAATTATAACCTAGAAATATTCATCGATGGAAACACCTCCTATGGATATTAGGCATTCCTCTTCTCCTAATGTACAATCCCTCATGCATGAGATCCATTCTCTGCATGCCAAGGTGCCAATAAGCCATCTCATGCCTTGGATTCTCATGTTCTTCTACATACACCTTTGGCAGAGCATATAATGACAACTCCATTTCCATCTAAACTTGTGGCACCCAAGCTTACTTTAAATGATGGTCAGAGTGACCCAGATCATAATCTACTTACTTTTCACATAGCATGTTTGGGATACATATCCAATGATTGGCTCCTCACTAAGTTTTTCCCTTGCATTTTTAAAAACTATGCATTACAATAGTTTTATGATATTCCTAATAAGTCCATCACATCATTTAATGAATTGATAGATATGTTTTTGGCACACTTTTAATCAATATTAATGACAAGTTTCATATGTTCAAGTTTCACAACTCAAGAAAAAATTTAATGAGCCAATAGCTAATATGTATTACTATATAAAACTATATTAACAAAGATGACTAGCCCCATGGTAGATAAATAACTCGAAGACATATTTAGGCAAAGTTTATTACCAGAATTGCATAAAACTATCTTATTTAAGAAGTTTCCATCATTCATAGATTTATTCCATACAATAAAAGAACATAAGTCAAGCTTTTTATCCATGGGCAAGTTAAAGTACATAATTGAAACATGTTCAACTAATAAGAGTTATAGAAAGCCCCCATACAAAAGTGAGGCTCAATAAAAAAAAGAATGATCAAAAGATAGTAGTTAATGCATCCTTAGAGATGACTCCTTGCATGGTTTTATCATCTCCTCCAAGGATAACTTTTACGCATTTCCTTAATTTTCCAACATGTGTTCTCTAAAAACTCCTAGAATGCAATGTCATATCTCTCCCTTTCATCAAAGAGGTTGATATAACTAGGTTTCTTCTAAAGAGTTATGATACCAATACATTTTATGACTATCATAGGGCACCAAGCCATACTATAATCAAATGTATTAGTTTACAACATAAGATACAATATTTAATAGATGATAATATAATTGATGTCATCACTCTTACAGAGGCACCTAGACCACAACCAATAGAAGCAAAATCATTGAAAATATTTTCAAATCCATTTCCAAAGCATATGACTAATGAGATATCAAGAACTTTAGGTTTTCATTAGACATGTTAGGCACAACCATAACCATCATCTTATCATATTGATATAATGAACACACACCCTCTCCATAATATCATTGGGGTACATCATGCTATAAGACCAGCTAAACCTCTCATCACTTTCTCAAAGTAGGAGATAGTTGATGATGACTCATATTTATATGCACTCCTTACACAAGCCTACATTAATCATCATCTATTCAAAGTGTCATGATTGATAATGGGTAAAGCATTAATATGTGTACTATCACACTTATACAACACTTGGGTTATTTAGAGTAGGATATTTATCAAATAGTTACAATAATTCATAATTTAAGTGGCCATGTCTAGAGTTCTATTGAGGATATTTTACTTCCATTACAGGTTGTGCCCACACATGTGGCCACTAGATTCATAGTCATATCTAGTGCTGACACATTTAACATGTTATAGGATAGGCCTTAGATACAATAACTTTGGAATATCCCATCCACTATACATATATGCCTTAAATATATACATGTTAATTAGGTGGTTATAGTCGAGGACCTTACATATGAGTACCCTTTACCTATTTCATGGATAGTTACACATTAGACACAAGTTACCATTCTGCACATAACTTTTATTAGCTCACCTTCAATATCAGTTGAGCCACCAATGTAGGTGAGGTCTACTCATCTAATAATACTATGTACACATATTCTCCCATGGAGACTTATATTAGATAGATTACTATATTAGAGACATGTTTTGGATTTTAGAGAGCCTTTCTCTACTCCTTTCCTACTCAGATCAATGTTTTTGAATTACTAGGATACTCATCATAGAGCATCCACATCAGTTATTGCTTCTTCCAATAGATGGGTCCCTAAGAGCCCCATAATTCATAGGCCTATTCAGTCAGCTCCATAAATTAATAGCTCTACTCTACAGATAGTTTCAACTATAGATCACTCAATACATTTGATTCTCAAATCTTAGATACCTCATCTCACATCATGAATAATCAATCTTATTCTCTTTGATATATGACACATTGATTATGAGTCTCTTTTAAGACTGATTGGTTAGTAGTATGTCTCCTATTGTACATAACTTATACTTAGAAAATACAAAAATAATATAATATGTTCAAAACACAAAAACATTCAAATATTTCTCACAAAACATAAAAAAATCATATTGTATACTTTTAAATGTTTACATTCTTTATATTATCTAGGCACTACATTTTTTATTTATGCTAATCTAGTCAGTTTAATCAAACATACATGCTTCACTTTTTATCTTTGGGTGTACATAGATTCTTACAAGACGTAGGTCCATCACATAGATCTAGATTTGATACTATGTGTTGGGGGCACATACATAGATACATAAATTTAGCATTGATACATTCACCCATTGGGGCATCCTATCCACAACTTCCACTTTACTAGGGTATATTATTCTATATTGCATTGATTTTTTTCTGACTAATACTAATATAAACTCATTTTATGTACATCTTTATTTTTATATAGATTTGTACCACATGTTCATGTATACTTGCATGTCTAGATTTCTTAGTTTTGACTTGATTGTATCTCTCTACTTTTACATTTGTTTGAGGACATTTGAATATGCCATTGTTATAAGACTCTATGCCAATTCATTTCATTATGTGTATGCTTTGGACATGTGCCCATGTCCTTGTGTGTGCCTTTTTTATTGTGTATGCAAACTTTTAAACATGTCCTTCCATGTAGCTCTAGGCCAAACTTGTCTATTGTATGCATATGTGGGCATTTGAACATGTCCTTGTATGTTTTCTCTTTCTTATACTTAGTGACATGTGCCCATGTCCCTTGTATCATGGCCCCTTGGCCTACTTTGCATTCTCATATGTTTTAATGTATGTTTTCATGTATGCATCATGGCCATGACATATGTCTCTTTTTTTTACACCTACACATCTAGTTTGTGATGCCATGAGGGACCTCATGCATCTCCCCTTCATCCATGGGTTCCTTGATGGACATCATACTCCATTCCCATAGGTATTTACTCATATTTTATATTCATATACATGTTTACATTGTTCTCTCTATCTTGACAACCTTGTGAAAGATAGATCTAACATACATCATATATTGTCAACTTATGCTCAAATTATTTTACACTCTAATGTCATGTATGAACATTATATTAGTTTATCATGCATATATCATAAATTTTTAGTCCAACACACATGATTCAAATATTTTACTTTGAGGATAGTTATTGCATAGGTTTAATAATTCCCCTAAAAAATGGGGCATTCACAAGGGTTTATCATAGAGATAAGGCCATCTAGGTGAACTTAGAACATAATTTTCATCATAGAGACGCATATTACATAGCTTAATATTAGAAAAATGTAGTGGAAAATAGTAAGACATAGATCAATTTTTAGTTTGCATAGAAAAATATAGTTAGACATTAGTATGGCATATAGGACACTAGATAAGGGCACTACTATCCAAAAGACCACACTATTATCTAGTATCCCCAAAAATAGGAAAATATAGATTGGTTAGAAAATTACAACAATTATAGTTTAGGTTTTTAAAGTATCAGTCATAGATTATCAATTATGCTCAACTTATTATTAGTTTTACACTAAATCATACCAGTTAGCTCAGATTGGGGGCATCATGCATGGCCTAATTACTCCCATTTCAACTTTAGATATACTTAGATACATATTAATATAAATTAGTCTAGAATCCATATGCACAATATTAGAATTGGGGGCATGTGTGTAACACATTATTTCTATTTGATCACATATGCACCAGTTGATTAGATGGAATCAAAAGTTCCATGTAATTATCCATGTTGTATAATCCAAACACCATTTACACCAAGTTCACACCATATTGATTCCTTATTCTATCTATATTATTTGGCATTACAAACTTGTGTTGTTTTTCACTTCAAAGTTTTTGAGTGGCCCCTAAGCCATCCTACATAGTTTTAATTAAATCACATAGATTGAATTATATTTCACATTTAAATTATAGACACATATACTACACAGAGGTGGGTAATGCTGGAGTCATAACTTACTTGTCTTATTGAGCCACCTACATAGGAGGGTTGGATAAGCCATTAGTTTAATCCAAGTTATTCATAGATTATGATCCACCAAATAGAGGTGGGAAATGATGGATTTAAAACTAGATTGAGTTATTGAACCACACACACATGGGGATTGAGAAATCCATCAACTTACTCTAAGCTATTCACTGATTTGATCATCAACTACATTCATAGAGGATGTTAGTAAGTTTTTGCATTGGTTCATGTACTTAATGAGGTGTTTTAATTCCTTTCCCCTCTATATTATCTCTTTAATTAGTCTTGTATTTGCTTTTGATATCCATTAAGTAAGAATTGATTCATCTATGTTTCATTTTTAGGATACACAATGGATTACACTTCACAAACTCAGACCTAGATTCATAGGATTCACCTCATAGATAAGTCTAAGTATGCTTATTTTTCCTTTATCCTGGTCATTTCACTTTATTTAATTTCTAAAATAAGCAGGGGGGGTGTAGCAATATAAAATGTCACTTGAGTGCAATGAGTGTCACTTGAGACCACCCTATTGCTAACTTATCCCTAAACCTATTTTAGGGCCTATTTTGATCTTTGTATAACTTTTTCACAAGTCTAACCCATACCCAAATATACTAAGAATAGTCCCAAACCATCTCCTAGGCATTGAGGTCCCTAATGCACTAGATTCTACCACCTAGACACTAGTTTAACCCTTTAGACACTAACACACTATGCTAGTGACCAAGGGATCATGTTACTATTCATTACCTATTTTCTTCTCTGATAGACATATTTCCATTTATCAAGACACCTTAGGGTTGACCTAGACCTATTCCACATTATGAAAATCACTAGATCAATACACACACACACACACACTAATTTTATCCCTTTGCCCATTATATGGAAATAAGATGCAAATACACACATAAAAACTTAGAAATAAGTTGTGAAAATCAAGTTCATTGATTCCTATTCTACCCTACTTCTTTATACAACCATCTTCAACAAACCTAAGCTTAGATTACTCAAATTTCCAATCTCTATTCATACTCAAAGCACTTAAGCCGAAACTTATATTATCACTCACTTGCACTTGAACCAACACTTAGATTAGGATAGCTACATCAACATTGATCCCCTTTATAGGTATCGATATTTAGACAAATCTCAACATGATGGGGTGTTGAGGTCACGTCCATCCTATCTAGCTAACATTACACATTTTCTACTTGTGCTCCTCAAATACCCTATCAACATGGACGTCTAGGGTTTTGTATCTAAAATCAATAACATAAATCAACATGTAGTGAATCAAGGTTTGTACACATAGGCATAGGTTTCTTAAATTTAGGTGAAGGTCCACTTAGAAACTCATAGTCTTTTCTTGTAAGGGAAATTATCTCAGCATAGAGGACACTAGTGTAGTGCGTTACTATCTAGAGGACCACAATTTTGTCTAAGAGGATTTTTGACTTCAGATTATTATTGATAACACCCTACCCAATATTTGTACTAGTTTCCATCCTATCAACTATCCATCTCATTCAGTTTCCATATAATTACATCTTTGTGTAGTTTATTGCTATTTTTAGAATAATAAGATTAGGTCAATTATTAGACATATCAATGGCTGTAATTATTGCATATTTATTCCTTGATTTTAATACTCCTGGCCCTTAACAACCTATGGTTTTACATTCCATAATCCCCTTAAAATTTAAATCACACGCATTGAGAAATGGTGTCAAAGTGTTAATAGGGGAGTGAATATAAAAAAATGATAAAAAAAAATTGAGATCTGTAAGCACATAATTCTCTACCTAAAAATAAAACTTTGTGGGCCTATAAACCATTAAAACATGAAATTAAAGATGGTATTGATGAATATAGGGTTTAGAAAAAAAAAAAAATTAGGGGTATTGAGTACTTAACGACATAGAATAAAGTGGAAGAAGTGTTAATCAAGAAATATATCCCCTCTATAAAAACCGTATACAAAATCTTTCCTAAAATAAAGAGAAAATTAAAAATATTATTATGAGGAAAAAATCATAAACGAGGAACTCATATATTTGTGTGTGTGTGTATACATACATTATACATACATACATACATACATACATACATACATACATACATACATACATATATATATATATATATATATATATATATATATATATATATATATATATAATATTTTTTAAATAGGTTTTTCATACTACCATTATTTTGGCATAATAACACATCAAACAAACCTTTGCATCCTTACATACATGTTAAAATCTAGTGTTGAATAGATTCATATTTCCTAACATAGTAGAATAATTGTATGCAGAATAGAATTCCACATCTCCCTTGCATAAATACCACCTAATTACCAATGAGTGAATGCATCCCCACTTTCCATCACCAATCCCTATGATGTGACTGAACCAATGTGTTCTAATGTTAGGTATGGAATGCAATGTTGACTTTTGATTAGGTATGGAATGTAAGGCTCAATCTCTTAGGTGAGAAATTATCAACGTGATTACTATAGTTAAATAGTTTTTTCAAAATTCCTACAATTGACCCACTCCTTGATACCCCTTTCTTGGCAATATGCAAAGGTGGTTGAAAGTTGTTGTAGTCATATAGTCATATTGCAATGTCTAAACATTTAAAAAATTGTGAAACATGTATTAAATTGGTGTCAAGTAATCAAATGGTGTGGCACCACATACCCAATAAAAATTGTAACCTTCGTCCCCATCACAATAACTTAACCTAAGTGAATTCAAAATCCCATTCTAAATCAAAAAATGAAAATAACCAATAATTTCCCCAAAGGTGCAAGTTACATTGAAAGGGATGGTGTAATTTTCACTTTCGGTAAAACTAAATTTGTGAAGTGAAAGAGTGTAAATCGATAGTCATACTTCACTTAAAACCCATGGACACTTACCCCTTCCCAAATTTTGTGCATGGTGTATTATGAAAAAACAATCTAATATTTATGGTGGAAGTGATAATGCAAATTAGGTTGTGTGTTCCTTCATATGGTATGGTAATGCATTATGTAGGGAGGAGACATTTTGTTTTATATTGAGCTTGATCAATGGTGAAATGATGGGGAAGGGAAAGGCTATACAAAGATATAAGTGGTGAAATATCTTCAAGTGAACTAAGTGAATATGGTGAGGAGTAATGATAGTCTATTTTAAGTGACAAACTCGATGAACCTTGGGAAGATACATGTTTAAAGTTCAGTGGTATGTCATATCTATCAAAGCAATATTCAGCATGGAAAAATGAAAGCTACAATTTATGGTTTGATACCTCAATGTCTTGTCCCCACATCAATGACATTGCATCATTAATTCAAGCCACACATAATATGTGGAGCCCTATATGGCCTTGCCCTTAATTAGAAGGGTCTGAAATGACATTTTTGTATGTTCTTAAGACTAATTTAATTGATCTAGGTGTCAATTATTTTCATCATGGGTGAATGGAATCTACAAGATAGACTCTAAGACCTCAATGCATTTTCCTAGCATCAGTGACATTGCATCATTTATTTGGACTTCACATGAGACATGGATCCATACTAAAATCAAATGGACTCTCATGACATATTTATCCACCCTTGAGAATATAAAATGACCAATCAAATATGTCACCACTTTTTTTGATGTAATTAACATGCATTGTTGTTACATTGACATGTCAATTTAAAATTTACTGTAGTCGCATGTGTATGTGTAAATTATATGAGATAAGTGATATCCATTTATAATATTAAATTAAATATATAATAATTATTTAATAATATTATTATAATATTTATTTAACAATATTACTATAATATTTAATGACTACAAAGTATAGGGTACCCTACATTATATTAATTTTAGTATACTACACTAGAGGGCCCATGTCATACACTGAAGTTGGATTTAGCACAACTATTTAGATTTAATTTACCTACACCCATAGAAAATGGGTTTTCCACTTGTAGGATGGTCAAATATTTTATTATCATTTTTTATTATCAAGGGTGGATGAGGATGGCATGAAAGTTAATTTGATCGTGACATGACTCCATGTTTGATACGTGACTTGAATTAGTTTTGCACTATCATTGTTGTGGGGACAAGACATTAAGGTCAAAGAGTCTATCTTTTAGTTTATATTAATCCATGATACCAATATATTATAACCAAAAGGAATTATATCCATCTTAAAGACATACTTAGACCCATGGAAGAAAGGGAAAGGCTATACAAAACATGTAAATAGTGAAATATATTAAGGTGAGATACATGACTATGGTGAGTGGAAATGAAAAGCTATTTTAGGTATATCATACAATAGGGGGACCATAGAAACATACAATATTATATAAAATATATAATGTAATAAAATATTAGCATCACTGGACACGTTACCATGTGGAAGACAATCTTCTTTCTCTTTGGTGACATATGGATAATACTCATCCCATATAATTTAAATCTACACACATGACTACATTAAGTTTTAAATTAGCACATCATTGTAACAATAATGTAGAATTATATGTGTTAATTATGTCAAAGTAAGGTGGTGACATATTTGATTGGATGTTTTATATTTTTAAGGGTAGATGAGAATGCCATAAAAGCTAATTAGATTATGATTGTGATCTACATCTCATGTGAAAATCAAATAAATGATGCAATATCAGTGATGTTGGGATAAGAAATTAAGGTCCCAGAGTCTATGTTGTAGCTATCATTCATCCATGATGCCAATATATTAACACCTTGAGCAATAACATCAAGCTTAAGAACATATGAAAATACCATAGCCATACCCTTAGAGGAAAGGGTAAGGCCATACAAAACATTCAAATAGTGAAATATTTCAAGGTGAGAAGGTATTTTTTATGATATCATACACCAAGGGGCCCATATCAAACACCAAACCAGATTTAGGGCAACATTTGGATTTAAATGACCAACATCCATTGAAAAGGGGTCTATAGCTTGTAAGGTGGTGCTATTAGCATATTTATTTTTAATATTGGATAAATTAAGCCAATATTACACACATTTCACATTGGAGGCCATTATAATTTATTGTTTATATAATATGTCTAATATAATACTTTATATATATATATATAATTTAGTTTATAGTATTATATTATATATAATAAAAAATTATTATATTAAAACATTTAGTATAATAAATATTATAAATTATAATATTATAGTAATATTATAATATTTTAAGAGTATAAATTCATATATGTACCTCTCTTGAAACCTATATAATCTTTTTTACACAAAGCATTAATTAACAATAATCAAATATTTCTAGTTGAGATTATGGAAAATGAGGCTATGTTCCTTCATATGACATGACAATGCACCGTGTTGGGAGGATACATTTCATTTCATGGTGAGCTTGAACAATGGTGAAGTGGTGTGTAAGGGAGAGGCCATACAAAGCATGCAAGTGGTGAAATATTTCAAGGTGAGTTTGGTGGTGATGGGGAGGGGCCATGATAATATATTTCATGGGATATTATACACTAAAGAGTTTGTATCATGCATGATACATGGATTTAGAGTTACAATTAGACTGGTTTCATACATTGAGCCTATTGGATTCCCATTCATTATGCAAAGTGAAATCACATGAATAATGCAAACATGATTGGAGATAATCAAGGTGTATGATATCATACACCAAGGATCCCATATCAAATACCAAACCCATATTTAGGGTAGAATTTCAATTTATATGGCCAACACCCATTGGAAAGGGGTATCTAAATTTCAAGGTTGCGGTATTATCTCATTGAATTTTATTGTTGGATAAATTAAGTTAATATGACATACATTTCACATTGGAGGCCATCACAATCTACCCTTTATACACTATGTATAATATAATACTATATATATATATATATATATATATATATATATATATATATAGAGAGAGAGAGAGAGAGAGATGAGATTTAATAATATAGTATTATTTTATATATAACATAAAATTATTATATTAAAATATGTAGTATAATAAATATTATATATTATAACAGTATAATATAATAATGCTAAATGAAGATACAAAGACATGATTAACACCAATTCATTGAATTCAATGGATCAAGATGGAATGAAAGGAGCAAAAGATGAAAAAAAAAAGGGGGAAAAAATTCAAAATTCAAAATCTATAGATGGTAATGCAAATCTAGTTCATGGGGCAAGAATCACAGATGCCCTACCAGGATAAGAGATCAAGGGCAAGAAAGTGATAGTTTCCCCATTGGTGACTAATCAAACTTATGATAGGGCCCCACAAACCACTGTGAAATCCCCTCTAAAAATCACATGGGTGGAATGCATTCTAGGTAAAAGGCTTGTGGATCAAGACTAGTCCAAATTCTACATTGATTACACCATAGAAAATGATGAAACCTACATCAATGTTCCAGACATTTTGTTGGAAAAAGTAGACAACAAACTTTCAAACTCTATTCTTGTAAAAGTCAATAGTTTTTATCCATTAGAGGTGGTGGCCATGGGTAGAAACTTATTCCTCGTCAACTTCAACCTCCATGAAGACTACTCCAAGGTTCTCTTAAAAGGCCCTTAGTTTATGGTAAAGTTGAACATTAGCCTAAGGAAATGGAAATTAGGGATGAATCTAAGTAGCTTGATCATTAATGATATTTTAGGTGGGTTATTCTACCTAAGCTTCCACTAGAGTTCCAATAACTAGAGGTGATAATGGGTATTGTAAAAGCACTAGGACAACCCATAACTCTTGATCTAGTTACCAGATCTATAAGAAGGATGATTACAACATGCTTCCACATTTTTATCCTAATAGAAAAACACCTTGTACATAAACTCAAGATCAAATAAAAATATGGTGAGTGGACCTAACCTATTGACTATGAAAAAGTTTATTCTTTCTAGAAAAAATACAACATCTTGAGTCATGTGTCCAAAGACTACCCTCTTGCTCATCCTAAGAATGAGGCTATAATTTTCAAATCATCTTGGGTTTCAAAACCCCCCAGCCTCCTCCCCTCCTTTATTCTTCCTTGAGTAAGTCCCTAAATATGGATCCCCCCTTCCTGTGATTCCTTGCCCCTTATCTCTACAACCTGCCCCCTCCCCAGCTAGCTTTGGTACACCCCTTATCCTTGAATTCCCCCTCCCCCTTTTCTCTCTTTGGTTTTTCCCCTTATCCCCCTTGCACTCTCTTTGAATTTTGGCTATACTCCCTAAGGCTATCACTCCCATTGAGGATAGGGCCCTGACCCCCTCCTCCCCTTCTCATTGGGTGCCCATCAAAGTATACCGTGACTAGGCCATCCCTAATTCAGTATTTAGTGCTGACAAGGCTGTCGGATGAATATTTTGTCGTCAACTAACTGAGGACAAAATGGGTATATCAACCACAGCATAGGGAGATTTACACCATGAGAAGTGTGGGTTTACCAGATCTGGATGAGGTAAATCTCTCCTCTCATCAAGGGGAGGTTCCTTATAAATATTTATGCGTTGGATATATATATATATATATATATATATATATATATATATATAAAATTAAGCAGAAAATAACACATGGGGTTGGTATGACAGCATCTACCTCTCTTTTTTCAGAGGTAATGTATAAAGAACAAAAGAGGGAAATCCTAGTCCTTAGCTAACAACTTTCCTCTCCTTCAGGAATGCTATCAAACGGGAAGCAGAAAATCACTTGAAGTAACAAAATCCACATGAACACTCACGTAAGTGTAAAGTCTTCCATAGCTTCCTTCACCGATTCGGAACAAACGTAACCGTAGAATGAAATGAAGCACAAAGTCTCTGCCTGAAACTACAAAAGATAAAAGGATCACAAAGGTAAAAGTAGCACAAAGTCTCTCTTATACCTTTTAAAATGCCCTTAGATAATATTAACACATCCACTTTGCTTATTAAATCAGATAAACAAGAGATTATCAGGAAAGAGAACATAAGAAACTATTTCCTAGACAACACAGATAACTTCAACACAAAGTCTGAAATAAACCTGCTTCTCATTCATTCAACAAAATATGATTTACAAGTTTGAGCACAAAGTCTCAAAAATTGCTTCAATTTCGGTAGAGTGTTTGCTCTTAATTTTTCCAAGATCCATTTACAAAAGAGGTCTCCACTATATATAGGGAGAAACTCTCAAAATTCAAAAAATAATAAAATACATAAATATCCTAGTCAAAGATGACTCATCTTTGACTTTAAGATATTTTTCTAAAATTTTTACATGTAATTACATATTACAAAATTGCATGCACTTTTCACAAAATAAAAGTGCATAAGGAAAGAAGAGAGAAGGGAGAAAAGAATTTCAGTTCTTGCTACAAAATTTCTTCCTATGAGCATCGTACATAGCAATGGATGCTTGAATTCCTATGCTGTCTGGCATAACCGTGTTCTTGGAGATGACTCTGGCTCTGATCAAGGCATCCTTCAATGCTGTGATGGCCTTAGCATGACCAGTTAACCTAGATTTTAGATTATCCAGAGTCAGCTGAGTATCCAGGATATTGTCCATCGAGGTCATTCATAAGTCCTTTTCTTCAAAATCTCTCTGAATCATCCCTTTGAAACTTTGAATCATTTCTTCTGCAGAGAGAAATTGATTATCCCTCAAAGTTAGGTTGCAAGGCAGTTCTTCCAGTTTATTGAGCAGGCCCATGTCTCTCTTTTCGCTAGCATCTCTGGAAGCTTTGAGATCCTTGATTAAGTCCTTGAGTACCTAGATCCTGAAGATCAGTGACTCTTTGATCTCAACATAAGAGTCTTTGCTGGAGATGACACCGATAGATATCAAGGTGCTCTTCTTCAAATCCTTCATCTCCCTCCATTTACTAAAATCCTTCTCTAAACTATCGACCTCCTGAGAGATAAGAGAGACTAGGTCATCTAATTCTGCCCTCACCTTCCTCATCTTGTTTGTTTTCTCTGTAACCTCTGTAAGCAAAGAAACTCCCTGAGTATGCATTTTTTCAATATAATCCTCTAAGACTTTCCCCTTCAAGTAAGTATTCTTTACCTTTTGAATGACAGGGTCATCTACAGAGAAGGCCTCTAGAGTTGCCACTTCAGGGGGAAGAGTGAACCTCCTTATTACTGCCATCAGCTGCTCTGTCTTGGCCTTGTAATAATCTTTCATTTCCTTTTTTTGGTCAAACTTCTGGACCATGATGTCCATAGCAGACTGAAGGTCGCTTTTCGCACCTTCATAAGTAAATTTTCCAAGTTCAACATGAGAGATGGAATAGATACTCATTTTGAAACCCTCAAGGGTTGCATCCTGTGGAGGCTTGGCAATCTCTAAAAATTTATGTCCCTTTTCCTCGACCAATTTGGAAAGGATCCTTGGCCTCTTAGGAGCCTTAGCTTTCACCGGCACTATTTTGCCAAAGTCGAAGTCATCTGGAGAGATGACCAACTTCTTCCTTTTGGGTGTGAATGCTGACATCCAAGGTAGGAGAGAAGAAGTATCTGTCATGGTAATGGTTACCTCAGCTGGTGTTACTGTGGCAACTTCTATACTGCTAGTGGTGACAGTGGTCACAATTAGAGTAACAGGTGAAATTGTACCAACTACTAATTCTGGCTCTTGGGCAAAACTTTCCCCCATATTGAAAGAGGGAGAGACAAACTTGGAATGGACCCAGAGGAGTGAGGAGTACCTAAAAAAGTGCCCTGAGGATCGCTAAATATAACCCTAGAAGGAGAGGCGGCTCCAGAAGAGGAAACACTGATAGGAGAGAGAGGAGAAGGGCAAGCCATAGGAGACTGAGGTGGAGAAGGAGAGACACTTTTAAGTGGTTTTGCTTCTCCCTGTGAAGGTAGAGGTTCAGTGCTTGGTTGTCCTGATGGTCAGTCATCTGTTTCCATTGGCTGAGCTACCTATGTTTGAGGGCTCTATTCTTCAATTCCTTTAGCTACCACTTTAGGCTCTTCAGTAGTCTTTGGTTTTTTGGAAACACAGATGATTCGAGGCTTGTGAGGCCTAGAAGGGGAAGGAACATCGCCTTTGTTCTTAGTCCTATTCTCTACCTTCCTCTTCAAATCTGCTTGGTACTCAGCCTCTGATCCTGTGATATATTATCTTAGTTTGATCCCTCTGGCTATTAACCAATCATTGGTGTTAGCCAATATTGGTTTGAATCTTTTTCTCAGAGAAGTCAGTTCTTTTTGAGACCACTGAATTGGAGGAAGAGGGGAGCCAACAACCTTTTCAGCTAGGTATTTGCTATTGATAATGTTCCCATCGTTGGCCAGACTGGAGGGGATCTTTGTAAGCCCTAGATATTCAATTTGCTCTAGGGTTAGCCTGCAATAGTCCATCTTTTTGATCTCTTCAGCTGTCCTCAGGTCGATCTAGATATCTTCGATCATGGGCTCATGGAACTGAGTCTTCTGCCTAATTTTGTCTTTGACTCCCCTGTAGTCAAATTTATCTCTTCTCTTAAACTACTTTAGGGTGACCATCTACATTTCTGTTTCCATTACTTTGGCTTTGGCTACTGTTGCAATAGAATACCTACCAATTTCGATTGGAAACTTGAAACCTGGCTTTTTCAACTCCATTTGTCTAGTGTGCATGATAACCAGTTGTCGACAAAGTTCCATTAGAACCAACTTGTCAGAAGGGAACTTGGGGAGCATATAGGGGTAGCCTTGGAAAAATCCAACCCGAAGATAGCAGAAGGTGGGAAAATGTAGGAACATACACCTGTTGTCATTGACGACTGTCTAAGCCTCATTTGATACTCTCTTTTGCTCAAGCTGAGGGTCGAAGAGGCATAGAAATACGACAAATAAAGTGGCAACCAAGTGGATGTTGCTTTCAATGATCCTCTTTATTTTGGTGCTTGGGTTCGTTGCCTTCATTCGAGCTATGAACTCGGCCATGTCTATGTGGCCAATTTTGGTGTCTCGGATGTCGTTGACATTAGAGGTGACTGAAGTGAGCGGGAAGATGCCCTAGTATTTGTACTTCATCATTTTTGCCTTTTTTAGAGACACTTCTGACATTGGAATTGGCTTTGGTCGAACAGGTGTCAATGAGCAAGAGTTCTCTGATTGTACTGCAGTCATGATCACAAAATTAGGGAAAGGGGATGAATTAGGGAAAATGCATTTTAAGTGATCATGGTCAATGGAGGTCACTTAAAAAGGCTGGGTCAAAAAAATGGGTAGAAAATGAGGAAGAAAGGGAAAGAAAGGGAAAGGACGAAAATTTTCCAGAGTTAGAAAAATCCAGAGGAAGAATGCAAGGGTGGTGAAATTCACCACCCATGCAGGGGAAAAGACAGAATGCAAGGGCGGTGAAATTTGCCACCCATGTAGGATCGACCTGCATAGGCGGCAAATTTTGCTACCCTTACAAGCCAGGGGGAAAAAGGTAGGGGCGACAAAATTTGCCACTGTTGCAGGAATGGCCTACACAGGCGACAAAATTCACCACCCTTGCAGGTTAGGAAAGAAACATGTAGGGGCGGTGAATTTCACCACCCCTACAGGGATGGGAAAAAAAGGGTAGGGGGACGCGTGGGCGGCAATTTTTGCCGCCCCTGTGCGCAAGGATTACGTGGGTGGCAAAATCTACCACCCGCATAAGGAAAAAGGGTTTGGGGGTCGTGGCATGGGTGGCAAAATTTCACCACCCACGAGGGTCTTTGGGAGAAAACCCACGAGCAAGAGGAGGCAAAGAAGAAAAAAAAACTAAAAACTTTAAACTACCCTCAAAACCAAAATGTAGGGAAGAAAAAGGAAAGAAATGAAAATAAATGTCAAAAATAGGACCAACCTAGAAAGCCACACATGCCATAGGGTTAAATCTGCCAAATCACACTTCGATTCATCTACTGGGTCATCCAGATGCGAAGGGCAGGAAGAGAGGAGGAAGAATGAGAAGAAATGAGCTCAAATCGGTTTAAATGGGGCAAAAAATGCCCCCAACCACCCGCCGCACATGACAATAAATGCCGTGCATAGAAATCAAGGTATGCATGGGTGGAAAAATTCACCACCCTTGCATGTTTGGGTGAGTTCAAATGTAGGGGCGGAAAAATTTTCTGCCCTTGCATTTCAAAGGCAAATGCACCAGCGGCAAATTTTGCCGCTCGTGCATAAAAACAAGAGAAGAAAAACTCTAACTCTAAAAGAGGCAGGCTTGGTCCCCTGGACACATCGAGACCATAACAACCTTCACTTTTTAGGGAAGATGTGATTTACGATTATCAGAAGGTACAGTCAGACTGAGATGAGAATGAGAAGAACCCATCTCAAAAACAAACTTAAAGAGATGAAAGACGAAATGAACAAGTTTCGTAGGGGTTGTTCCAAAAATGGGCTAATCTAATTTTGGAAATAATAGCTGGCTCCTATTGGGGAACTTTCGTTAATCAAATTGATTAGCAGGAGTAGAAACCAATCTCTAAGTGCCTTCATCCAAGCCATTGGGCTACGGAGTCAAGCTAAAAATGAAATAAAAATAGACAAAAAGTAAAAACTGTACATATATACAAATGGACTTGTTCCAACTTCAAGGATGGAATAGCTTCAGATGTTGTCTATTGTAAGGTAGTGCAAAGGGCATTCCATCTTGGTACTCCAGCAAGAAGCTAGCTTCACCACAGAGTTGCCGAATGGTGAACGGGCATGTCCATAGGGAGTCAAATTTGCCGTGCATCCCTTTTGGTTCTCGCCTCTTGTCCCACAACAAGACTTGATCTCTGACTTGGAATTCATAGACCTTAGCTTTTTTATCAAAGAGTGCCTTCACCCGATTCTGATGCTCTGTAATTTGATCTACTACCATGGTTCATCACTCATTCAGCTCGGTCAGACACATAATTTTTTATCGACTGAGCTTTCAAAGGTTGAGTCTTTGATTGCTTTAGTTAACTTGAGTGCTGGTAGTTTAAGGGTGATGGGAATTTCTATATTTAATCCATATAGAAGCTGGAAAGGTGACATACCTATAGCCATTTTGGGTGTTATCCTATCTTCCCATAAAGCATCATACAATGCTTTGTGCCATGTTCTCTGATTGTCGTCCACCAGCTTCCTGATAATAGAGACCAGGTTCTTTTTACTTGATTCTGCTTGGCCATTTCCTTGAAGGAAATAATCCGAAGTGTGGGATAGGGTAATCCCGTAATAAAAACAAAATTGAGTAATTTCATGTGATGAAAAATAGGCCACATTATCTGTTACGATCTTTAATGGGACCCCAAACCTGGAGATAATATTTTCCTTGAGAAAGTTGCACACCACTTTAGATGTAGCATGCTTGGTTGGGATGGCCTCCACCCACTTAGTAAAATAATTCATTATCATGAGGACATAATCATGTCCTGCACTCGAAGATGGGTTGACTATGCCAATGAAGTCAATACCCCACTGCTGAAAACGTTCTTTGATCACTACCGGCTTGAGAGGCAAAGCAGGTAGCTTAGGCTTTCCAACGAATTGCTGACATAATTTGCACCTATGCACCCATTTGTAGGCATCCTGGAATAGTGTCGGCCAATAATACCTTGCCCGTAGAACTTTGTGCACTGTCACCAGTGCAAAAAAATTCCCTCCACAGGCCAAATTATGGAAAGACTCTAAGAGTTTTTCTTGTTGCACCTTATCAACACAATGAAGAAATGCCCCATCCAGGTTTCTCTTGTAAAGACCATTGTCCCACTGGACATAACCAATTGCTTTTAATTTAATATTCCATTTCTCTTTAAAAGAAAGATGAGCGGGACACTCACCATATGTCAAAAAATGAGAAATGTCAGACTACCACTCATTAGTAGTTACAACAAAGAGGATCGTAGGCACACCTTCGATCTCTACTTCTTCACTTTCTGCTTCACCTAGAATGTTGTTGGTGATTAACTGGCAAAGGCCCATTCCTCATACGAGCTTGGTAGGTTTGATGTCCAGATCAAACTCCTGAGTCTTGGCGATCCAGTTACCTCTCTTCGTACCAAACTCCTGCTGAGTCAAAATAGATTTTACTGTTGTGTCTGGTATGAGAATTTCAGTGTGAGAATTCAGGATATAAAACCTAAAATGCTTGACCACTTTGACCACTACGTATGCATGCTTCTCCATAAGGGAATATTTTAGCTCATGATCCTTAAGTGGACAACTCATAAAAGAGATAGGAGATTCTACACCTTCTAGATTTTGTTGGACTAAAATGGCCGATAGTGTATGATCGAAAGCATAACTATATATTTTGAAACTTTTAGTATAATCTAGACAAACCAAGACTGGTGCGTGGGCGATTGCTTCCTTAATTTCTTTGAATGCTAATTTGCCCTCAGCATTCCACCTGAATGTAGCATTGCCTTTCATCATGTTGACAATGTGACGGGTTTTCTCAACAAATTTGGGAATGAACCTTCAAAGAAAGTTCACCTTTCCAAAGAAAGAGTGAACTGCAGTCTTGTTGGTAGACAGAGTAAGTTCTTGGATGGACTTGACTCTCTCTAAATCAATTTTAATACCTTCACGAGACATGATGTGTCTGAGAAGTTTTCCTTCAATTACTCTGAAGACAAATTTCTTTGGGTTTAAAGAAATACCATTCTGACGATAGCGTTCTAGTATCCTTTACAAATGGTAAACATGCTCAGAATGATGTTTTGAAAACACTGTCAGATCATCCAGGTATACTATAATGAATTTTCCCATCTCATCTTTGAAAGTGAGATCCATCGCCCTTTGAAATGTGGTGCCTGCATTTATCAGAACAAAAGGCATTCTTCGATAAGCGAAGGTGCCCCAAGGTGTGGTGAATGTTGTCTTATGCTGATTTGCTTTTTTGACTTCGACCTGATTATACCCTGAAAAACCATCTAGCATTGATAACATTTATGAACCTATTACCATCTGCAAAACTTGATCCATGATAGGAAGAGGGCAGTTATCTTTTAAAGATAACTGGTTCAAGTTTCTGAAATCCACGTAGATTCGAATTTCACCATTCTTCTTCCTGACAGGCACTATATTGGCAATCCATGTTGAGTGAAGGATTGGAAAAATTATCCAGGCATCAAGCATCTTTTTTATCTCAGCTAAAATAGTACATGAGATTTTTGAATTATATTGCCCGGACTTTTGCTTGTAAGGTACGGAGTTTGCCTTCAGAGGAATGTCGTGGTGAATGTCATTTGGCTTGAGTGATTTCAGATCATCGTAGGAATAGGCCAATACATCTATATATCGGCGAAGTAGGCTAGTAAGCTTAAATCTTTCCTCGGGAGTGCAACATTTCCCAATATTTACCATCTTAGGATCACACTTGGTTCTCAAGTTTACCTGATCAAAATCTTGAGAGGAGTTTGAATCTGTTTGCTGTTGTTTAATAAACCTATCATGGTTATCAAACAACTTCTCTAAGGAAACCAAGCCTTTGGGAATTTTATTGCCCTTAAGCTGTAGGAAATCCTCACCTATATTCATATTTGACTTAGGAGTTGCTTCACATCCTCGTAGTTCACTATCTTCAAATGTAGTTGTTTAAAATTGTCCTTTTATTCCAAGAAGGCAATGATTTGATCATCATTGTTAAATACCTGCCAACGACTAGCATTATCAGGTACACTTGGATGAAAGACAAGTTTAATAGTGTAATTATCTCCCTTAAAGTCTGGGTGAGGGACTAAGAGAGTGGCAGAGACAGCTAATGCATCCACCCGGTCATTGAATTCCTTGGGAATGGCATAGATATTGAAAGCGTCAAAATTTTCAATCTGATCCCAGACCAGATTGGGATAGTGGCGCAACCTTTCATTTTTTGTCTGATAAAGGTTCCTTACCTGGCAAACTATCAATTCAGTGTCCCCTTTAGCATGGAGTAGCCTAATGCCCTTTTCTCTGGCAGCCTATAGTCCGAGCAATAGAGACTCATACTCAATCATGTTGTTGGTATTGTTGAGTTGCAATTTGTAAGACAAAGGAATAATGTCTCCCTGAGGAGATACCAACACAACCCCAACTCCTGAATCAGTAGAAGAGCAGTTGCCATCAAATTCTAAGGTCCATACCTTGTTAGACGCGGCTTTTTCTTTGAAAACTTCTTCATTTAGGGAAGGAGGTTGTTCTATGTGTTCATTTTGATTTGTTGATTCTCTCATTGTGTCAGTAGAACACAGTCTCAAGTTATCACCTGTGAGAGTTTCATCAAATGTCTCATAGATCCCGTCTGTAGATAGGAAGTAGTTATCCATACCTGAGGACTCAAATAAAATTTGAGATTTCAGTGTCGATGATCGGGTAACTACATACCTTGCTTCTTTTTTAGGAAGTAACTTCTTCATGACACCTTGAATTGGGATTCTTACTTCAGACAAGTCCATACTTAGCTCACCTCTAACATCTTTGCAGAAATTCTGCCTGAGTAAGATGCCATAAGACGCTAGAACATCGGCCACTAAAATCGTCATTTTTATCCTTTTTTTTGGAAAAGCCGCAAAAGCATATTGAGCATCTTTTATCTGACCAAGGAGGGGAACTTACTTGTTTTCCATAGAAAAACACCTCCTAAAAGTTTTGGTCAGAGTTAAACCAAGAGAATCTACCACCTTTGCGGGCATGACATTATCTGAGGCTCCAGAGTCTATAATGCAATTACTCAATTTATAACCATTTATAAGCAGGGAAACGTAGAAAGGTTCTATTTTCCTAGGAGCAACAGGGGGAGTCACAACAAGATTATTTTGGGCTGGTTTATCTTTAAGAGGATCATGAACGGCCTTCAAAGAATTTTGTCCTACGGGGACGGCTTTGTTTTTTACATATTCTGCTAACCTATTAAATTTTGTTCTAGGTTAGCCCTTAAATATTCAACCTCTATCATTTAAATTTTAGTCTTTCTACCATGATCAATTATATCAAATAATTGAAAAAAACTTGAGACAGAGGAAGAGAGTCCATCATCATGAACTTTAGTAGGCACGACACTGGTCTGAGCAATAGGAGTGAAAGGTATCGGGTGATTGGAAGTACTTACATTTTTATGAATTACCTGATCTTTTGATTGTGAAGGTAATAGAGTCCCCCATTTAACGATGGAAACCACTGGCTGGGGTTCTTCCTCTACCTTTCCTTTGTCAGTCTGTGAGGTTGACTGATTTTGAGATCTAGTGAAAATAGTGTAGGATCCATCCAAACCCTCCCTTTTACTTCCAGCATCATCCTGGTAATCTAGGAAAATGATATTGGAGTCGTCAGCTAATTCTTCTTCCTGCTCATCGAAGAGATTAACATCTTCTTGTTGGTCTAATTGAGGTTGGAATAAGTTGTCATGTTTAGCCTCTAGGTAACCGACCGCTGAATTGGCAGGTGTTGCTTCAATGGCCAATCTCCCTGGAGGGGGAGGTAGGCGATTTGATTACCCTTAGTTTCGAGTAGCATTACCTTGATATTGTTGATTTTGGAACATTCTCCTAGGCATATCTCGATAGGTAGGAGCAGATGTACCTTGGGCTATTTGCCTCTTTAAAGCTATCAGTTCATTTATCAACTTTTGCACCATAAGATCTATAGTGCTTGAAGAATAACTTTCAGCAGATGAGAATTTATTTTTACTAGTCTTTCCTGATCTTACTTGCTAGGATAAGATCATCTTCAATCTCAGTAGCCAAATCTTGAGCCAAGGCTAGATCCATAGGGCCAGCTCACCTTAATAGGAAACTTACTTCGGGAAGCTGCGAATTGATGAAAAAGCACTTGAGATTCTCCGGAGTGGGTTGAGCCACAATTGGAATCCAGTTCCTCAACTTGTTGAATTTAGCTATGAAATCCCGCATAGGTTCCTGAAATTATTTTTTCATCTGTGTTAGCTGAGTTAACAAAGCGTGTGCATCTTTGGTAGGTTTAAACCTGGCTTCAAATTTGGATTTGAGCGTATCCCAGTCAGTTATTGACCCAGCTTGCAGGTGATAGAACCAATCCGCGACATCTCCTTGCATGGTTTCCACAAAAAGTCTTACTTCTACATCTTCAAATTTGACACTAATTATGGCACATGCTATGGAGAAAGTGGCAATATGCTCATCAGAATGAACCTTCCCATCACCAAAAAACTTAAGAAATTTTTTTCTAGAACTACGAGGTAGTTCATGCAAGGGTGGGGTTAGATTAAGAGGACCAAAGGAATTACCCCATGGACCTTGAGTCATTATGATATGATGATTAAATGGCAGGATAACAAACCTTGGTGTGGTATTTATAGGTAGTGCATGATTAATAGTAGAAAAAGAAGCACTGCCTTGCGTTGGTAACTTGACAGGGTCAGGAGGAAAACTCTTAGACTGTTGATGAGAAGGTGGTGGAGGAAATAGATCAAGGTTGCTTTGTTGCACCAACTCAAACATGGGGTTAAAAACACCCTTGGCTCTCTTGCTTCTTGTGTAGCATGGAGTTGCCAGGTTTTGAATGAAAAAGGGACCGAAACTGCTTCAATTTGAACCTTGAGGCTTCAAAATGCATGTTCGTAATCCCCAGCAGAGTCGCCAAAAAATTGTTGGGTGAATATTTTGTCGTCAACTAACTGAGGACAAAAAGGGTATATCAACCACAGAATAGGGAGATTTACATCACGAGAAGTGTGGGTTTACCAGATCTGGATGAGGTAAATATCTCCTCTCATCAAGAGGAGGTTCCTTATAAATATTTATGCGTTGGATATATATATAATTAAGAAAAAAATAACACATGGGGTTGGTATGACAGCATCTACCTCTCTTTTTTTAGAGGTAATGTATAAAGAATAAAAGAGGGAAATCCTAGTCCTTAGCTAACAACATTCCTCTTCTTTTAGGAATGGTATCAAATGGGAAGTATAAAATCACCTGAAGTAACAAAATCCACATGAACACTCACGCAAGCGTAAAGTCTTCCGTAGCTTCCTTCACCGATTCGGAACAAACGTAACCGTAGAATGAAATGAAGCACAAAGTCTCTACCTGAAACTACAAAAGATAAAAGGATCACAAAGGTAAAAGTAGCACAAAGTCTCTCTTCTACCTTTTAGAAATGCCCTTAGATAATATTAACACATCCACTTTGCTTATTAAATCAGATAAACAAGAGATTATCAAGAAAGAGAACATAAGAAACTATTTCTTAGACAACACAGATAACTTCAACACAAAGTCTGAAATAAACCTGCTTCTCATTCATTCAACAAAATATGATTTACAAGTTTGAGCACAAAGTCTCAAAAATTGCTTCAATTTCGGTAGAGTGTTTGCTCTTAATTTTTCCAATATCCATTTACAAAAGAGGTATCCACTATATATAGGGAGAAACTCTCAAAATTTAGAAAATAATAAAATACATAAATATCCTGGTCAAAGATGACTCATCTTTGACTTTAAGATATTTTTTTTTAACTTTTTACATGTAATTACATATTACAAAATTCCATGCACTTTTCACAAAATAAAAGTGCATAAGGAAAGAAGAGAGAAGGGAGAAAAGAATTTCAGCTCTTGCTGCCATATTTCTTCATATGAGCATCATACAAAGCAATGGATGCTTTAATTCCTATGTTGTCTGGTGCAATCATGTTCTTGGAGATGACTCCGGCTCTGATCAAGGCATCCTTCAATGCTGTGATGGCCTTAGCATGACCAGTTAACCTAGATTTTAGATTATCCAGAGTCAGCTGAGTATCCAGGATATTGTCCACCGAGGTCATTGAGAAGGCCTTTTCTTCAAAATCTCTCTGAATCATCTCTTTGAAACTTTGAATCATTTCTTCTGCAAAGAGAAATTGATTATCCCTCAAAGTTAGGTTGCAGGGCAGTTCTTCCAGTTTATTGAGCAGGCCCGTGTTGCTCTTTTCGCTAGCATCTCTGGAAGCTTTGAGATCC
The DNA here is from genome assembly GCA_037957365.1 of Torreya grandis. Lineage (NCBI taxonomy): Eukaryota > Viridiplantae > Streptophyta > Pinopsida > Cupressales > Taxaceae > Torreya > Torreya grandis. Next base: position 156,770 of record JARHVA010000774.1, on the reverse strand, counting down.
TCGATTAAGTCCTTGAGTACTTGTATCTTGAAGATCAGTGACTCTTTGATCTCAACGTAAGAGTCTTTGCTGGAGATGACACCGATAGATATCAAGGTGCTCTTCTTCAAATCCTTCATCTCCCTCCATTTACTAAGATCCTTCTTTGAACTATCGACCAGGTCATCTAATTCTGCCCTCACCTTCCTCATCTTGTCTATTTTCTCTGCAACCTCTGTAAGCAAGGAAACTCCCTGAGTATGCATTTTTCAATATAATCCTCCAGGACTTTCCCCTTTAAGTAAGTTTTCTCTGCCTTTTGAATGATAGGGTCATCTACGGAGAAGGCCTTTGGAGTTGCCACTTCAGGGGGAAGAGTGAACCTCCTTATTACTACCGTTAGCTGCTCTGTCTTGGCCTTGTAATAATCTTTCATTTCCTTTTCTCGGTCAAACTTTTGGACCATGATGTCCATAGCAGACTGAAGGTCACTTTTCGCACCTTCGTGAGTAACTTTGCCAAGTTTAACATGAGAGATGGAATAGCTGCTCATTTCGAAACCCTCAAGGGTTACGTCTTGTGGAGGCTTGGCAATGTCCAAAAAATTTTGTCCCTTTTCCTCGACCAATTTGGAGAGGATCCTTGGCCTCTTAGGAGCCTTAGCTTTCACCAACACTATTTTGCCAAAGTCGAAGTCATCTGGAGAGATGGCCAACTTCTTCCTATTAGGTGTGAATGTTGACATCCAAGGTAGGAGAGAAGAAGTATGTGTCGTGGTAATGGTTCTCTTAGCTGGTGTTACTGTGGCAACTTTTATACTGCTAGTGGTGACAGTGGTCACAATTGGAGTAACAGGCAAAACTATACCAACTATTGATTTTGGCTCTTGGGCAGAACTTTTTCCTAGATTGAAAGAGGGAGATGACAAACTTGGAATGGACCCAGAGGAGCGAGGAGTACCTGTAAAAGTGCCTTGAGGATCGCCAAATATAACCTTGGAAGGAGAGGTAGCTCCAGAAGAGGGAACACTGATAAGAGAGAGAGGAGAAGGGGAAGCCACAAGAGACTGAGGTGGAGAAGGAGAGACACTTTTGAGCAATTGTGCTTCTCCCTGTGAAGGTAGAGGTTCAGTGCTTAGTTGTCCTAATGGCTGGTCATCTATTTCCATTGGCTGAGCTACCTGTGTCTGAGGGCTCTATTCTTCAATTCCTTTAGCTACCGCTTCAGGCTCTGCAGTCGTCTTTGGCTTTTTGGAAACAAAGATGATTTTAGGCTTGTGAGGCCTAGAAGGGGAAGGAACATTGCCTTTGTTCTTGGTCTTGTTCTCTGCCTTCCTTTTCAACTTTGCTTGGTACTCAGCCTCTGATCCCATGATAAATTCTCTCAATTTGATCCCTTTGGCTGCTAACCAATCATTGGTGTTAGCCAATATTGGTTTGAATCTTTTTCTCAGAGAAGTCAGTTCTTTCTAAGACCACTGAGTTGGAGGAAGAGGGGAGCCAACAACCTTTTCAGCTAGGTATCTGCTATTGATAATGTTTTCATCATCACCCAGACTAGATGGGATCTCTGCAAGCCCTAGATATTCAATCTGCTCTAGGGTTAGCCTGCAATAGTCTATCTTTCTGATCTCTTCGGCCATCCTCAGGTCGATCCAGATATCTTTGATCATGGGCTCATGGAACTGAGTCTTTCACCTAATTTTGTTCTTGACTCACCTATAGTCAAATTTATCTCTTCTCTTGAATTGCTTTAGGGTGACCATCTGCATTTCTATTTCCATTACTTTGGCTTTGGCTACTATTGCAATGGAATACCTATCAATTTCGATTGGAAACCTGAAACTTGGCTTTTTCAGCTCCATTTGTCTAGTGTGCATGACAACTAGTTTTCGGCAAAGTTCCATTAGAACCAACTTGTCAGAAGGGAACCTGGGGAGCATATAGGGGTAGCTTTAGAAAAAGCCAACCCAGAGATAGCAGAAGGTAGGAAAATGCAAGAACATACACCCGTAGTCATTGACAACTATCCAATCCTCATCTGATACTCTCTTTTGCTCAAGCTGAGGGTCAAATAGGCATAGAAATATGGCAAAGAAGGCATCATTTACCCTTTTGAAATGACGGGTTGACCCTTGAAGTGTCAACTGGGGGTAATATGAGTACACTGGGGTCATCTTTCTATCCCCTTCGGTTGTTAAGCCCAAAAAAATTCACATTGCGGTAGCTATGTATATAAGGTACGAAGTCATATAAAACTTGAAAGAAGTTTGTACCTTGGTTAGTTGCTCATGGAGGGTGTTACTGATCTGCTCTCCCCAAAAGATGACCTACTTGCCTTGGAGGATGATCTTGATGAATGGGTACATCCATTCATGGAACTGTGAGGAAGATGGGAGGCCCCGCACTCTGCTAAGAAGGGTGATCAAGTCACCAACTTCTTCAATGAAGTCACTCCTTGGGAAGTTTCACAGCCACCTAGATAGACTGGACCTGGGTGCCTTCAGCCACCTATTGTTCATGACTTTCTTTGCCCTCTTAAGGTCTTTGTCGTATTCTTTCTAGGTATCTACGAAGTCAATCTTGGTTACTTCAATAGTTGGAGGGCACATGAAGACTTTGTCGATGAATTCAGGATCTAGTCGAATCACCACATTACCGCTGGCATCTGAGACCGACCTAGTCTCTTTATTGTAGAAGCAGGCACATTGGAGAATGAACTCGGTATGATGTTGTGCCATTGAGAAATCAAAAACCAAGTGGATGTTGCTTTCGATGATCCTCTTTATTTTGGTGCTTGGGTTCGTCACCTTTGTTCAAGCTATGAACTCAGCCATGTCCATGTGGCCAATTTCAGTGTCTTGAATGTCATCGACATTAGAGGTGACTGAAGTGAGCGGAAAGATGCCTTGGTATTTGTACTTCATCATTTTTGCCTTTTTTAGAGATGCTTTTGACGTTGGAATTGGCTTTGGTCGAACAGGCATCAACGAGCATGAGTTCTCTGATTGTACTGCAGTCATGATCATGAAATTACAGGAGAGGGGATGAATTGGAGAAAACACATTTTAAGTGATCATGGTCAATGGAGGTCACTTAAAAAGGCTAGGTCAGAAAAAGGGGCAAAAAATGAGGAAGAAAGGGAAAGAAAGGGAAATGATGAAAATCCTCTGGAGTTAGAAAAATCCAGAGGAGGAATGTAAGGGCGGAAAAATTTGTCACCCATGCAAGGAAAAAGATAGAATGTAAGGGCAGCAAAATTTTCTGCCCATGCAGGATCAGCCTGCACAGGCAGTGAATTTTGCTGCCCTTGCAGGCCAGGGGAAAAAGGTAGGGGCGGTGAATTTCACCACCACTACAAGAATGTCCTGCATAGGCGGTAAAATTCATCGCCCTTACAGGAATGGCCTGCACGGGTAGCGAAATTTGCCACCCTTGCAGGTTAGGAAAGAAACATGTAGGGGTGTCAAATTTTGCCACCCCTATAGGGATGGGAAAAAAAGGGCAGAGGGACGCGTGGGTGGCAATTTTCACCACCCCTGCATGCAAGGATTGTGTGGGCAGTGAAATCTGCCGCCCGTGCAAGGAAAAAGGGTTTGGGGGTCGTGGCATGGGTGGAAAAATTTTGCTTCCCATGCAGGTCTTTGGGAGGAAACCCAAGGGCAAGAGGAGGCAAAGAAGAAAAAAGAACTAAAAACTTTAAACTACCCTCAAAACCAAAATGTAGGGAAGAAAGAGGAAAGAAATGAAAATAAATGTCAAAAATAGGACCAACCTGGAAAGCCACACATGCCACAGGGTTAAATCTACCAAATCGCACTTCAATTCATCTGTTGGGTCATCTAGATGCAAAGGGCAAGAGGAGAGGAGGAAGAATGAGAAGAAATGAGCTCAAATCAGTTTAAATGGGGCAAAAAATGCCCCCAACCACCTGCCATGCATGACAATAAATGTTGTGCATATAAATCAAGGTATGCATGGACAGAAAAATTTGCCACCCTTGCATGCTTAGGTGAGTTCAAATGCAGGGGCGGAAAAATTTTCTGCCCTTGCATTTCAAGGGCAAATGCACCAGTGGCAAATTTTGCCGCTCGTGCATAGAAACAAGAGAAGAAAAACTCTAACTCTAAAAGAGGCAGGCTTGGTCCCCTGGACACATTGAGACTGTAACGACCTTCACTTTTTGGGGAAGATGTGATTTATGATTATCAGAAGGTATAGTCGGATTGAGACGAGAATGAGATGAACCCGTCTCAAAAACAAACTTAGAGAGATGAAAGATGAAATGGATAAGTTTCGTAGGGGGTTGTTCAAAAAATGGGCTAATCCGATTTTAGAAACAACAAAGGCCATGCTAGATCTATTACCACCATGACCAAAATATGAAATAGGCTCCACCCTTTTAAGGGTAGTTTCTCCTCTCCAACCCCTAAGTCCCTAGGTATTAAAAACAATATATTTAAGCAAGGATAATATTATAAATATCTAATAGGTAAAATAGGCATAAAATAGGAAGAAAAAGAATGGACCCTTGTCAAATATAGAAGAGGAAGGAAAAAAGATGATGTAGGTGAAGCACCAAGATCAATAGGTAGAACTTTAAATCAAGTAGCCGTAAGAAAAGAAATTGTAAATGATATAGTAAAAGAGAGCCAAAGAACCATTAAAGGGCACTTCACAAAGCCCAAAAATGGAGTTAATTTCATGGAATATAAGGGGCCTCAACCACCACAACAAACATTAGTTGGTCAAAAAGCTACAAAAGAAACACAACCCTAAAATAATAGTACTATAGGAAACAAAATTGTTGGATATAGTTATTAGTAATTGCAGCAACAAACTCTAGCCTAATGTAGATTGCATTAACGTTAGTTCCAAATAATTATAGACAAAATGTTATGGGATAGTAGATTAGTTGAAGGTGGGACCATAATTATATACAATAATCACCTATCCATATTATTCAAATAAATAAACACCAAGTAAGTATGGATCCTCTCAAATATCTATGCCCCCAACACTAGAATAGGGCATAAAATGTTGTGGGATGAACTAGTCCTATTTATAAAACAATAATGTGACTATAAATGGATTATGATAATAAACTTTAACTCACCTCTTAATTCATCATAAAATAAAGGGGGGTCCCAAGATTAAATAGATACAATGTCATATTTAAATGAATTCATCACAAGCATTAGGCTAGTTGATATCAACCTCAGAGGCAACCCCTTCACTTGGTCTAATAAAAGAGTGGGGGATAGTCTAATTCAAGTTAGACTTGATAGGGATCTAGTATCCCTTATTTGGGATTTACAATTCTCCAGAGCCCTATCCTCCCTCCCAAATATCATATCAGACCACAATCTGATCATTTTTTAAGGCAAAAAAATCTTGAAAGTAAAGAGACTCCCCTTCAAAATTGAGAGCATGTGGCTATACCACCCAGACATATATGATACCATCAAGGATTGGTGGAAGCAACTAGTGGAAGGCATGAACATGTTCATCATGGTTATAAAGTTAAAAAGAATCAAAGATAAACTCAAAGTTTAGAACAAATAGGTTTTTGGGCATATATTTCTACAAAAGAACATCATTGAAGAAGAGATATGAATCCTTGAGGAATAGATGGACACTAATGGAAATGAATAAAATTTATCTACCATGGAAAAACACATCCTGAGCTCTTACCACAATCCAAATGCTAAAAAATAGGAATTATGGAAATAAAAATCTAGATGCAAATGGATAAAATACGGGGACAAGAATACCAAATTTTTCCATTAGTCAGCCTCCCAAAATATGAAATTTAATAGGATCTCTGATCTCCTACTTGAGGATGTCTCCTTAAACATGGAGGAGGAAACTATTGATGAACTTATACTTCACCATTTCAAATCTCAACTTAGAGAGACTATTCAATGTGATATGTAGGTGGAAGACAACCTAATAAATAACATCCCTTCAATAATTTATCCATTATATAATCTCATATACATGTATCAAATGTTATTTTAGTCTTTTTAAGTCTGACCTACCTCAATTAGGCCTTATTTCATCTTTAGGTCTCATGGAAACCTAATCCCATTAGGCCTACTTAGCAAATGTTGCCCTTTGATCTTTTTGGAGCACATTAAAACACCTCAAATAGAAATAAAATATCATATTCCAATCAATTATATCCCTGATAATATCATCTATGTTCCACAAAACCTTTTATCTTCAACCACCACTTGAAGCATGCCATTAGTACTATTCACAATTAGGCCTATGCATAACTAGAAAGTATGTCTTGAAAAACTATAGCATAAACACAATTTTTTGAAATAAACATGGAAATAAATTGCATATATGGAATATAAATTACCTTAGGGTCATCACAATATTATTTATACTTCATAACTTAGGGCTAAAGGATTCAAACTCTTCTCTTCAAAGAGCCCACTCAGAACTACCAACTAGCCTCAAAACACAGTCATGGAAAAAAAAACTTCTGACTCCTGATAGAACATAATCAAGGACTTCCAATAAATTAATACTATCTTAAAACATACTCTAAATAATATTTAACAAAATTATCATAAGCTCTAATGGCACTTATTAGTCTTGTAGATCAATTTGTTGACCTTCTCTCTCTGAGACCTCACTCAACCAAACAACCCATTTTGGATTCAATGCTCTAACATCTTACACTAACTTCAAAGATTGTAAAAATAATTTATAGGACATACAAGTCCCAAAAAATAACATCATATTCATTATATTCATCAACTCATGACATAGATTCCCAAACTCATCACTTCAACTGCTTACCCAGATCTACCAATTTTCTTTGAAACATAATCATGGTGATAATGGCCTTCAACACCTATGTAGACACTTTTAGAGACTTTAAATGTATTTTTATGATCCTATGAGATCTTATACAATTATCAAATAGATAGAAAATATTTTCATATGGCAATATTGGTTTTACAGACCAGTCTCATAACCTTACACCTTCACTTTCTCATTTGCACTAGATAGGTCAACTTATGAGCAACATTTTCATCATAAATACTAACCTCCAAAACTTCTATCCAAAATTAACATGTCTTAAAAGTATTTAAAAATTTATCTATACACTTGGATTCATCCTTAATCCATGATAACACATCCCTAATCACCTTCTCACTTTTGCCTAGTTTTCTCATTGTTTGCACCATTAGGCCTTTTAGTTATAGGTCAACTTGTGTGAAACATTTAGCACACTTGATGGATATAAACTACTTATAAACCACCATGGACATTAAATAAAATTCTCAATATTTTTCCTCCATCCATTTATCAATTTTGACTTGGTCAATTGTGACTGCTATAACAAATTTCTAAGAAATAAGGCCTTTCCTAAAGGTCTACTCACTCACTTAACAAACCAATCACACCTTGAGATGTCTGAGAGAGTTAAATTCATGATCCAATAGATAAACTAGCCAAACCAATCCATTTTGAGCATTTTCTAATAATATCTTTCACATTGGGTTAGTGTTAGGGGTTTAAAGAGGGTTAACACTATTTATGGTGTTAACGATTGTTCATAAAATATTTCCCATCATTTTCAAAAATAATTCCTATAAATATTATCAATGACCCTTCCCAATCTCTCCTCAATATATCAAGTTCCCATGCATAGGTTACACATTCCAATAAACACTTGAAAGTTCTTCTCGAGTTGAGAACCCTTCATTTTGTGCACTCAAAAAACCTTAAAACACTTTTACTTCCTTTACCATTTGAATTTTGACCTAAAACTTGGTAAAAATACTCAAAACAACATGACACACTTTTTTCAATGCTCACATATTCACACTTTACTTTAAAACTGATCCTAATATCCCATTTACCCACCATCTTTCTCTCTCTCTTTGCTCTTTAGGCCTTAACTTGCAAGTCACATTAGGCCTTGAAACTAACCTTGTAGCCACTGTCCAAGCTATCAAAATATTATGTTACCTTCAAATTATCTCAAAAGAATCATTATGTTACCTTCAAATTATCTCTCAATAGAGATACATTAGGTTTCCTTCAAATTCTCTCTTGTGACATGGTTCATATCTCAGAGACCACTCACTAGACATCTTTACCAGATGCACCTTAACATCAATGACATCAACCTTGACATCAATGACAACACTTCTCAACAAACTCTCCATTTTTCATTGATGTCAAAACATTTTTCAATTTGAGCACTCTCATCTCCCCTAATATAGTCAATCTTCCTTCTTGAACTTTCTCCCCCTTTGACATTAATGACAAAGGATCTTCCATAAACTACCATCTGGAACCACACCTTATCACAACATAGATTATGAAGCATCATAGTAACATGCTACACCTTAATCCATGAATACCTCATTTGGATTAAATTATAATACAAATCCACTTCTCAACATAGATCAAGCTTAGTCAACAACCTGAATAGGTCCCCCTTAAACCAAGCATCCACCATGCTTCTGCTAACTAAATAGTGTCTCCATGAAGCATAATAGAGTCACCCCTTTCTATAGGGGACTAAAAAAACACAAGTTTAGGGGATTATAAAATCTCCATGCTCTTAAAATATTGAATATAGTTTAATATCCTTCTAATCTTGATTAACACTATAGGCTTAATTTCTTCATCAATCATTTGATCATCAATATGAGATGATAACAAACATTCCTGACTTGATTTCACATCTGAAATATTTTCTATCATAACAAATATTCCACATGAGCTTGTAGACTTATCTTGACCCTTCTTTCCTATATTTGGTTTCCATACATTCATTTTCCTTCTTTATTGCATTCTAGGAGCTTCAAACCTCCTATTTTGACTTGATGACCTTCTAAATTTATTAGTATAGAATCTTGAAATATGTCCTACATCATGGGAACTATAGAAAACTACCTTGTACATGCCTCTTTACTGATTTGAATAGTGACTCTTCCATAGTCCAATGAGTACTCATTCTTGGAGAGTCTTCTACACTCTTTTGCTCTATGACCAAACTAATTACATATAAAATAATATCCATTGAATGTACTAGCATACCTCATATCATTAAGTTGTTTGATAGGTATTTTAAATTTAGCATTCTTGTCTTCAATAACCTTCTCTTTGACTTGAGCTGCCACCTTTTGGTCTTCTTTGAAACCAAGAGATATCTTATCACTTTTAAACTTTTGAATACTCAAGATGTCATTTAGAGCCTTAGTTCTCTTTTCAAACTTCACAAATCTATTCACCTTTCTATATGCTTGATCCAACTTAGCTTTCAAGGATACTACTTTAATTTCATACCTAGTGCATTCTCCTCTTTAGGCTTTACACTTGCATTGACTACCTCCATCTGTGCTGCAACTTGATTGATGATCTCATCATACTCCTTGGAAGTGTTACTCAGCCTTTTCTCAAAGAATCAAATCTACTCATATTCTTTAACTAATGATCTTAGTTTTTTATTCTTTCTCCTTTATAACTTTAACTCCTCTAGGGTGCTTACCAATTTTGCCTCAAGATTCACTTCAGATTCTTCTTCATTTGATTCTATATCAACCATAAGGCCTTTCCCACTTGACCAACCCTCATAATCTAATTCTATGTCCATGAGTAAGGTTTCATTATTGTCATGTTTAGGTTTATTACTACAATCATCACTATCAAATGCAGTTGAGTCACTTACATCAGAAGAGTTATCTTATTTAGTATAAAAGCTTCTCTTATTCTTGAAAGTTCCTTTCCTATCTTCATACTTTTTAAACTCATTTTTTTAGGCCTTCTTATCATCTCCATTATGGTCATCATGTTCTTCATTATGCTTAGATTTATCCTTGTTAGGACACTTAGATGCAAAGTGACCAATCTTGCCACAGTAGAAACATTTGAAGGGCAATTTACCCTTGTGCCTACCTTAGACAAACCTTAATTTCCTTAAAACCATGGCTATTAGTTTATCATCATAAACATATAAAAATTCCTCATCCTTGACTTTTCTGGACTTTGGCTTCTTCTCAACTTTAAAATAAGTTTCCTTCTTGGGAGGTCTTTCTTCATTTGTTCTCATAGGCAGCCAAGATGGGATGAAGCCCATCCATCTCTAACTTGTCCAAATCTTACATCTTTTTTACTATTAATACCTTAGATTCAAAATTAGGAGTTATTTATCTCATTACCTTTTGAACAAATATATATTCTTTCACATCTTCTCCCAATTCTCTAATGACATTGACAACTTCATCAACCTTCAACAAGTGGGATGCAATGGTTTCATCTTCATAATTTCAAACTATGTTCGATGGATCTACAACTTGGACATGTTCACTTTGGAGTCTCCTTCATAAATGGTCTTCAATTTTTCCCATATCTATTTGTCTGATACATATTTCATCACCTTAACAAGATCTACCTTTGATAGGCCTTAAATAATTACATTCATTTCCTTGGAGTTATTTTCACTAGCCTTCTTACTTACTACATCAGTAAGTGGAATAAGAAGAGCACTATAACCATCCAAAACTAAGTGCCAAATATCATGACCTTGATACATCAGATATATCTTCATCTTTACATTCCAAAAGGCATAATTAGATGCATTGAATAAAAGAGCCTTACTGGTAGAGAAACCACCTTGAGCTTTGTTGACTAGCCATCCTTGCTTCTAGGATCTCCTTTTAGATTTTAGACCTACATAAAAGGACCATTATATGACATCAAATATTTTAATTAATATTACTAAGAGGGGGGTTTTAATTAGTCTTTTAAAATATTTATTTATATTTCACTTAAGAATTCATGAAAATTCATTCAAGCATGTAGATCAAATAATGACTAACCATCCACATATGCATAAGATATAAGAATACAGGTTAACATAAATTATATGTGGGAAACCCTCAATGGGATGAAAACTGAATAATATATACAAATTTAATATAGTCCTATAATACAAACACAAAATTTAATTAAGCACCAGATTTACATTGAGCACCAACCCCAACTAGCTAATCACCAACTCAACTAGGCTCTAGTAAACACCTACTTGCAAGGAGGCACCAACACCCTAGATGACTTAGCACAAAATTAGGCACATAAAACACTTTATCACCTTCATAATAATTTTTTTCTTATGCATCATATGATGATCTCCTTTCTCAAATCTTCACACACTTCTATCCCTCTTAAACTAGCCCATATCTTTATTTGCTCAACTATACCTCTTCTTGACTTGATTAGGTCATATGACCTTATTCCTCATATTTATAACCTATATCAAAGCTTAATCACTGATCCTATACACTCCTATGATGGTATATAATACCTTATTATTCTCATGAATATGTTATCTTATTTACTTACACACACTTCTATAGGCCTAAAATTGCCTAGTATTTATACAAATCTCTTGTTCATATCCTTCTTATTTAGAAAAAAACCATTATCCTCTTATTTCATCTATGAAATGGATCTTATGACATATCATATACATGTATCAAATTTTATTTTAGTCCCTTTATGTCTGACCTACCTCAATTAGGCCTTGTTTCATCTTTAGGTCTCATGGAGACCTAATCCCATTAGACCTACTTAGCGCACATTACCCTTTGATATTATTTAATCACATTAAAAAACCTAACACGGTAGTAAAATATCATATTACACTCAAATATATCCACTCTAAGATCATCTAGGCTCCATAAAACCTTTTATCTTCAACCACCACTTGAAGCATGCCATTAGTACTATTCACAATTAGGCATGTACATACCCAAAAAAATTGACTTGAAAAGCTAAAGAATAAACAAAATTTATTTAAAAAAATGGAAAAAAATAATATATATGGAAGATAAATAGCCTCATAGTCATCACTATATGCTTTAGACTTCATAACTCAGGGTAAAAGGACTCAAACCCTTCTCTGCAAAGAGCCTGCTCAGAATTGCCAACTAGGCTCAAAACATAGTCATGGAAACAAGAAATTATAACACCTAAAAAACCAAATATAGGAATTAAAATGATAATATGATCCTAAAACATCCTTATAATAATATTAAACAAAATTATCATAAGCTATAAGGGTACCTATTGGTCTTGTAGACCAGTTTGTTCACCTCTCTCTCAAACCTCACTCAAGTAGACAAGCCATTTTTTATTAAATGTTCCAACCTCTTAAAATAAAATACAAGATTCTAAAAATCATTAATATGACATAAAAGTAATAAAAACATCATGTTTATTATATGCATAAACTCATGTCATATATTCCCAAACTCATCACTTCAACTTGCTTACCCAAATTTACTAGTTTTCCTTGAAATATAGTCATGGTGATAAAGACATTCAACACCTGTGTAGAAAATTTCAAAGACTTTAAATTTATTTTAATAACCCTATTAGATCATTATACCATTATATATATATATATATATATATATATATATATATATATATATATATATATATATATATATATATATTGCAATATTAGTTTTACCAACCAGTCTCATAACCTTACACCTTCATTGTCTCATCTGCACTAGATAGGTCAAATTATGAGAAACATTTTCATCATAATTACTAACCTCCAAAATTATCATGTCTTAAAAGTATTGATGAATGTTTCTATGCACTTGGATTCATCCAAAATCCATGACAACAAATCCCTAATCACCTTCTCACTTTTGCCTGGTTTTGTCACTATTTGCACCATTAAGCCTTTTTGTTAAGCATAGGCTTATAATAAGGGGGGATGAATCAGAATAATATAATTTTTTAAATTTAATCAACCACAACAACCATAATCATTCAATATATAGTAATTAATAATATAAGATAACACATTATTTACGTGGAAACCCTTCAGGAGAAAGCCATGGTAAAATATTGCTTTTATATATATAACTCTTTTAAAATGTTTGTTAGCACCAACCTACTAGAGAAAAAAATCCCCATACCAAGTACAAAATTGATCAATTTATGAGCACCCACCCATGGGATACACCAATCTCCTTTGCCAAGCACCAACCTGGCCAATTATTGAGCACCGACCCGTAGGAGCATCAACCCCTAGACTATGAAGCACCAACCACAAGCCAAATTGATTCCACTGTCTATGATTTATTCTTCAATCAAATGATGCATTTTATTCTCTTACACTTTCTCTCTCACTTATTTTCTTATATAATTTCTTCTCTTTTATCTTTCAAAATTATTAAATGATATTCTTCATTAAAATAAATCTACCCTTCACACTTCTCTTAAGAGATATTCTATTTCATTTTTTGCTCTTCTCTTCTCTTCTCTTCCTTCTCTCTCACACTTATATGATCTCAAATCAAATAAAATGCTTGTAATACTTTCACATTTATTCTCCCTTATATATCTATTAAATGATGTGTCCCATTCAAGAGGAACCTCTTCACCAAAATATGTCACCATTGAAATTTATGTCGACATTTTCATCAATGATTCCCTTGATAATTTCATTAACATTTTTATCGACATTTATATTCACTTCTAGAAACAATTCCATTCATTTTCAGAAAAATTTCCATTCAATTTTTTCAACAATTATGTTCACTTATGGTAATAATTCTATTCACTTTTAGTAACAATTCCATTTGACATTTCTACTCATATCTATTACAATTCTTTTGACATCAATGACAATTATTCCAATAATCTCCCCCCTTGTCATTAATGGCAATCCCCATGAATTAGTATATGAACTCCCACTTGTTGTGGTTCTCCTCCTTTGCTCCCCTTATCTTTAATTCTCCCCCTTTGACATCAATGGAAAAGGGTTATATACCCTGGTCCCCCTGAGCTGATGCTTCCTCTCATAGTCTCTAGATAAAAAATATATTATCTTCTTCTGCTAACTTCATTACAATCTCAAATTTCTTTTATACCACTTATTATAAGATCTTATTTTATTGTTCCTCTTCGTATCATCTTTCCATTGTGCACATCATATCTCTCTTGCTTTAACATGGTCTTTACTACTATTTATCTTTGTGATTTTTTCTCCATCATGTCCTCCCTATCATTTCTCCTTGCACCTTTTGCATAATCACAAATTATTCCTTTTAATTTTATAGATGTTGCATCCACTTCCAAACTTGCACAAATTCTCTTTTGAGTTTGGTTCAAGCACCCTTTTTCTTCTAGTCTATAGGATTACTTACACATTGTCTTGATATATGTCCATACTTATTACAATTATAACATACAATGTCTTTTTACAATGGAGTAAATGAATTTATACTTGAGAAACCATATGAATCTTTATTTATGTTCTAATCATGCACATTCCTCTCATGTCCTTCACTTTTGCCATAGTTACATGCATACTCATTTCTTTCATGCCCATTCTTCTTATCTACATTTCTATCACTGTTCCATATGTATCCATTCCTCACATGTCTCTTTTACTCCTTTTCTTTATGACCAAAAATGTTACAATTAAAGCAATGACCATAAAATGATCCTTAGTTCCTGTCAGAATATTTTGGCATTAAAGATATTCTATCATTACAATGGTTATTTCCTTTGTCTTATACTTTAAAAAATTCATTCTTTAGGGAAGACTTTTCTTCTATCTTCATAGGTTTAGCAATTTTAACATCCTCCTTTGTAACCTTTTGTTCATCTCCATAGCCAAGACCTGTCTTATCAAATAGTGACCTCTGATGATCTATAATCTCATATAGAACCTTAGTTTTCTTATCAAATCTTAAGCTAATTGTCAATTTAAAACTAGACTTTTCTAATTCCTTTCTTAAATCAACAATCTTAGATTCAACAAGCTTAGCAAGATTTTCCTCTTTTGATTTCAGTTGATCTCTTATTACCTACTCAATTATTTCCTCCTCTTCTAATTGAGTTTTTAGACTGGTAATGATATTTTAATACTCTTAAAATCTTTGAGATATGTTCATTTTCAAATTTCCACCTTCTTCTTCATAATTTTTAAGCTACAATTTTTTCTTCAAATTCTTTTTCTTAAGCCTCTTTATTTCATTCAAGGCACCGACAAGTTCTTCTTCTAGATCTACTTCTCCTTCATCCTCAAGATTTTCTTCCTCTTCTAGAAACATTTGGTATTCATCATTATTTGTTTATATTTCCATGAAAATATTTTATTATTTATCACTCTCTAAATTACTCTCATTATGCTCTTCTTCTGAGCTACTTTCCTTGGTGTCGAGGCTTTTCTTCTATTTTTTAGAGTTTTTCTTTTTTTCATATTTACTTGACTTATAGTTATTTTTGTATGAATTTTTTCTCTTTCCTAACTTATCATGTGCTTATTCATCACTATTATCATATTTTCCATGAGGAAACTTATTATTGAAATGACCTATCTCACCACAATTGAAACATTTGAAAGGAAGCTTACCTTTATACTTGCCAAATCCCTTTTTAAGATTTCTCACAAAAAGAGCTTCTTCTTATTTTGATTCATCACTTGACTCAAGTTTTGTATTTCTAAATTTCTTTAAAGCTTTGAAGGTTTCTTCACACTTTGATGATTTTTCTATTTATATCCTCATTTCATATGCTGTGAGGATTACATGTAATTCATCCATCTTCAATGTGTCCAACTCCTTCAATTATTCAATAGCCAAGACTTTCAAATCATACCTCATAGGAAGTGACCTTAGTACTTTATTTATTATCATTGATTCTTCCATTTTCTCACCTAGACCATTTGATCATGTTGACTATCTCATCCACATGGAAAAGATAGGCTACAACATTTTCTTCAACTTTCATCTCAAGACTTTCAAATTGTCTTATATGAGTTTGAAGCTTCACCTTCTTGACCTTGTCATCACCTTCATAGATATTCTAAAATTTTCCCTTATATATTTTGCTAACACACAATGCATTAATTTTACAAACTTTGATTTTGATAAGCCACGTAAAATGGCATTCATCACTTTCACATTATTCTCACATGCCTTCTTTCTAGCCTAATCCATTTGCTTATTTTTTGGTGCTATATACCCCATCATTACAAATAACCAAATATCAAACCCTAGAACCATAATATATTTTCTAATCCTTATACTCTAAAAAACATAATTCATTTCATCAAATAATGGTTCTTTGTTTGTAGATAAACCATCTTGACCTTGATGACTAGCCATGTGTGCTCCTCGGATTTGCCTTCCAATGTTTAGATTGATTTTGAAGGAATCAGTCTAATACCATTTATTAAGCACAAACTTATACTAAGAGGGTGGTGAATCAGTATAAGATAATCTTTTAATATTTTAAATTTAAGCAACCACAATAACCATAAGCATTCAAGATCTAGAAATTAATAACATAAGAGAACACAAGATTTATGTGGAAACCCTTTTGGGAGAAAACCATTACAAAATATTGCTTATATATATAACTATTTTACAATGTTTGCAGTCACCAACCTATTGGAGACATCAATCCCCAAACCAAGCACCAACTAAGTTAACTTGTGAGCACCTACCCATTGGAGACATTGATCACCTTTGCCAAGCACCAACCAACCAATTTATGAAAATCGACCCACAAGAGCATCAACCCATAAACTATGAATCACTAACCCAAAGACAAATCAATTCCACCATCTATGATTATTTCTTCAATCAAATGATGGATTTGCTTCTCTTAAAATTTCTCTCATTGATTTTCTTATATACTTTCTACTCTCCTCTCTTTCACAATTCTGAAATGATATTCTTCATTAAAATAAATCTACCCTTCACACTTCTTTTCTTAAGAGATATTCTATTTCATTTTTTGCTCTTCTCTTCCTTCTCTCTCACACTTAAATGATCTTCAATCAAATCAAATGATTGTAATAATTCCATGTCTATTTTCCCTTATATAACCATTAAAGTGTGTGTCCCATCCAAAAGGCACCTCTTCACTAAAAGATGTGACCATTGAAATTTATGTTGACATTTCCATCGATAATTTCGTTAACATTTCTGTCAACATTTCTATTCACTTCTGACAACAATTTAGTTCACTTCCATAAACACTTTCGTCACTTCCAAAAATAATTTAGTTCACTTATATAAATACTTCCTTTTACTTCTATCAATAATTCCATTTGACATTTTTGTTCATTTCCATTAAAATTCATTTGACATCAATGATAATTATTCCAACACTTTTAGTGATATGTTAGCTTATATGACTAGTTTATCACACATGAGGGCTAGAACCTACTTAAAAACCACCATGGAAATTAAATACATGTCTCAATCTTTATCCTCCATCCATTTATCAATTTTGACTTGGTCAATTCTAACTACTACAGCAAATTTCCAAGAAATAAGGCCTTTCTTGTAGGCTCCACTCACTCACTTGACAAACCAATCACACTTGGAGATGCCTACTAGAGTTGAATTCATGATCCAATATATAAACTATCCAAACTAATCCATTTTGAGCATTTTACAACAAGATATTTCACATCAAGTTAGTGTTAGTGTTTTGGAGAGGGTTAACACTATTTATGGTGTTAACAATTGTTCATAATTGATTACCCCTCATTTTAAAAGCTAATGCATGGAGATATTATCTAGGACCCTTCCCCATCTCTCTTAAATATCTCAAGTTCTCATGCACAGGTTATACATACTAATGAACACTTAAAAGTTATTCTCAAGTTAAGAACCCTTCATTATATGCACTTGAGAGACCTTAAAACACTTTTTATTTCCTTAACCTTAAAATTTTTGACCTTAAAATTTGTCAACATAATTAAAACAACATGACACACTTATGTCAATATTCACATACTCACACTTGCCTTGGAAACTAATCTTGATACTCCATTTGGCCACCATCTCTCTCTTTGCTCTCTAGGCCTTGACCTCCAAGTCACATTAGGCCTTGAAACTGACCTCATATACATGTCATAAAGCCTCTTACCATTCTTAAAAATTACCATACATTATTCATATCATGATAACTCATTAGGTTAGGTAGGGTCTAGAACTAATCTAGTTGCATGTCAAGTTTGTAGGTCCTACCCCTATACACTCACTATGGGACTCTCATGAATGATTAAATGCTTTATATTCATGTTCAAACAACTTCATACAACCTCTTATGCCTATGTGCATTCATTTCACTAGGCTACCAAGCTCATATGTTCTCACAGGGTCTCTTCATGCTGTGACTAGTGTCATGACTAGGCTTTTCAAGCACTTTAAGCTTGACAACCAACCTTGAAACACTCTTTGATGCTTATACACCTTTCTCACATGAATTTCATGATCCTTAAATAATATCAAATATATTTACATATCTCTTCATGCTCATAATGCACAATCTCATGATATGACTATGTTTGTTATGACTAGGCTTCTCAAGGCACCTTGTACTCAAGGACTAGTACTCAAAACATGCTTACCTTGACCTAAATGTTGAAATCAACCTCAGAAGAATCATTAGGTTGCCTCCAAATTATCTCTCAATGAGATACCTTAGGTTACATTCAAATTCTCTCTTGTGATATGGTTCATATCTCAGAGACCACTTACCATACTTTTTTACCAAATGCACCTTAACATCAATGACATCAACCTTGACCTTGACATCAATGAAAACACTTCTCAACATATGGTATAATATTTTTTCATGAAAATATACACTCCATTTCTAAATATAGTAGGTAAGTTATGTTCATTAAAATTAACATGAACAAAGCTTATGATAAAGTGTCATGGAGTTTTTTGGATAAATCTCTGAACAAGTTCAGCTTCAAGACAAATATTAAGGGTATTATCCATAACTGCATCTCTACCCTCATGTATTTCATTATTATAAATGGAATCCCTAAAGGTTTCTTTTCAACCAATAGAGGTATCATATAAGGAGACCCCATAGGAAGGATCATATTTACAACTAGGGAGTAAATTTTAATTTAGGGGTTAAAGGTGATCCAGAACCTGGATCCAATCACCCACAAGTAGTTCATGGGTGAAATTTTTGTTATGGGTGAGGCCTCAATTTTAGAAGCATCTACCTTCAAGGATATCTTGGTGACTTACAAAAAATATTTTGGTCAATGCATAAACTTCATCAAAATATCTTACTTCTTATTGAACACCCCCTAACTTTCAAAAAAGTATGGCATGAATCTTTGGGTATAGACTAAGCCTACTCCCATCAACTTATCTGAGAATGCCTTTTTTTTTAAAAAAAATTAAAGACATGTGTAACCCTCTAGTATAATAAAGATAGAAAAAGTTGGTGGGATGAAAAGGAACCCTCCTAACCTAGGTGAGTAAACTTTAGCTACTCAAAAGTTCCTTGTAAAGGATTCCTATCTATCGAATGACCCCCAACAAGGTAGTAGACATAATTGAGCAGATCTAAAAAAAAATCCTCTAGAGAGGCAAAGAGAAATGGTTCTATTTCCCTCTAGTAGTGTGAGACAAAGTTCCTCCCCAAGGATTTTGGATGTCTTGGTTTACAAAGGGTCAAAAGCATGAATCAATCCCTATTAGCAAAGTTTGGGTGGAAAGTCATGAAGGAGGACAACCACTAGACTAGAATAATCAAATCCAAATATCTGGTGAATAATGAGGAGGATGTATTCTTATAGAAATATGACCCTTTTAATGGGTTGGCCTTCTTTAAGGCTATTCAAAGTGCTAAAGACCTGATGAAAAAAATTTATAGATGATAGGAATGTAGAGATGATAATAAAACTTATGGGAAGACCCCTGGATTTCTCCTACCATTCATGCATCCCTCTACCAATGGAACACTTTCATATAAACCTTCATAGGCACTTTTAGCAGAAAGGTTAAGGACAATTAGGTATTTTCTAATGGAATAATTAGGTGGTGAAGCTACTTGAGGTGTCTACCTCTAAGGATACCAACCTTGAAATTTCTAAGCACAATTCTCATATACAGTAGATTTACATCACTTTATTCCATGTTGAAGACTAACTCATTTGGCCAACAGAAGATAGTGATGAGTATTTAGTCAAATCAAGCTATTTGTCCAACCTAGACCAAGAGGAGGATTGGGATTTTTAGAAAAATATATGGGTGAAACACCTCACCCCCATGGTAAACATCTTCTAGCTAGAGGCTCACAATAGAATCCTTAATATTAACAATCTGGAGAAAAAGGGATTGACCATCCCCAATAAATTTATTATTTGCCTCTTCACCTTATAATCTATGAATTATCTTTTCCTCAATTATTCATTTGGAGCTCATTTGTGGAACCAACTTCTCTAGTTATTCAACATTTTTTGGGTCAAACTCTGTGTTATCCTAGATCTGATTCTTAAATGGAGACCCCTTTGGAAACTCCTTTCTTTGGATTTCCTTTGGCACCTTGCCCTCCCCCATTTTTATTGGACATTTTGGACTGATTGCAATGCCTAAATCTTTGGTTGTAAACATTAAAAACTTTTGAGCTCCTCCAATCATCTCCTCTCAACCATTACAAATAATTGGTAGATGACTATTCCAAATCAAAAAGCTAGAGATTCCATGGAGGAGCAAGGAATTATAGATAATTGAAACCTTAATCCCCTCAAAATCCTTTTAGGGATAAAAAACATATAAAGTTGGATTGTCTCCTAGTGAGCTAGATTAAACTGAACTTCGATGGAGCTTCTAAAGGTAACCCAGGAAGGGAAGGAGGAGGTGGTGTCATCATAGATGAGTCGAGAAAGATAATTGTTACCTATGATGGGCACATGGGCACCCAAATAAACCATGTTATATAGGCACTATTAGATCTTTTGGGTATTCAATTTGTGGAAAAATTAAAGATCTTGAAGTTGTTTATTGAAGGTAACTCACTCAACATCATTAATGCCGTCACTGAGAAAGTTCAACTCTCCCACACCATCGGCCACATTATCACTAATGATAAATGACTCCTTCTCCCCCTTACCTACACCATCTCTCACATTTTTCATGAAGGGAACAAAGTTGTTAAATACTTAGTGAACATCAGGGTTGTCAGCTTGGACTAGCCATATGGACCATGCCACACAACATACCACCCCATATCTAACCCCTGCTTAGTGATGATGTAAATTTTCTTAAGTCACATGCTAGTTGTGGAGAGTCATGTGGTAAATCCAATAATGACTTACAAAGGGCCTAATTCTAATTATTTTCATAAAAATAACATGAAGTTTTAACTTGATCATGATGAATGTCATTTCAAAAAAGCACTTTCCAACAATAAGGGAGAAAAACAAAAAATCAAAATTATGCCTAAATACTCTACCAACAACTTGAGGAATAATTAAAAGAGTAATAAAATAATCATAGGGGGAAATAGGAACTAATGCAAGCCTATCTCCTACACAAAAATATATATTAATCATAAAGTATGGAGAAAGATTTTGAGGGGAATATCATAGAATTCATCCTTAAGATTGAGGGCCACGATGAGATCCTTGCTAGAAACTTAGTAATTGGATGGAAGTAGAGGTAAGTAATTTTTAGGGGGGGCACAATGACTATATTTTATAAAATTATAGGAGAAGTGACTGGTATGACTTATGATGGTATGAAGGCTTATAAGGACAAACATCATAAACAAGAATTTATGCAAGCCTTTTTCAAATCCAACACTATATACCACACTAGCAAGAAGGGTTTTCCTCGAGTTGATCTTTCATGAAAGTGGCCAAAAATATGCCTCCAAGTAATGTGATATCTCACCCTTGAATGGAAATTTACACACATTTTTTCACATCACCTTTTATTATTAAACCATTTCAAGGGAAATAGGATAAGCTTTCCCTATTATTTTCTCATGTCCCTTGAAGCAACTAACCTAGGCTTTCAAGAAATACCCTCTGCAAATATTATCCATCAAAGGCTTATCCTCCTTGTCACAAAATAGAAAACCCCTATGTGAAGTAAAGAGATTCACTTTCTAGAAAGTAACTGAGAGATACCCTTGAAAAGGCTTTTATGTGGGGGTAGAACAAATGAAACCTCTCCTTCCAACCACCCAACCTCACGAGAGGGGGGAATAAGGAAAAGATAAAGGCTCATGATCCTTCTCCCCCTTAGAAAATCACCAATAATAAGGATATAATAATCCTCTAATACCAACAAGACATTGAGAACCCCAACTTCGAGATTCATGAACTCAGGACGGCTAAAGTTTGGAAGAGGATGAGGATACCATCAAACTCCTAGAGGGCATTAGATAAAGGTTATCAGGGATTCATGAAAACATATAGAGATTTGGAAGACAAATTTTTATGTACCCTAAAGGCAAATAAGCTATCACCATCATCCCAAGGGAGTGTAACACCAAAAGTGATAGAACTAGAGGTATGTCAGGATAAAACAAGAACTTAATAGGATGATAGAGGCATAAAATGAGAGGACTGAACAACAGCATGAAGAACATGATGGAAGGTAATAGGGAGAAAAATTAATCAGAGTAAATTAGCTAAGTTTAATATCTAGTTAGTTGGTTTTGTTTCTCTTTGTTAATATCTTGTTGAATGACTGTGTTTTCCAGGCCTTGAGGGCCTTGTTATTTTTTGCTTTTTCTACTATTTTGTACTGAAACTATGATTTTTGTGTCCTTGTAAAACTTGATCTTAACATATAAAATAAAAAAATATAATATAATAATAGTTTATAATATATAATATAACTTATTAATTGATATTTATAATATTATAGTAATATTATAAAAATATAAATTCACATATGTACCTCTTTTGAAACCTATATAATATTTCATGCACAAATTGTCAAGTAAAAATAATAATATATTTTTTGGGGGGATGATGATGTAAAATGAGGTTGTGTGTTCCTTTATATGGCATGAAATGTACTATGTGAGGAGGAGACGTTAGATTTCATTGTGAACTTAAGCATTGGTGAAGTGATGGGGAAGGGTAAATCCATACATAACATGTAAGTGGTGAAATATTTCAATGTGAGTTTGGAAGTGATGGGGAGGGGAAGTGATAAAGTTTTACAAGGAATACTATATGCCAAATATCTTATATCATACATAATACCTAGATTCAAAGTTTTGATTCGATTTACATGACCTACACCCATTATAAATAGGTCCATAGCTTTTAGGGTGGTGACATATTTGATTGGTCATTTCCTATTATCAAGAGTGGATGATGACATCTAATGCAGGAACATCCAAGGGTTCATGTAATATTGCATCAACCAAAATAGAGTGAGGTTTGTTTGTTTGCTTTTTTGGTTATGGCCTTGTTGGTGTAATCTTTTTAACCTCTTATAATGATGTTGCAAAAGTATTCCTTTGCCATGGGAAAGTGTGGAGAGATTTTGTTTGTTTATATCAGTCTATGGACTATTAAGACATGAAAATTTATCAAAAATGGTTATTCAACTATGGTAATAATTAGATGATGAAATTTGGTGAGGTAACCTGACACCTAAAACCTCTACACCAATTTTTAGATCATTTGGAGCCACTGTGGAAATGTATTATCTGATTCTATGAGAAAAATAGAGTTATGTTTATTATTTTTTTGTAAGAATTGGATGATGAAATTTGATGAAGTCATATCACCTAAAACTTACAACCACTACACCAAATTTTAGGTCATTTAGAATCACCATGAAAGCATACCATATAATTTTGGCATAACACTTGGAAAGATGTTTCTTATTTTTTGGGAAGAGTTGGATTTCCAAACTTGGTGAGATGTTATTACATGACACTTTAACCTATGTAAAAATTTCATATCATTTGGAGATACAATGAAAATTTACTATATATTTATGTAAATCTACATCATTTCTCTAGTCTACAAAAATTGGCAAGATGGTTCTTTACTTGTGGTAAGCATTGGATGGCCAATTTTGGCGAGATGATATAAAATGTATTCTATAATATTTATTTAAAAATTTAGATAAATTGGATAAATAGAGGTAGATTTATGATGGTTTTTAAAATTGTCATTTTGCCTAAAAAATGTCACTTGAGTACTTGGGGAGCCATTATTGATAGTTTATTTAATCACAAAAATTGAAATATTCTTGATTATTGCACATTATTTTGAGGTTATTATAGTTAAAGAGACACCCCATGAATCTTAGTATGTCAATAAGGGGATAGGATATTTAGATTAAAGATGATGTTTTGAAGAGAGAGATAAGCTGTGAAGGAGAAAAATTCTCTAGGAGATAAACAAAGAGTGTGAGTGGGATTTTATGGTCATGTATAATGTTTTGAATATGAATTCAATGAAGATATTTTAAGTGTGTCAAGTCTGAGTAATGTGATAATATGTGTCCATAGATAAGTGTCCATCCTTAGAAACACAGAGATAAAGGTAAACCTTAATTGGTTTATATATCTAGTGTTTGCATCATATGGTATCATATAAATGCTTTTTCCTTATGATTTGAATGTGATAATGTTATATAAGTTTATTTTAGGATATGAAAGAGAATTTTACTGAGTGTGTTTCAATTTTTGAAAGAGAAACTTATAAATTTGTCGCATGTGTGAGAAAAGTCTTGAAAGTTTAGAGGGAGTTTGAGAGGCTCTATTTTGAGTTCATTGTAGGTTTTTAAAGAGAATATTACTTATTATGATGAGGTATGACACACAAGAGAATAACATAAGAGGTATATGACTTGAATAATATGTTGAAAGGATTCCACGCAAGATTGTAAATGATGGGAATGACTACACAAATTGGTGTTATTAAAGTTATGAGTGAATATGAAGAATAATAGATAATGGTGGGTTTGATGTCCATAAAATTGAGATTGGATGCTTTGGAAAGAGGACAAGTAAGTAGAGTAAAATATTA
This sequence comes from Torreya grandis, assembly GCA_037957365.1. Classification (NCBI taxonomy): domain Eukaryota; kingdom Viridiplantae; phylum Streptophyta; class Pinopsida; order Cupressales; family Taxaceae; genus Torreya; species Torreya grandis. The sequence continues at coordinate 131,948 of JARHVA010000774.1, read as the reverse complement.
TCATATAAGGAAAAGAACAACATATTCCATGGTGAAGGCAAAAGTTAAGTCTACTTGTGATGTTGTTATTTTTTTATGGTAAAGAGGACCTTGATAAGCTCTTAAATGGATAGTGGAGATAGATTTTTATTTTGAAGATGAGAATATTAAAGACCCCTTGAGGGTAAAGGAGAATGGAGGAGATTATGTGGAAGTGCAGCTATGTATTAGAAATATCTACAAGAAAGGAGATAAGGGAAAGGAAATAAAAAGGTGAGTGGCTAGGAATATATGGTTTCCAAGTTATTGGGTCTTTTTGTACACCCAAAATTGTAGCAAGAGTGGTTGAATAAGTTTCATGTGTTGAGGATTGAGAGAGAAGAAAATAAGAATAAGATTTCCATGAAAGGAAATAAGATAGATAAGCTTACATTTGAGTAGCTCAAGTCTACTTTGATAAGTATCAAGGAAAAGGATGTGTATATGGAGAAGAAGGTTGCCTTGGAAGACAACAAGAGAGTGAAGTTTCCATGTGAGAAGCCAAAGTTTATTTTATAAAATAGCAAGGAGGAGGAAAGTTGTGTGAAGTCAAAACATGATTTTCATAACAACAAGGAGAAAGAGAGTTGTGAGAAACCTATAGAGGAATAAATCCTCATACAAGAGGATATGGAGGTGATAGTAGTTAAATCAGAAGAAGGAGGACCATTGTTTGATGACAGGAATGAGTTTTTGGTATCCCTTAAGTGGGAAGGATCAAAAACATCCTTAATGAATGAAGGAAATGTGTTTGTCTTTTTTATTTTGGAGATAATAAGGGTTGATGATAACCAAGGAAGTATACATTTTTATTTTAATAAATAAATAAATAGAGGTGAATGAAGAAGGTAACCATTATGAGTTTTAGGTTTTTCTGCAAAAAATAATAGTGATGGAAAAAGTACAATCTAATTGACATGAGGAGAGTATGGTTGTAGACCATCCATTTAAAAGAGAATAAAACAATAAGAAGAATGAGGAGAGGACAACCATGATGGTTGTTGAAAATGGGCCTATGGGAGTCCATCATGAGGGATAAACATGTGAGAAGACTATGAGTAATAGAGAATATTTGGACAACATGTCCTTATGGTATGAATAATACATGAAATATGTGATTGTGGGAGCTCTTGATTACCTTATTATTTTTATTTAATGTGTAGTAACAACAATGGAGATAGATATTGAGATGGTGGGCATGTTTCTAAAAGAGGACTAAAATATGAAAGTGGTGTTACATATGTGGAAGCAACCCATGTTAAAGGAGAGACTATTGTGATTCAAGGTATGCATTGTCCTCATATGGACAAGGACAGTGAAAGGTTATTTTCACTGAATGGAGGTAATGAAAAAATAAAATATAAATTATCTTAAAACTAAAATAAAGAGGATGATAAGTAAAGAGTTATCGAAAGGGCAGATGAACACTATTCTGAGGAGAAAGCATGATGATATAGGATTTGATAAGCCTATGCTTGAGGAAAATAAATCTTATAATCTGGATATGGAGTAAGTTTTGGGAGAGAGAACAAGTTATGAAGGAGTAGATGACTTTTTCATGTAATATAATATACCTATCAAGGCATGTGTGAGTGAGTGTATTTGAAAGTGTGAATGTATAACATTGTGATGTTTTAATATTAATGAAATAAATATGTGTTAAATACATAAAATCTAAATATGTGTTAAATTTGTGTCCATGAGTGAATGTTTTTCCCAAGTAACATAGAGATAAAGACAAACCTTATTTGGTTTCCCTTTCTAGTGTTTACACCAATTGGTATCAGAACATGCTAAGTTTGATATCGACTCAAACATATATTGAAGAGCATGATGTTTTAGGTATAAAAGTGAAGAGAATGGAGGGATTCAAAGAGGCCTTTCAAGGTAAAAGGAGTGATTTTATTATGTTCACCACATGTAAAGATGACCTACTGACTTGTATGATAACCATATTATGTAGAGAAGAAGAGGATGTTGTAGCAAATATGGAGAGGTTGTTTGATATAACAATGCAGATAATGAGAGATGAAAGGTGAACATTATATTATAGGTATTATTAGAGGTTGTGGGTGATCATTTGGATTCACAAATGTATGTTACCTCTATAGTGGTGATATTGGAAGAGATGGAAACCATGAGAAAGGAGATAAAAAACTTGAAGGGTGATAGAATGAGATATCTCATATCAGTTGGATAGTGATTAAACAAAGAAAATAAAGGCTTAGGAGGAGGTGTTTATTTAACAATGGGTTTAATCCCATAAGGGAGAGTAATATGCAATAAATAACATGTTGGGGGAGGTTTCCAAATGAAGGTGGGTTTCATCCTAAAGAATATGGAGTGCAGAAAAGATGAACCTTTGGTAGAGGAGGATGGATTATGGTGGGTATAACCATATAAAAGTATGAGTGAGTAGATAAGATAATAATAAGAGCAGAGGTAAAAAGAGAAGAAATGAATTTTAACCAATAAGGATCTTGAAATGGAAGAATAAGCATATAAATCAGTTAAAGTAATTGGTGTGTTGTAAAGGGAACACCATGGCCATTATACTTCATGGTAAAATTATTGGTTTTTCCACTTATTCCATCTATGTAATTAGGATATCACATTTTATAAACCTTGCATATCTAATGCAAGAGCATCCAAGGGTTTGTGTAATCTTGCATCAATAAAGAATAGAGTTGGGTGTTTTTTTTTAGGTTTTTGGATTGTGGCCTTGTTAGTGTGAGATTTTTAACCTTTTAGAATGATGTTTAAAAAGTATTCCTTTATCATGGAAAAAACATAAATATATTTTATTTGTTTCTTTTAGTCTGCATAGACTATTAATACATGGACATTTGTTGGAAATGGTTCTTCAAATGTTGTATGAACTAGATGATGAAATTTGGTGAGGTCATAACACTTGACACTTACAACCTTTGCATCAAATTTTAGATTATTTAGAGCCACCATGGAAAATTATTGTTTTTATAAAAATTAAAAGTATGTTTCTCCTTATGTATTAGGAATTACATGATGAATATTTTTGAGCTCATAGCACTTGACACTTATAAACTCTGAACCACATTTTAGGTCACTTAGAGTCATTATAGAAGCATACTATCTAATTTTGTCATAACAATTGGCAGGATGTTTCTACTTCTTATTTAATATTTTGATTTATAAATTAAGTGAAATCATAATACATGACACTTTAAACCTACATGCCAAATTTTAGATCATTGGGAACTACTACGGTAATGTACTACTTGTTTCTATCTATCTACATCAATTGTCTAGTCTATGACACTTGGTAAGATGTTTCTTTACCTGTTGTAAGAATTTGATGTAATATTTTTGTGAGATGATAGAAAATATAGTCTATTTTTTTCAAATTTAAAATAAATTGGATAAATAATGGTAAATTTATGATAGTTTTGGTAGTTATTATTGTTCATCCTAAAAACATCACTTGAATACTTGAGGAGCTGTTACTAATAGTTTGGCATTTAATCACAAAAATTAAAAGATGTCTAACTATTGTACATTATGTGGAGATTATGTAAGCTGAAGATAGATCCCATAAAGCTTGGGATTTCAATAAGGGGATATGATATTTATATAAAAAATGAAGTTTTGAAGAGAGGGATGAGTTGTGAAGGAGCAAACCTCTATAAGAGCTAAACAAAGAGTTGTATTAGTTTAGGAGGAACTATATGAGAGTATAGAACACTTTCATGTAATGTAATAAGCCTTAAATGGAATTTGTGATATTTTTAATGTGATTTTATATTATTCTATATATATTTTAATATGAATGTAATGAAGATCTATTAAGTGACTCAAGTCTGAGTAATGTGTTAATGTGTGTCCATGGATAAATGTATAGCCATAGCAACAAACAGATAAAGGTATACTAGTTTTCATTTCTATTGTTTGAATCAATTTCAAGAGCGCCAATTCAATTTTAGAAGGGCTCCATGTCTCATACGTGGTTTGAATCAACACTGCAATGTTGTTGATGTGAGGATCTATCTTATAGCTTCTATTTGTCCATGTTAAAAATAAATTGACCCCTAGGAAAATTACATTAGGGATAATAACATAAAAAAACACCATACTCGAACCCCTAGAAGAGAAGATGACCACAATTGGACTCTGTATTCATAAGCATCTTATTTATCCTTGCTATAAAAAATATAAAATCTAAGGAAGCATTGGTTAGGAAAAAGATGTTTCAGATTATTATTAAAATGAATATTTGATTATTATTGCTTAACACTTCATGTACATAAGGTGAGATGGGGTTAGTGATCAGGGTTTTCAGTGAGGTATGATTGCTGATTTACACTCTTTCAATTACAAAACCTCATTTTTCTGAAATTGAAAAAAATAACAAGAAGAAATTATTTATAATATATAACAAGAAGAAATGATTTATAATATATAAAATTATTTATGTAAAAGTGACACTATTGTAAACTATTTATCAGCACCTACCCCTCTTGCATTCCATGCTATCCACATGGATATCATTTCCCCCTTTTATTTTAGGGGATGGACTTGAGTAAGATTATGTAGATACTATTCAAAATTCTATAACATGTCACTATTAAAATATATAAGATATTTTATATTTTATATAATAAACTATAAAATATTATATATTTGTGTATAATATTTACTAGAATGATATATAACTAATATTATAAATATTGTACATCATTTATTATTATGTAATATTATAATATATTATTATATTAAATATAATATTAATATATTTATATATTAATAATATATTATATTACACTCAACATAATATATAAAATATTAAATTATTAATAGTATTTAAAATTTTATTATAAAAAATATATTATGTATAATACATAAAATTATTTCAAATAATTGTATTTATAATACATAATTAGGTATTTATTAAAGTATTTAATTAACGAATATATGTATTATTATTATTATTATTATTATTATTATTATTATTATTATTATTATAGTATTATAGTATATATTATAGTATAATATTACATACATATAAAGAATAAGTCAATGTTGCTTTTTACTCTGAACCCACTTACTTCAAATAGGCTACAAATCTTGATGTATGTAAAAATGTAATAAGAAGTGAGTATAAGGCATTGGTCAAAAATATAACTTGGAAATGAGTTAATCCTCCAATTGGTTGTAAACCTGTCGGTTAAAAGTGGGTGCTTGCAATAAGTACAAAGCTAATGGCTCACTTGAAAATCATAAGTCAAGGCTTATCACAAAGGGGTTTTCTTAAAAATATGGAAATAAATATAATTAAACCTTTGCACCAACAGAAAAATGGACTACCATTCAAACCATGTTGGATTTGGTAGCTCAAAATAGATGGAAATTTCACCAAATGTATGTCAAAACAACATTTCTAAATGGTGATCTCAAGGAAACAATGTATATGACTCAACCCAAAAGGTTTTGTAGTAAACAACAAAGAGCCTAAAGTGTGCAAAATGGAAAAATCATTATATGGTTTGAAACAAGCGCAAAGAGCATGGTATGACAAACACACTTGTCATCTCTTAAACATGACCTTAAAATGTTTTAAATTTATATATATGCAATGAGAAATGAGTATAATATGTTGGTAAAAAATGGAACGTAGAAATAGGTTGATCCTTCAACTAGCTAAAAACCTATTGGATATAAGTGGGTCTTTAAAAATAAGTACAAAGCTAATGGATCACTTTAAAATGAAAATCAAGGCTTTACACAAAGGGATTTTATCAAAAATAAGAATTTGCATACAGTGAAACCTTTGCAACAAAAATAAATGGACTAACATTTGAACCATGATGTATTTGGAAGCTCATAATGGATGGAAAGTTCACCAATTGGATGCCAAAAATAAATTTATGAATGGTGATCTCAAAGAGACAATGTATATGACTCAACCCAAAGTGTTTTATAGTAATTGACTAAGAGCACAAAGTGTGTGAACTATAAAAATCATTGTGTGGTTTGAAAAAATACCCAAGAGCATGGTATGAGAAACTCACAGAGAACCTCTTGAACATAAAATTATAACTTTTTGAGTTTCAAAATGCAACTCTTTTTATAAAAAAAATGAGAGATACACTAAAAAATTCAAATTAGAGTTGATGATAGAGTTTGAAATGAAAAATCTAGGTTATCTTCATTTTTATATGGGTATTGAAGTAACTCAAAAATTGAAGTATATTTTCATCACTCAACATAAATGCATTGGTGAAATTATAAGAATTTTAGTATACCCATGAACACAATCTAAAATTTATAGCATAATATACCATAGATTTAGTAGATGCTACTAAATACAAATAACTCATTAGAAGTATGATCTATGTGACCACAAGTAAACCAAATATTTATTTCAATTTTGGTGGTCTTTCATGATTTATGAAATAACCTCAATAAATTCATTGGGTAGCATCACATAAAGAGTTTGTATGCAAGTTAAAGTGAATTTGATCTAAAAATCAATCCTAACTCAAAAAAGATAAATCAACTAACTATACTACTATTAATACTTAGATAATCAAGGTCATGACCAATATGGATCTGCTAAACCTACCTAAGGGATATCTTATCATATAATATGGTTATAAAGGGTTTCAAAGCCTCTAGTAAAGCAACACCAAGCAATAATCCTAGCTAGGTCTAATAATAATGCAATAATAAAGTAAAATAAATCTAATCTAGTGCTCACTAAACCTTGTGACACTAATGGGGGATAAACATAAACAATAAACATGAAAATTAAAACTCTAATCAAGTCAATGTAGAGGTAATCCTAATCAAGTAGAGACAACACATTCATTATCCATAATTCATGTAAATGTATCTACTAAAATAGAAGAGTAAGACTTATGAATACTTACCATGAAGACAAACCTATCGAGCCTCAATCTCTCCCTTGGACAATGGTTCTTTACAAGAGGTTATTGTGTAATGTTCAAGAAAAAAATGATATACAAGAGACTATAGTCTATCCAAGGACCTCCTAATGAATGTCAAGATTTCATAAGACAAAGGTTCTCTTCCAAGAAGAATAAAACCCAAAGTAATGACTCCTCAAGTATAATGGTGTAAAATCATATAAAGAAGCATAAATGAATGATTTTATCTATTAAAAATGAGGTAAAAGATGTGTATATATATCCTAATTTGAACCTAAGCCCTTCCATAATTTTAGTCGATGCAACTATCTAAAATAACATTGTTAGTTGGAAAATAGATTAGTTAGGTCATAGACTAAGTTAGCCTAGGTTGATTTAGTCCTATAATATGCATTATTCCCAGAATTAGGTTGACCCATTTGATTACATTAAGAAACTGGTAAAAATAGGTTTTAATTAGGTAGGGGCTATTTGAGGCTATGAATTATTTGTATAAGATTATGAGGGAGGTTTCAAAGCTTAAGTAAATTTATAGGAAGGGTTGGTATTAGTTTTAAGTGGATGTATAATGAAAAACAATCTTGAAAAACACCAAAGGTGCCCACCCCTTTTTTGATGCACCTTTTAAGGCATGCACTTAGAGAGGTTGAGTCTCAATGGGTTCTTTCAAGAGATAAATCATTGATAATTGATAAATTTTAAAAATATTGTTTTTATATATATGCCCCAATCGAAGCTCATCATATGTGATGCAATTGTAACATGGGATGGTGCTTTAGGAAAAGACATAACAACAAATAATGTTGAGCTAAATAAATTGTAGTATAAAGTGATAACAAAAGTGATGAATAAAGAAATATGTGAAATTAAAAAATTATATATATGTACCTTGACTTACCTTTATCATTGAATGGTTATCTATTGTATTTTTAGTTTTGATTGTGGAGGGTGCATAAACTACTTTGGATAAACCCTAAGGATACAAAACTAAAGAACAAAAAAAAAACAAATTCAAGGAAGTCAAAGTAACTGAAATGAATGTGTAGGCATGACATACTTGTAAATTTGATAAAATATGGTGATAAATGCTAAGTTATAATAAAAATGACCAAGACAAAATTAGATTAAATTTGGTAATCAAAAATCCATGGCTACAAAATGACCAAAAAAATGAAACAAAATGTGTTAAGTAATAAAAGTGTCATGTTGGCTCTGATCTATGTTATCTTGGACTGTGATGAAAATGGTGAAAAGAGAGAAGGAAGACACATGGGGGAAGGAGGGAGTGAAGGGGGAGAGCACAAGTCACAGCTATAGGGTGGTGTTGGGAGTGCAGTAGTCAGCCCAGGGAGTGTAGTAGTCAGCCCAGGGAGTGCAGCAGTTGGCCCAGAGCCTGAGGAGTGTTGGAATGGTTATCCCCTCATTGTTTCCAGGTCCAAGTGATGCTGAAGAGCTAAGTGGCATGAGACTTCCCAAGGTCAATGGATGCCTAGAAAGATGCAAAGAAAGGCCCAAATTGGTCATACCTATGGACATGATTACTGAGGACATCGAATATTATACAAATCATTCTCTGTATTGTAAGTTTTTGGGGCTCAAGACTTCATTCCAATTCTTGGAAGCATGGGCTTAGAGGACATGGGCTTCAGAAGGAGAAATGGATATCACAATGTTAGCCAATAGTTATTTTATGGTCACTTTTACCTACTTGACTAACTATAGCAGAGTCTTTGTTGGAGGTCCATACTTTCACAATCAGGTGGGGTTTTTTATCAAGCTATGGCATGATGGGTTTATACCTTCAGAGGAATTTCCAAACTGTGTTCTGGTATGGGTGCAGCTACCTCACTTTTTGGTGGAATGTTGTTGTGAAGATACCCTACAATTGCTTGTGTCCCTCCTGGGAAGGCCAGTCGGTTCATCAATGTCAATCCTTGGGAAAAAGGTAATGACTTATGCCTGCATTTGTGTTGAAATTGATCTTAGTAAGCTAATACCTGATGCTGTTGAAATGAGTGCAGGACCCTTTTCCTAGGTATAACAATTAGATTATGAAACTCTTCCCTTTCGTTGTCATCTTTGCCATGTTTATGGTCACTTGCAATGATGGTGTCCCAAATCTAAAACCTTTGAATCTCAACTTGCTCGTAATCTACCTGGAACTAACAAAGGGAAGGGTCTGATTTTAGGTGAGGTGCCAAAAACTGATGTTTTATCCTGGTTAAAGGGAGATATAGAAGTAGGGGTCACAAATGGTATTTGAAAGAAAGACAGGCAGATGACTCGCTTAATAGATTTAAAATTCTAGATGACCTTAACCAACATGAGGTGAACCTAGGGTTGATGATTTTGGATCAACAGATTGAGGGCCCAGCCTAGGAGAATAATGTCTCAGTTGATTTAACTAAATCACAGGATGTTGGGGATGGGCACATGGATATGGACCAGTAGATGTTGATATCAAATGTTTTGACTTCCTCAGTTGTTCCCTCTAAAGAAGATGGGAATTCATCTTTAACAGGGAAATCTAGAGAATTAGGAGCAGAAAGGAGTAGTAAATCTTCTCCTCACTTGGGACTTTTGCAAAAAGACCTTAAGAAGGGTGGGGGGGAGAAATCAGTCAAGCTAGTAGGAAAAAAGACCTGGAAAAGATGAAACTAATGGGAGAGACTTTGGTGGAGTCGGGGTCAGTGAAGACTCTGGATGCTCACTTTCTAAATCCTTTGAAATGATTGTACTATCCTGGAATGTAAGGGGTTTGAACAGTAGCCCTAGACAAAATGATGTTCATAACTTGATTAGAAGTCAAAGACCTAATGTCCTTTTTTGTAAGAGACTATGATTTTAGTAGATGCTATGTCTATATTAGCACCTAAGTTGTGGAGATAAGGGGACTATCAATGCATTGGGGCTATCGAATATTTAGGAGGATTAGCTTGCCTTTAGAACCCCCACAAGATTGGCCTCATAAGATGGTTGTCCTCTAAGTTTTCCTTAACTATGATGGCTTTCAGCTTTGAGATGGGGGAAGTCATTCTTCTATCCAATGTCTATGCCTCTATTGACTGGTGGGGTAAACAATCCCTATGGGGCCACATTACTTTTGTTCGCAGCTTGGCTCCCCTTCAACCTTGGATTATGGCTTGAGATTTTAATGTTATTTTAGATTTGACTAAAAAACATGGTGGTATGACAGAGCTTGACCCCTTTAATTTGATTATGCAAAATTACATTGAATTTTTGAATTTAGTTGATATTCAACCCAACAATAGACAGTTTACTTGGAACAATCAGAGGACTGGCCAGCATTTCATTACTGAGAGATTGGATCATTTTTTGGTTTTTGGCTACTGGGTCAGGGGTATGTGGTCTACAGTGCCTAAAATTTTATACTAGAGAGGATCAAATCAATTGCCTATTAAGCTAAATAGTGTTTCAAAGTACTAGCCTCATTTTCCTTCCTTCAGATTCTAACTCATGTGGCTGTGAGATCAGTCATTATTCGAATGTGTGGCCAACTGGTGGAGGTGGGGCAGGCCTGCCCATGGTACAGTGATGTATATTTTTGCTAAATCATTGTAGTTTATGAAGTATAAGCTTAAATAGTTGAATCATCAAAGCTTTGGGAATATTTTTCATGCTAAGGCTGATGTGCAAGGTAAGCTTGATGGTATCACAAGAACTATTAGGAAGGATTGACTGAAATCTTACTTCAAGACGAAGCTCAAGCTGTGAAAGACCTGGAGGAATGCAAGCTATGGGAGGAAGTGTTTTGGAAGTAGAAAGCTCAGATAGAATGGATCCAAGAAGGTGACAGAAATACTTCTTTTTTCTTTCAATTGTCCAAAGCCAAGAGGCACGCCAACTCTATCTCGGTCCTAGTCAATGAAAGAGGTGAGCAGCTTAATTCCTTTCCTACAATGTCAGAGGAGGTGGTGCAATATTTCTCTACTCTTTTTAGGGAAGATGTGAATGAGGAATTACCAGAAGAAGTATAGGTTCTCTACTACATTCTGCCCCTGGTGATGTGTGAAATGAATGAGAATTTAATGAAGGATATCACACTTGGGGAGCTTGAGGTGACTATTTCCCAGATGAAAAAGGGGAAAGTGGTTGGTCCTGATGGCTTCCTAGCTAAATTCTATCAAGAATTCTAGGATATTATCAAATTGGATCTTTTAGCTATTATTCAAGAATATTAGTAGAATAAGAAAATGTTTAAGGCTTCAAATGCGACTTATCTCACCCTCATACCGAAATGCGAAGGAGCTGATAGGCTAAGTTAGTTTCACCCTATATCTCTTTACAATGTTGTTTATAAAATCATATCTAAAATCATTATAGAAAGGTTAAAAATCAGGCTCAGTGATGTGATTTATGAAGAATAGAATGGTTTTGTGGAAGACAGGGAAATTCTTGATGGTATTGTCATAGCGGTTGAGTCCATTCACTCCATGGCTAGCTCCAAGGATAAGGCAATGTTTATTAAGTTGGATATGGCCAAGGCTTTTGATAGGGTCAGATGGTCATTCCTGTGGAAGGTTCTCAAAGCTTTTGGTTTTGTGGATGAATGGACCCAATGAGTCATGAGCTGCATTTCCTTGATTTCCTTTTTGGTGCTTATCAATGGGGAACATACAAAGTTATTTAGTGCCTCTAGGGGGCTATGACAAGGAGATCCCTTGTCTCTGTATCTATTTCTTCTTCTTGCTAAAGGCTTGGGGAGGATGATCAGAAGGAACAAAGAGGATGGGCATATTAAAGGCTGATGATGGGGGGGTGAATTGTTGGCGCAATCTCACTTGTAATTTGCTGATGACACTGTTCTGATGGGCATGGCCATAATGAGTGAAGCAGCCAATTTGCACAGGGTGTTGGATGTTTATCTAATAGCCTCAGGGTAAAAGGTCAATGAAGATAAGTCATCTATCTTCTTCTTTAATACACCAGCTCCCATAGAGTAGTGAATTGCTCAGATTATGCATTTCTAGATTGGGACTCTCCCCTTGATTTATCTAGGTATTCCTATTACAGCTGGCCATATACGCAAAGAATCTTGGTAGAATATTTTGGATAAATTTTGGGTGAAGGTGAATCATTGGACTCACAGGTGGCTTTCTTTTATGGGCTATGTTTAATTAATTCAATCTGTGGTGTAGGCTTTGCCCATTTACAAATGTATGCTTTAGGTTGCCCCAATGGGAATTGTTAAGGAATTTGACTCGATTACTAGGCAATTTTTATGGGCTGGTACTTTGATGACCTAAAAATGGAGCTTAGTTAGATGGGAGATGGTCTGTATCCCCAAACAACATGGGGGGCTTGGCCTAAGGTAGATGGACTTAAATGGAGTTGCTTTAGTGGCTAAGCTTTATTGGTGCTGGTGCAATGAACAAGACAAGGCTTGGGCCAAAATTCTCTCTCAGAAGTACTATTTGGGGGCCACTCAGAGTGATATTCCTCATTATCCACTCATTGGGAAAGGCTCAGCGATATGGAGGACTCTCAAAAAATGGGCTACTCTTATTAAGGAAGGCTTATTCTGGATTTGTAAGTGGGGATCTAAGGCTCTCTTTTAGATTGATTCTTAGGATAGTAACCCTCCCATTATTTCTTAGTTCCCTAATCTGTTGAACCTTTGCCAGAGATTCCTTGATGCTGGTTGGTCTCGGGTGAGTGACTTTAAATCATACATTTCCTATGGATAGCTAGAGGTGGCAAAATGGAAAGTGCCTAAGGTTTGGCTGGTTATTGGAATGAAGGAGGATCATGATGAGCTACTGAACCTCCTTTCTAGATGCTGATGTAGCTCCCTCCAGGAGGAAGATGAGCTTTCTTGGTCTCCCAATCCTAAAGGAAATTACACAGTTGCTTCTGGATATCAAGCTTTATTATCTCAAAGATTGGGTAGGGGAGAAGTGCAATGGTGGAGATAGGTCTAGAATAAATTGTCATGGCCAAATTGTAACTACTTTATTTGGTTGTTGGCTTGGAACAGGTGCTTGACCTGGGACAATCTCCAGAAAAGAGGCTTCCAAGACCTGTCTGTTTGTGTTATGTGTGGAGCGGCTGAGGAGGATTCTGCTCACCTATTTTTTTGTTGCTCCTTTGCTTTACAAGTCTGGCATTATTGGTGGGAGGTATGGTAGCACCCCTATCTCTGTGTTTCATCTTTGGTCAATTTTTGGAGTGGCATGGGAGAACCCCCCTCAAGGATGACTTTTTTACAGAATGTTTGGTTAGGGGGGGCCATCTTTTTGCTGTGGCAGCTCTGGTTGGGAGAAATAGGTGAATATTCTAGAATGAGAAGATTATGGCGCAATAAGTATGGCAGAAAGTCATAGGGATGATTCAGGAGACTATGCAGGCCAAGAGTGAGGTCTGTCTCCCTTTATCCAAACAGGACGCTGAGGTGGTGGCGCACCTAGGAATCCAGTGATTTGTAGGTAATTCAGCTTGTGTCAAGAGAGGTCAACAGGGCAAAGAGAAGATTCATAGGGACAGTTAGTGGTAGTACCCTCCCAATGGGTTTCTCAAGATCAATACAAATGGCTCTTCTAGGGGCAATCTCAGCCTTGTGAGTATTGGTGGAATAGGCAGAGACTCTGAAGGTACAGTGATTTTTCTCTTTACAGTCCATGAGGGGATGCAAACCAACAAGATGATGGAAGGCCAGGCTATTCTCTATGCTCTTGAGAAGTCTCAGGCATTGGGTTGGCATAAGATCATTTGCAAATCAGATTCTCAAGTCGTGATCAACCTACTTGTTAAGAGGAAAGTGTTGGATGTCAATTGGCAATTGGCTAGGATTGTGCAGCAGATTTTGAGGATTAGCTCACTCATGGATATAATTAGGTTTGTTCATATTCCCTATGAATGGAATAGAGTAGCGAATTGTTTGGCAAAATGGGTGTTTGAGGATTTAGATGGTGGTAATTCTGAGGATTGGGAGTCTCTCTCCCCAGAGCTTCACTTTAATCTAGAACGTATTTAAGAGGAAGATAGAAAGGCTCATATCAACATATAGGTGGGTTCATCCCTAGTTTTTTTGTGCTTGTTGTTTTCCTTTGGGGTTTTCGGTCCCCCGTTCTTCTTGTAATGCTCTTGTTCTTTTATTAATATATTTTTACCCTTTTTATTAAAAAAATAAAAGTGTCATGTTAAATCAAACCAAGGACGTGTAAAAGTAGTATGATAAGTCTAACATCAATGTATAAATGAGTAACAAACCAAAATTTAGAAAAATATGAAAAATAAATATAAAGTAAATCAACATTGATGAGTGAGAAAAAAATAATCCAAACTCAATAATCAATGGAAAAAGTACAAAAATAGAGAAACAAGTGTAGTTGTCAGAAAAAAGCATGATAAGGAATGTGTAAAGTTTTGAAATGAAATCATGGAAATTATAAAAATGTAAATCAATGTTGTAAATAAAACAATCCATAGTCACTCAAGCATACCATTTTATTTTAAAAGATAGATAAAACAAAAAAAGGGAATGCTAGCATGTGTTAAGATGTGAAGAATAAGGAATAAAGAAGTGGGGAAACAAATTTAAAATGAAACTTGCCTGTCAAAGGGGAATGAAATGGGTGGTGGGGTAAATGTAGTAAAAATCAAGGTAGAGAAACTCTTTATCGAATTCAAGACATTAAAAATTATGTTTTTCAAAACAAGAGGACTTTTGACCTTAAGGAATCTAAAGAACTTTTCCTAACTACACATGTATTGGGTTATCTAATTAAGTATGAATATCATCCCATGAAGGATATATGAATGAAAAGTAAAATAGACCTATCTTCCCACAATGTGTTCCGCATTCTTCATGAACCCTTATAGAGTCATCGATTTACTATGAAGATTAGGTACTTATGTGGGAAATTAGGTAGCAATATGTTACATCTCAATTCTTTGTGAAGCAAACTATTTGATTATCCGTAGATATTTAGAGTTGACACATTTGATTTGGTTAATTTTGACTAGGATTTGAGTTATATACTATTATGGGACAATAGGATATTGCTTAGGTTACATGTTTTCATTGTTATGAGTTAGCTATAGCATATGTGTTTATGTTATGAACATGTTGATGTGTTATTTTAGTTATATTTTATGATGTATGTATATCATGTTGTTATGGTCTAACTACCTTATTTTTGTGAGGTTGATGTAGGATAACTCATTCCTCATAGTGTGTTAGAGGGAGAGCATCATCATAGAGGGTGATGTAGATGGAGATGTCATGGGATGATAAAGAAATTGGCTAGAACCCTACACACACCATAAAATCTAGCACATGTTAGAGTGCATAATAAATGGTTTACACATGTGATTATTTATTCTTGCATAAAATAGTTGGTTGTCATGATTTTCTAGTATAGGCTAAATAGCTTAGTGGAACTTATTTTGCATGATTAATATGTTTGATTATTAAATACTAGTAGAACATGATTTGCATATTTTAATTAAAATTGCATTATTGATTTATGAATTTAAACATTAAATTAATATGGAATTAGGAGGATGATAATTAAATTATTAAATTATGGATTTTTATGATTAATGTTAAAAATAAATAAAATTTAGAAAATTATCATTTAAGGCAAAAACTGAAAAAAGAATGAGAAAATAAAATAAAAAATAAAAATAAATAAATTGATCTAAAAATGAAAAAAGCTAAAAAGAGGAAATACATTGAATAATGGGAAAAAAAGAGGAAAGAAAAACAAAAAAAAGAAGAAAAATCTTTTAAAAATACTATGCTCTTTTCTATTGGAGGGAGATTATCAAAAGGAGGAAAGGGGAAATTCAAGAGGATAATGGCAGCACATCATAGAAAAATAGAGAGAGAGACACAAAAGAGGAGAATATTGGATAGGAAAAAGCGAAGATAAGAAACTAAAGGAACATCGAGATTATTGCCAGGTAGGCAAAGCATTTTAATTTTGTTCATTCATGAGAAGTTAGTATAAATTATAGTGATTCATATAAGAACCGACTCGACATATATAAACTATGTTTTAACTTTATGTGCCATGGGGCGATGTGTCATACACTTAAATAGGTATATGTTATTAGCACATCAATAATTAGATCATCCTTTATATTATTTGATATGTAATTAAATTATATGGTCACTAATTAAATTATGATAATATCATGAATGGAATAGTTGGATGGATTCATATGTTTTTTATGATCATAATATACTCCACTACAATCCATATGTAATAATATATCTTATTATATCTGATCCAAGTGGATTCCTAATCTATGTTTATCTATGATTTTTTTTATGGTCATAGGAATCCATCATATGAGTCTAAATTAAATAGACTATAATAGTCGTAATCTACTAGAATAATATCTGATCCGAGTGAATTGTAGAATATTATGATATAATATTATTCCTTTATGCTCTATTCTTATGATATAATCAAGGGAATGGTAGTGCAATGACTCATATTTATAGGGAAGTGAATTAAAATTATAGTGTAACAACTCATATTTATAGGGCAGTGAATTAAAATGGTAGTCTAGTGATTTAAACACAATAAAGGATAATGTTTGAGATATTAACTCTATATTATCATTTGGTCTATAGACATTATTGTCAATGTGTAGGTGTTTACATATTTACAAAAGAGTAAACCAAATTATAAGATCATCATACCCAAAACCTAGTATTTATTACCAAGAATAATCTAAAGAGAGATTATAATAATTATCATATAATAAGAGTAGATAAAGATCATCATATTATCATACTCATTAAATTATACCTTATAAGATCGAACACTCGGTTAACTTATAAAAAAATATAGCCGTTAGAACATTCTAAGATAACCACTACTCATTACATTATGCTAAAGAGATTTTAATGAATTATCTTATAAATATAACTAAGATTTAGTTATCATTATGAGGGAGGGTGTTTTTTAAATGCCTATATAGGAAAACAAGTGAAAATAAAGGAACCATTATATTCCGCCCTTGTTCCCCAATCAATGTTGGAATGATTCATAAACTCCAGTTGGGAAAAGAAATGGTAAATGTATGAAGGAAACTATGTTTCCTCTTTAATGCAATAATCGAATGTTGGGTGGAACTTTATTTTTGACTAAAATTTTTGTATTGTGGTTTGAACTTGAGTTACACTACGAGCTCAAGTTGTGTTGCTAGCCTGACTACTCACTAGGATTTAACTATGAACATCATGTAAGCTTTGATGGTTGGTTGAGTATTATAGTTGACCATGCATTATATGCTTGTATTTAGTTAAAAAATTTATATAAGATTTTTTTGCTAGAAATATAATCTATATTTCATAGTGAAGATATAACATATATAGAAGATATAATTCTCAAAATTATAGTATATAAATAAATAATAGATAATAAGAGTGAAGAGTGATTTGTAGTTGAGCCGTGTGGTCAAGGCAATGACTCACTATCATAGAAATGGGTGACTATACTACAATAATTGTGGAAAAGATATATTGCATGTATTTAGATGACAAAGTTAATAATAATAATTTAATAACATTGATTAGACAATAAATACCATCTATATATGTTATGTCTCTATAATAAGACATCTATCAAGAGTATCGACCATGGTTGGTCTAAACTTACGTAACTGGTGACCGCCATGTCTATATGAGGTCTAACCTTATAAAGTATGATATCCAATGACATAATAATGATAATATGTTTTAATTTATCAGTATGTGGTGTAATCATATTCATGGATGTTTAATGAGTATGTTATGTGGGATAACATAACAATCATCTAATAGCATAATTTATAGACCATCTACAAGTAACGAGACACTTACCTTGTGTTTGCATAATTTGGATGTCATAACAAAGGTATAGAATAATATGCATAGATGGCTATAAATAACTATGTGAGTTTTTGAATGTTACAAATATTAACAATCTAATATGAGTATAAATAGTTAGTTACCTTTGATAATTTGTTCATTAATATTCTAGGAGTATTAATATCTTTAATAGATCATCAATGTATTTTATGAATAGAAAAGTTATAACTATTAAGTTATTGATCAGATTTCTAATAACTATTGAACTTAGTAAACCATATATTCGTAAGAATTTTTATGTGAACATAGTATGAGTACAGTTAATATATATGAGGGAATTCATATAGGAAATGTGTCTATACATGGATTTGGGTATTCATATAACTTATCACATATATGAGTGTATTGGGTCATATGCCTAAACTTATAGTTAAATGGATGGTTAAAATGAGTAATAAGGTGTCAGAGGGACCAAATTTATAACCATACAAAAATAGTCTCCTAAAAGAGTAATAAATTATTTAATTATTTTCATAAGAGGTATAACTTGATTTTTTGTTATCTGACTATCTGAAAAGGCTATGAATTACTATTAGTTTATATATATATTCAACATTGAATACTTGTGTGGGGTGCATAATATAAGAGTGTTAATATGTACACATGTTTAGACATATATAACATATAATAGTGCATCATGATGTGTGCCTATAAGTTATAGTATTATGTAATTTAAATGTAGGGTATACCTGGGTGGTATAAACCCATACTTGTTGGATTATTATTTATGAGTATGGGTCATTTGTTTCTTGGAATTATAGGACTAGTTATTCTTAATTGTATATTGTGTTCATAAATAATGAAATATGATATTATGGGATGTCATAGAGTGTATTATGTTTGAAAATTATAGTCTAAATGTGTATTTCACCTAGGTGGTAGAAATTGTACTCATTATTTCT
Source organism: Torreya grandis (assembly GCA_037957365.1). NCBI lineage: Eukaryota > Viridiplantae > Streptophyta > Pinopsida > Cupressales > Taxaceae > Torreya > Torreya grandis. The sequence continues at coordinate 113,217 of JARHVA010000774.1, read as the reverse complement.
AGTATGGAATAGATAATAAAATTGAGATTCATTCATATGTTTGATGTAATAATTGTGTACTTTTAGATTACTCTTATGATTATCATGTTATGTGATATGAATGCTATTAGGATGTAAGTTGTATGAATATTTTAATTATATTATGATTATTAATCGTGTATTACAGATACCGAATAAGGAGTGAGATAGACTTCACTAGGTTAGTAGCATCACAATATCAAATGAAGATAATCTGACCAAGTGGTGTGTGTGAATTTTGATTGATCTATAGATGGATATTATTTATTATTATTGAAAACTTTTGCCAAAGTATGTTTAGTGAGACATCATCATTTCATGAGTATAATTTACATGTTTGTGTGATATGTTGCAATAAAATAGGTTTTCTATGATACACTACATGTTTAGTTTTAGAAATCATTAGCACACTGGTACTAGCTTGTCTCTCTAGATTCCCACACCATCACTATCTACTCATTCATGAAGGGCGGGCCATTCCCTGATGAGATTAATGTGGGGGATCGTTGGTCTATGGTTGGTGTGTAAAAGTGCTCAGATGATTCTCTCCCTCCCCATAATAATACTACTTTTGAGATAACACTTGAGATTGCCACAAATACTAGAGATTATGAGGAACTCATGCTCTAGAGAACCATGTATATTATATATGTACATTGTATTCTATTGTATTTATTATTAAAAACATTATCATAAATCACTATAATTACCTATTTACTGTGGATTGCTAGTAGTGGTTGTATATTTGTAATTACTTTCCATGTTTGTATCATGACGTGTTTCTTATGATGATATTGATCAGTGATGTATGTTGCAGTATGATTCATTTATGTTTATCACACTCAAAGTCTCTTATATGATTCCTAATTAGATTCTCATGTGTAATATATTTAAAGTATATATTGTTTGAATTTTTTTATGTCTATCTATGTCAAACCCAACAGGGTTGTTACATGTGGTATTAGAGCTCTGGCTCGAAATCTAGGACCTAATGAGTCCATTAGCATTTTCACATCCTTCTATTTATCATAAAGGATAATTATGAATGTGTGTGGTACAATGAGTGTTTACGCTTAGGAGCACTTGTACCCTTTTAGAGTTTTTAAAGGGTTGGTTTATCAAGTGTCTCAGTGGTGTTGGTTGTAATCAATGTTGGGTAGGAGAGTGAATATCATAGTTCTTGAGTCATGAACATGAGATTCCTTCAATATTTTATGATCATTAGAATTATTACATTATTACATGTTAATCAAGTCACCTCTATTATTTGTGTTTTGTGTTGTGAGTGTTTAAAAATCATGGGATTCTTCTCACTTAAGTATATGTGCATTAGTTTTGTGTCTTATAGGTACACTAATCCTAAGAGTGAAAATCTTAGAAGACCATTTTTAGGTTGGCACTAACTAGTGTGGTGGAAATTCTCCTTGTAGTGGAGTGTAGTTATCATTATTGAGAACTCCAATGTGTAAAGAGTTGGCTCATGAGTTGACACCCCATATTTTATATGGATAAGGAAGAAGTTTCATCTCTCATAGTGGGAATAGAGGTGAGTTTTCACTCCTCACTTTCCTTTGACATCATTATAAACCACAGAGTGGATTCATATTTTCATGATGTTGATTTAGTGTTCCCTTAAATGAAAACTTGTTTCAAAAATATTGTTTTGACCATATTCCCTTGAGTTCATAAGATAGTGTCTTTTACTTATTTTTGAGAGAGAAGTTGTAGAAATGGATGAACTGATTCATCTATTTGGTTAGTATTTTCCTTTTAGTTGTTGAAGAATTTTATGATACTACTCTTACAAGTTTGGTAAGTAGGTAGTGATTTGGGCAACTTGGGTTGCGGTGTTTTCTTTTACCATGTGAGGGTACATAAGATTTTTTTTTTATGATATTCAAGTTCACTAATTTCTCTTGTAACTTTTTTTGAGTCACACTTTCTATTTATACTTGTGAAATTTGACCACATGGAGTGGTAAACCTTGAATTTATTTTGGTTCTTGATTAAGAATTATAAGTTGATTAAAATTATTATGTAATTATATACCCTTGATTAGTTTGATAAAATTATCTTTTGCTTAAATAATGTTGTTTTGAAAAGCTATTTATGTACCTTCATTGGGAGAGAGTAGGGTATAGGATGTACAGAACATCTTGGTAGTCTAAAAGGGTTGAGATAACCTTTTAACTTGTTAAGCACTAGTCAAGCAAATAGGGAGACATTATCTATCTTCGGTTGTTACTTTTATAAGGATGTAAGTATGGTAATATCCTTGGACTTTGTATCTTATGTTAATTTTGACATTATTTCCTCTTAATTATGAATATAGAAGAATATGTTAAGTTGTAAAATATGATACTAGTTATGTTTGCATAGTGGCAACATAATACAATTATAGAATGGTTGTATGATTTTGCTTGTATGTATGTTGGTACATCTAGAATTATTTACCACATAGTATTATTTTCTATTATATGTTAGTATAGAATTATGTTTTATTGATGCTTGTACATATTTTAGAGATCATTAGGTTGTGAATACCTAAGGGAAGAGTGGTGAATTATGAATGTGAGATGGGAGTGGATCTTATTTAGTCTCACATTGACTTGGTAGTTACTGAATTTGGATCTAACAAGGGGAGCTTGTCTAATCCAAGATTTGACAACAAAATTGGTAAATTTATTGAGTAAGGATCTGATAAGGGGAGGTTACTAAATCCAAGATTTGGCAGATGGACTTGTTAAATTTAGTCATATGACTATACACATGTATATTATGGAATGAGTATCCCTTACTTTTGAAATGTAGTATTTCTAGTTCTTATTCATAATCATACTTATCTAGAAGCTACATAGAATAGTGGCAATATTGACATATTGTACTTACCCAAAGCTATGCAAAGTAGTGATAGTATTAACATATATATATCATTCTTACTAGGCACCCTAAACACTTTCAACTAGAATGAGAAAAATGCTCTCTATGTTAGATCAATATGTAGAGGGGGATGGAAGGTTTTATGGAACTCTCTCTAGCCATTTATTTTTGGCTTTTATGATAATCTCATGTGATTTTGAGAAGTTAGTGAAAATTTTACTGAAATATGTGGGGGCACTTCACGGTATCAGAAGTGGTCAATCATGTAGCATATAGGCCTATATTACTGGGTTTGGACCCCAGAGTGGTCATGATATAATTAATCAAAGTAAGTGACAATCGAAAACTTCATTTTCAAAATAGGGAGATGTCACAAATCAAGGTCTTATGAGACCAATAATCCATAAATAGTGCTATTTGGGAAAACTATGGTGAGTTATATAGGCAAATTTCACATTTATTTGCTTGATTTGATACTTTATACTATGTTCTTTTCTATTGAACAATGTTTTTAATTTAGAGCTTATGTTTGAATAAGAGTCATCCAAGACAATGACTAACTTTAGGGGGGGAGGATGTTACATATTGATTCCTTGATAAGAAAACTATTTGATTATCCATGGATATTTATAGTTGACACATTTAATTTGGTTAGTTTTAACTAAACTTTAAGATATATGTTGTTATGGGATGGTAGGATATTTCTTAAGTTACATGTTTGCATTGTTATGATTTAGCTATAGTGTATGTGTTTACATTATGAATATATTAATTTGTTATTTTAGTTATATTTTATAATGTATGTATATCATGTTGATATGGTATAACTACCTACTTTTTATGAGGTTGACGCAGGAGTATTCATCCCTTAGAGTGTGTGAGAGGAAGAACATCATTGAAGAGGGTGATGTCGATGAAGATGTCAGAGAATGATAGAGAAACTGGTTAGAACCCCACACACACCACAATAGCTAACACATGTTAGAATACATAATAAATGGTTTACATATGTGATTATTTCTACTTGCATGAAATAATTAATTGTCATGATTTTCTAGTATAGGATAAATGGCTTAACGGAACTTGTTTTGCATGATTAACATATTTGATCATTAAATTCTAGTAGAATGTGATTTATATATTTAGATTAAAATTGCATTATTGATTTATGATTTTAAACATTAAATTATTATGGCATTAGGAGGATGCTAATTAAAATAGTAAATTACAAATTTTTATAATTAATGTTAAAAATAAATAAAATTTATAAAATTACCATTTGAACAAAAAAAGGAAAAAGAATAAGAAAATTAAAAAAATAATAAAAAATAAAAAGAAATAAATTGGTCTAAAAATAAGAAAAACTAAAAGGAGGAAATACATTGAAAAATGGGGAAAACAAAAGGAAAGAGGAAAGAAAAAGAAAAAAAATCTTTTAAAAAGACTACGCCCTTTTCTATTGGAGGGGAGATTAACAAAAGGAGTAAAGGAAAAATTCAGGAGGAGGAGAATGGTAGTGCAGAATAGAAAAAGAGAGAGGCACAAAAGAGAAAATGATTAGATAGGAAAAAGAGAGGATAAGAAGCAGGATGAACATCCAGCTTATTTCTGGGTAGGCAAAACATTTTAATTATGTTCATTCATGATAATTTAGTATAAATTGTAATGACTCGAATAAGAGTCAACTTGACATATATAAACTATGTTTTGACATTATGTGCCATGGGGTGATGTGCCTTACACTTAAATAGGTATATGTTATTAGCACATCAGTAGTTAGATCATCTTGTATATTATTTAATACATAGTTAAAATATATGATCATTAATTAAATTATGATAATATCATGAATGTAATAGTTGGATGGATTCATATGTTTTTATGATCATAATATACTCCACTATAATCCATATGTATTAATATATCTTATTATATTTGATTTGAGTGGATTCCTAATCTATGTTTATCTATTTTTTTGTTTAAGGTCATAGGAATCCATCATATGAGTTTAAATTAAACACACTATAATAATTGTAATATTCTGGAATAATATCTGATCTAAGTGGATTGTAGAATATTATGATCTAATATTGATCCCTAATGTGTTATTCCTATGTTGTAATCTAGGGAATGGTAGTACAATGACTCATATTTAAAGGGCAGTGGATTAAAATGGTAGTGCAATGACTCATATTTATAGGGTAGTAGATTAAAATGGTAGTGTAAAAATTTAAACAAAGCAAAGGATAATGTTTGAGATATTAATTATATATTATTATTTGGATTGTAGAGATTATTATCAATGTGTAGGTGTTTACATAATGACAATAGAGAAAAGATAATTATAAGATCATAGTACCCAAAACCTAGTATTTATTACCAAGAATATCCTAAAGAGAGATTATAATATTTCTGACATAATAAGAGTAGATAAAAATCACCATAAATATCATCAAATCACCATACTCATTACATTATACCTTATAAGATTGGGCATTGGGTTAGATTATAAAAAGCCATAACCCTTAGAACATTCTAAGATCACCACTACTCATTACATTATGCTAAAGAGATTTTAATGAATTAGGTGATAAGTATAACTAAGATCTATTTGTCATTGGGGGGGAGGGTGTTCCATGAATGCCTATGTAGGAAAAAAACTAAAAATTAAGGAAACATTGTATTCCCCCCTTTATTCCACAATCAATGTTGGAATTCCCTGTATACTCTGGTTGGGAAAAAAATGGTAAATATATGAAGGAAACTATGTTTCCTCTATAATGCAAGATCGAATATTGGGTGGAACTTTATTTCTTCCTCAAACTTACGTATTGCTACTTGAACTCGAGTTTCACTATGAGCTCGAGTTGCATTTCTAGCCTGAGTACTCTCTAAGATTTAACTATGAACATCATGTAAGCTCTAATGAATGATTAAGTATTATAGTTGACCATGCAATAGGACCATGCATTATATTCTTGTATTTAGTTAAAAAAATTATAATATTTTTATGCTAGAAATATAATAAATATTTTAGAGTGAAGATATAATATATACAAAAGATATAATGATAAAAATTCTAGTTTATAAATAAATACTAGATAATAAGAGAGAAGAGCATTTTGTAGTTAAACCGTGTTGTGAAGGCAATGGCTCATTATCATAAAAATGGGTGACTATACGAAAAGAAGTATGGAAAATAACATATTACATGTATTTATATGATAAATTTAATAATAATAATTTAAATAACATAGATTAGATAATAAATACCATCTACATACATTATGTCTCTATACTAAGACATCTATCGAGAGTATAGACCATGTTTGGTCCAAACTTACATAACTAGTAAACGTCTTATCTATATAAGGACTAACCTTATAATATATGATATTGAATGACTTAATAACAAAAATATGTGGTAATTTATCAGTATGTGGTGTAATCCTGACCACAAATTTTTAATGAGTATGTTACATGTGGTAACGTCAACAATCATCTAATATCATAATTTATAGACCATCTATGGGTAATGAGACACTTACCTCATGTTTCCATAATTTGGATGTCATAATAAAGGTATAGGAGAATATGCATAGATGACTATAAATAATTGTGTAAGTGTTTGAATGTTATAGATACCAATGATCAGATATTGAGTATAAATAGTTTGTTGCCTATGATAATTTGTTCATTAATATTTTGGGAGTATTAATATCGTTAATAGATCATCAATTTATTTTATGAATAGGAAAGTTATAATGATTAAGTTATTGATTAGAGTTATAATAATTGTAGAAATTAGTAAACCATATATTGATAAGAATTGTTATGCGAACATAGTATGTACAATTAATATATATGAGGGAATTCATATATAAAATGTGTCTATTCATGGATTTGGGTATTCATATAAATTATAACATATACGAGTGTATTGGGTTATATGCCTGATCTTACAGTTAAATGAATGGTTAAAATGATTCATAAGGTGTCATAGGGACCTAAACTATAACCATAAAAAAATAGTCTCCTAGAAGAGTAATAAATTGTTAAATTATGTTCATACAAGGTATAACTTGGTTGTGTGTTATCTGACTCTCTAGAAAGGCTATGACTAACTACTAGTTTATATATATTCAATATCGAATACTTATGTGTAGTACATAATATGAGAGTGTTAATATGTACAAATGTTTAGACATATATAACATAGAATACTGAATCATTATGTGTGCCTATAAGTTATAGTAGTATGTAGTTTAAATGTAGGGTATGCCCAGGTGGTATAAACTTGTACTTGTTGAATTATTATTTATGAGTATGAGTCATTCGTTTCTTGGAATTGTAAGACTGGTTATTCATAATTATGTAGTTGTGTTCTTAAATAATGAAATGTGATATTATGGGATATCATAGAGTGTATTATGTTTGAAAACTATAGTTTTAATTTGTATTTTACCTGAGTGATATAAAATGTACTCATTATATCTAGTATGGGATAGATAATATCATGATATTCATTCATACATTTGATGGAACAAATGTATGATGTTAGATTACTCTTATGCTTACCATGTTGTGTGATATGAATGATAGTAGGATGTAAGTTGTATGAATCTTTTGGTTATATTATGATGACCAATCTCGCATTGTAGATACCGAGTAAGGAGTGAGATGAACTTCACTAGATTACTAGCATCACAATGTCAGATAAAAGTAATCTGACTAAGTGGTGAGTGTGAATTTTAATTTATCTATAGATCGCTATTATTTATTATTCTTAAAAACTTAGGCCAAAGTATGTTTAGTGAGACATTATCATTTCATGAGTATGATTTACATATTTATGTGATATCTTTCATTAGAATGGATTTTCTATGATACATTGCATGTTTAGTTTTAGAAATCATACAACACACAGGTACTAGCTTGTCTCTTTGGATTCCTACATAGTCACTATCTAATCATTCACGAAGGTAGGGTCATTTCCTGATGGGACTAGTGCAAGGGATTGTTGGTCCATGGTTGGTGTGTAAAAACACTCGAATGATGCTCTCCCTCCCCACAAAAATACTAATTTTTAGATAACACTTGAGATTTCCAAAGATACTAGAGAGTCTGAAGAACTCATGCTCTAGAGAGACATGTATCTTATATATGTACATTGTATTATATTGTATTGATTATTGAAAAAATATCATGAAGAGATGCAATTACCTATTTACTTTGGATTGACAATAGTGGTTTTATATTATACCAATCATGATTCGCTATTTGTAATTACTTTCTATGTTTATATCATGATGTGTTTCTTATGATGATATTGATTAGTGATGTATGGTGCAATATTATTCATTTATGGTTATCACACTTAAGGTTTCCTATATGATTTCTGATTAGATTCTCATGGTGTAATCTATTTAAATTATATGTTTTTTTAAATTTTTTTTACATCTATCTATGTCAAACCTAGTGTGGTTGTTACAAATTATAGATAATTTTGAAATCTCATATCCCAATCTACTAGCCTACCACACCCTAATGGACCTCAAATTTATTATGAGGCCAAATGTAGAGTTTGAGCTCTGATTAGGAATAAGAGATCTGCTATGAAGCACATCTTTTGGTTTGATGTTGATTTTTAAATTTTTATATTGCCTTTTGATCATTGTCTTTTATTTAAATGATTTGTATTTTATTTTATTTTTTGGCTTTTTCTCTTCCTCCTCCATATGGATTTAGAGAACCAAACATGGGTGTTGAAAATTACTATCTTTCAAAAACCTTAAATTTGGTTGTTATTAAAGAGGACTTAGAGATCATGGTGTCGAAGAGTCTTGTTAATTAATGTTAAATAAAAGTGTTATCTTGACTTCAACCTTATTTTGTCTAAATTATAATGGAAGTCATGGAGACAAGGGGAAGTGAGCATGAAACAATTTGAATTACCTCAAATCATAAAGAATGTGACAATGTGAAAGGGATTAAATGACATGAAAGTGTGATTCTTTATCATAAGGAATTATGTAAGTGTAGGGAAACATGATAATATAGTTTATTGTGAATGTTTTATCCACAGAGAAATAAAAACTAAGGTTAAGAATATGGAATCACAAATTTGTAACCATTTCTTAACATTCTAAAAGGTTTAAAATATTATATAAGTTTTATGACGAGAACCTAGTCCTATCCATGGTTTTAAACTGTAACTCATGAAACATAAACCTAAGTAGGTGTAAAGTGTAAAAATGTTATTTGTGAGGAATGCTTGGTCCTATCCATGGTCTTATACTCCAAATCATAAAATCAAGAGGAAAATGAAAATAATAATGTTGTAGAATTAAAAACTTATGATCAAAGGTTTTAAATGGAAGTTTGAAAAAAAAAGATGGTATTACAATGCAACTCATGATTAAAATAAAAGTAATAAATAGAAACTAAAAGACTAATGAACGAGACTAAGGTTTGTGTGTAGAATATACTACTAAGAATGAGATATATTTGGAGAAGTATTGAAAGAAGTGTTATTGGTTACATTATATAGCATTATGAAAATAAAGGAGATATTTAAGAAAATTATTTCTTTAAAAAATTTGCATTGGTGGGTTTTTTGAAAACATGTCCTTCATTAGTTGGTAGATGATAGGTACTAGGACTAAGAATGTTTTTTACTAAGTAAGGACCCCACCAATTTTTGGGAATATTTTCCTTCTTTGTCATGTGTATAATCTAGTTTGAGGTCTGAATCACCAAAATTAAATGTTTGGACTTTGACCTTTTTATTATGTTGTTTAGAAATACAAGCCTTGTATTAGCGGTTATGTTGTAAAGTGGCAAAACAGTGTTCATCATGAAAATATAAAGCATGAAGATGAGATTCATGTAATTATTTGTCATGAATTATACCTTGAAAATATATATGTTAAGATGGGAGTTCAACTTCTAACAGTAATATGTATTTAGAACCATATACAAGGGAGAACAAGTTACCTTAGTGGTAGTACATATGCTAGTGTGGTAAGCCTAAAGTGAAGGATATATATGAAGGTGTAAAGCAATACAAGTTTCTCAAATATTTTGTAAGATTTTATTTAGTATTTTTTTAGTAGCCTCTGCTTGACCATTACATTGAGGATGGTAAGGTGTGGAAAATTTGTAGATTTTTTTCAAATCTGGCACAAAATTATTTTATGTCTTTGTTTATAAATATTTTTCCATTGTCAAAGATGATGGTATGGGGAAATTTAAAATGTAAATGATTTGGTTAGGAATAAAACTTGAAATGGTGGTTCCCTTGACATTAACAAGAGGCATGGATTCTATCCATTTGGTAAATATTTAGTAGTAGTAATGATAAATACATGTCCATCTTGTGATCTAGGTATTTTTCCAATAAGGTCTAATTCCTACATAGAGAATGGCCAAGGAGACTCCACTATTTGGAGCTCAGTCAGTGGTGAGTGGATTGGATTTTCATGGAGTTGACAAGTATTACACTTCTTAGAAAAACTAATAGCATATTTTTCTAGAATAGGCCAAAATTAACCCATACCCAGTCATTTATAGGCTATAACATGTCCATTATAGTGAACACCGCAAATTCCCCCATGTACTTCTTCTAGAAGAGTAGGAACCTCTTTTTTAATTATGTAATAGAGTAGGGTTCCTTATGCATTACATTAAAAAATGGTTTTTTATTGAAACACATACTTGAAAGCTTGTTTATGTATTTGAGTCTTTTCATGAGAATCCATGTTTGGAGGATAAGTTTGATGTTTAATAAATTGGATTCTATTTTTATATCGTGGGATTTGTCGAAGAGTTATAGCCTCAATGTGATAGATTAGCGAATCATTTGGTTTTATATAAGAATTTGATTTTCTGATTTGGATAAAAAATTGGGAATCATGAAGTACTTGATGAGGTTGAAATAAATATGATGATGAAGCTAGAGAATTAGATGCAGTATTTTTATTTTTTGGAATTGATTTGATGGTAAATAAAGCAAGTTATTTTCCCAGTGTAGTATCCATTTGATGATATGAGATTAATTTTTTGCTTTCTCATTGATAATCACCATTAACCCGACAATAGATAAGTTATGAGTCACCAAGGCATGTAAATATGAGATATCTAAGTCGATGTTAACTTTCATGCCTAATATTAGAGATTCATATTCAGACATGTTATTAGTGACATCAAAATTTAATTTAAATGCTAAAGGTATGATCTTACCATGTGGAGTTTTTAGAATGTATCCTACCCTAGCTCCTTGGAGGCATTTGGCACCATCAAAGTGGAGTGTCTAGGTGTCTTCAAGTAAATCAATGGTAATTTTAGGTAGCTCTTCTATAACTAATTTAGGTTTATTAGTAACAAGAGTGATATCGGCATCTTCTTGATTATTTTCTTCTAGATCAGTAGTGAAATTATGAAAATAATATTTGAGAGAGATAGCTTGGTTAAAACCTTCAATATAAATAATTCCTTCATTAGGGAGATTATCTTGAAGGTGATTTGTCATTGGTAAAGGTGTTGTTGCAAGTAGGTCAGTGATGAATTATCCTTTGTCAATTTTTTTTGTAATAATTCGAAGGTCAAATTCCATTAATAAGACCATCCATTTGCTAATTCTATCTCTAAGATAAAATGCTTTGGAGAAGAAATGATGAAGTGGATCAGAATGAATAATGACATATGTGGTATAGTAAAGCATATAATGAGAGAGATTTTTAGTTGTAAAATAGATAGTAAGGCAATCATGTTCCACTTTGGTATAATATTTTTCACAATCATTAAGTCCTCAATTGATGTAATAGATAGTGTATTCTCTACCAATATCATCTTATTGGGAAAGCATTGCCCCAACTGATATGGGGCTCGAGGATGTATATAAGATTAAGGGATAATCATTTGAAGGTGGTCAAAGAGTAGGAGGATGGAGAAAATATTCCTTCATACTATCAATTGATTTTGGCATGAATCTATCTATTCTAGAGCATTAATGTTTTTGAGAAGTGAATTGGCATAATATATATGGTAATCCATTTTTGGGAAAAACCAAAAAATTTCCCCAAGGTAAGTACATAAGTTAGGAATGAAGAGAAGAATAGGCATGTTAATGATGGAATTTATTTTGGATGGATCAATATAAATGCCTCAAAAAGAGACTAAGAACCCTAGAAATTTACTAGATATAACTCAAAATACACATTTGTATGGGTCAAGTCTAACTTTATATTTGATTATTCGATTGAAAATGATAGCTAGATCTGTGAGGTGCATTGTAAGACTTTTAGATTTGGCAGTGGTATCATCTACATAGGTTTCAACTATATTATTTATAATATCATGGAAAATGTGGATCATTGCACATCAATAGGTTTATATAGAATTTTTAAGACCAAAATGCATTTTGACATAACAATAGGTACCCCATTCTATATTAAATGTTATTTTATGTTGGTCTTTAGGAGCTATGTGAATTTGGTTATAGCCCAAGAAACCGTCCATAACTGATAAAATTTAATATCCAATGATGGAATTGAATATAACATCTATTAAAGGTAATGGAAAGTTATATTTTGGACATGTTAAGTTAAGATTATGAAAATTGATGCATATATGAATAACCATTGTGATTTTTTTATGAATGGTAACTATGTTTGATACCCATTCTAGGTAATCAATAGGTTTGATGAATTTGGCATCTGAAATTTTAATGATTTCTTTTTGACATAAGGGATAAATTTCAAGAGCTTTTTCATAAATTTTCTAAGCTTATGATGTTGTCAGGGAAGCTAAGGTTATTGAGCATGGAGTAGTTCAAGTATAGCTTCATCACTAGGGAGCATGCATAAGGGTCCATGGTGTTCAACATTTATTTCAAGATCAATGATTTTATTACCATTATGATCATATTCATAATATATTTATCCTACATCTATGGATTTAGTACTAAGGTAATTTTGGGTGTAGGTTTGATTTAAGGGGTATTAGGTTGAGTGGTGTTAATCGAAAAGGGGATGGGTATGCTAATTTTTATTTTAGATGAATCTTCAGTTGTATTAAGGTGGATAGCCTTGATGGTATCAATGGAAGGAAAACATTATACAACTTTTGGGTGTGTATAAAGTATATAATGTTAGGGAGTTGAGATTTATTTAAGTGCCTATGGTGTATGTAATAGTGTAGGATTAAGGGGAGATATATAACATTTAGGTTATGATTCAATATTAGTTGATATGTGAATGAAATGGACATAATGGTTAAAGGCATGTATTTTTATAGTGTTTTACATCTAAGTCTCATGATTAGGCTTGGCCTATGATATAATTATCATCATATGTGTGGGGAATAGTTCATGAATTTGTTTCTATCAAAGAATCAGAGGTGGATGCACTTAAATTATTAAATTTTCAAGGAGACATTGTTAAATGATCTTAAAATTTGGCCACTCCATATCATCACATGTGAAATAATCTTATATGTAAGAATATTCATATGCATTATATGGATGAGGAATTTCATTGATATCAACTAAAGGAATGGTACTATCACATGAATGTAAATAAGGAGGAAGCCATTCTATAATGTAAGGAAGTAATTTTAGTGGTATTACAAGTATTTTTTAATTCAGTAGGTTCATCATCATCAAAATCAATGAGAGTGACCTATACATTTGGATTCATGTTAACAAATTCAAGTAGACATGTACTATTAATGTCTTGGATGGTTGGAATCCAATATTGAGATTTGGGGTTTGGTAGTTGTATACTCCATGGATTGGGATCAACCTCATGTTTGTAGTGCTTTCCATTATGGATGAATTTAATATATTGACTACCTAAGGAGGTAATAGCCTGTATGTGATGTGTCCATGGGTGACCTAGGAGCATGTTGTAAGATAATGTTACATCAAGAACCATGAGCTTAGTACGTATGGTCTTGGGTCCAATAGTGCATTGGTCCAAATATATCCTAGTGGTTTTTTATTTTTTTATCAAATCCTCTACATATGAGATGAGTTGGTTTAAGATTATATTTGGTATATCTAATCTATTGAATTAACCAAAGAGAGGTAACATTAATTCTTGATCCTTCATCTACTAAGACTTTTCAAATAAGGGTATTATTTATTATAGTTTTAATAAATGTGGGTGGATCATAATCTCAAAAAATAATTTCATTATTAATCATGTCTTCTTTAATAAATTCTATGGATGGTTTAGAATATGTATAAATAATTTCAATAGTATGTACTTCTGTAGATGAAGGATCTTTAGGAGGATTTTCCAAATCAAGGGATGGTGGTTCTTCAATGTATTTTAATTGTTTCATTATAAATTTATGATGATATGGATAAGTACAAATGAACTCCATAAGGGGAATTTTACAAGGCATTAAATTGATTTCTTCTAAGAAATTCTAATGTGATTTAGAAAATGAATAACTAACATGAGGTTTATGAGGTTCATTTTTTTTCTTAAGAATAGGATAAGTAGAGTGATGTTCTAGTTGTGGGAGTGTTTCCTCATTTGGTTTGGAAGGTACAGGTGTGGTAGTTGTGGTGTCCTTAAGTAGTTGTTCTTTGATTTATGGATTTTTATGTTCAGAAACTAGATCTTTATGAGTAGGTTTGCTTTTATAATTGACTTTGGCTATGATCACATATTCATATTTGGTATAATATTGGTCATAGTCAACATCAATTACATATATATCCTCATTTGATTGTTGTGGATTAGAAGTAGAGAAAGTTGTTTGAGGTTTAGATGATGAAGATTTGGTAAACTATTTATTTTGAGAGGCTTGAACATAGTCATGATGATGTAGTTTAATCATTGTTACATGGTCAAATGTATATCCTATCATAAAAGAATCATTGAATTTAAGAATCCCACAACATGTTTCATGAGAATGACCCACATGAGCATGGAACCAACATAATTTTTTAGGGTCATGCCATGAAGGTGGGTCACTATTATAGGTAAAAGGTTTAGAGGGAGATAATATTTACTTCACTTTTTATACTATTAATAGTGTATGGGAAGTAAGGAGATTATACTCTTTGACTAATACTAATTTTGTTTGAGAAGGATTACTATTAATTGCATTAATTAAATTATGGAGAGATCCCTTGATGGATTTATGATTTGGCTCAAATTATTTCATAAGAAAATATTGTTGTTTATCTTGATCAAGTGTTTCATTTAGATTTTGTGGAGAAAAAGTGCAAACCTTTTATTTAAGTGAGGGTGTTAAGGTGTTTATAAAGAGTTTAAATAGATTATCATCATGCATGTTATGATTGAATTTATGATCCAAAGATTTATATTATTTAATGAAATCATAAGCTGATTTGGAAGGTGATTATTTAGCATTGATAAAATGACTAAGATAATTTTTGGGAAGGTCATTTTGTTGAAATTCCTTAACTAAGGCATTAACCAAATATTCTAATTCACATATATAATGTTGATGTAAATTATTATACCATTCTAGTACATCTCCTAAAAATGTTTTGACTAAACGTTTGGTGGTAGAGAAGGTGTTTATTTGAATCCATTATTTGTAGAGATTACCAAATGCCTTAGGAAAGGATATAGGGTCTTTAATCCCATTATAATTAATAGTTGGAGAAATATTTACGATGACAATAAAAATAATGAAAAGATCCAAAGGTTCAATTTGGAAATTTTGAAACATCTTGCTATGCATAAGGGGTAGTGGAATGATATTTCCATTGGAATCTCTAAGAGGAGGAGAGATAAAAAATTTATTAGTTTGAGGTAAAATAATATGAGTTAGATTATTCATATGTTATAAATTTTGTTGCATGTGCATCATTTGAGATTTATTTGTTGTTTTCATAACATTCATTTGTTGGACTATTTGTGTAAGGATTTGAGTAGTATCGATTTGTGTATTTGATTTATTAAAATTTGGAGGGGGAAGGTTAGTGTTGTTATTTCTATATATATTGGTGTTATTAGGAGGAGTAATGTTCCCATTATTATGAATAGGGATGTTTTATGTTAAGGTATTTTCTATATGGTTGTTGGTTAGGCTCGTATCAATTACTCCTAAAGTGTAATAAGGTTGTTTGTATAGGGTAATGTCTTTAGAAGTGTGAAATGGATCTAATTCATCAATGTCATCATTTTGGGTAATTTGAACCAAATTGTAATCCATAGAGGAAGAGTGAGAAAAGGTGCACTAAGAGTGACTATCGTCTTAGGTAAATATGGTAAGAAGTAAAGAAAAACCTATGTATCATATAAATGGATTAAGGATATCCAAGAATATTTTAATAGGGAATTTCATTATGTTTATGATAGGTATCCAAGAAGAAAGATAACAATTATGAAATTGGGACAAAGTTGGTTAGGTATTTGTACAAGATCGGCTAATCTATAGTTTAAAAAAATAACTAAGTTAGATAAATGGTACACAATCGGCTAGATGGTATAGGGTCTAATAGATTGAATGCATTTTGTAATAAGGTAAACATAATGAGCAGAAAATAGATTCAAATGGGTTGACTATGTTATGTGGGAAAATAAACATAATAGCTTGTAAGAGACCAAGTTGATTGAGTTGATTGTGTTCTATAGGAAGAGATAAAAATATAAATGTTTGAAGTCTAGAAGACTGAGTGTTAATTTGTATAGAAGAAGTTAAAAATATAGGCAACTAGGTCGATTGGGTCGAGCTCGTTGTAACACACAACTCAAACCTTATACCAATGTTGGCTAGTATAATTTTTGTAATACAAAATACAATTTACAACTAGAAAACACCAATAATAAAATGTAAATTATAATATAATAAGTGGATATTCCTCTCTATTTTAAATTATGATTTAAAATGTGATAGGGAATTTATATTTTCAAAAGAACTAAAAAAAGGTAAGATAAAGTTGGCTTCAAGTTTGTTAAGGTTGAAAGGGATCTGTATTGGTGATGGTACTAGCTTGGTATTGGGGCCTACACCCTCACTTCACAATCCCATAATGATAAGGGTGTTGGGTGATTTACAAGTATATACCATCAACCATGTATTTATACTCGGCTAGAAAATTGAGTTAGCTTCCTCCTTGCTGATGAAATCCAAGTAGATTGACCTGGGTAGAATTTTTTAAATGCTTATTTGATATTTTATGATTTAGCAGTGTGTGAAGGAATAAAGTGGCTAATCTAGTAAATTAATCTTCCTAGTTATAATATGTACACTAATCTAATAATAAAATAGATAAATTAAAGAGGAATTAATTACTACTAATGTCAGTTAATTTCCTTTTCTATAAAAAGACATAGTACTAGGTCAAATAGGTCAACCTTTAAGCAAATAGTACAAAATAGGGTCGATCTAAAAATATATATTTGTTGAAATAAAATTATAAAGAAACATAGTCAAGAAAGTCAACTAAGTTTCTTGGGAAAAATAGTTACATAACTAAGTGGATCTAGTCAACTTAGTTTATTGTAAGGTTACAGTTTTATAGAACTAAAAAACTGGGAAAATAAAACTGAAATTTAACTAAAAATGAAATATTAATCTAGTTAAAATGAGCATAATAATTAGGACAGAGTCAATTTTATTGATTTAGTAATGAGTTAAAATTGTTAAATTATTTTTTAAGCTATGTTATCCACATGAGGGTTTAGACCTACAAGATTCAACGTTAAAAGAGACTCAAGCAAGTTGACTAAGTTTGCATAAAGTTGAATAATTAAAACAAATAGAAGAACTAAGTCAATAGAATCATTCTATTAATTTAAATAGAACTTGTTATAATATTTGAAAGATAAGATGAAAAATTAAATCGATAAGATCTATATAGTGTGCTAAGAGGGAAATTATGATCACAAAGAGCTGAACAAGATCTACAAGCTCACATTAATTGAAAAACATGTAAGATGATGTCCTAATTATGTTGGTTGGATCAATGAATTACAAGATGACATGTAATTAGTATAGAATTGGGTTGGTAATATTGATCTAGTTGTTTGTAGATGGCAATGACCTGTAAATATAGTTGAGCTAAATCGATTAGATTGATTGAGTATTGATACATCTACAAAAATTATTATACTGAGTTGATAGAGTCAATCTAGTAGTTTGAAAGTGAAAATTAAACAAAAATCAAGGGTTAGTTCAAGTTCAGTTCACTAAAACATATGCAAGTTAAAGTGAAGCTGATCTACAAATCCTATACTACTAGTAATACTTCGATAATTAGGGTCATGACCAATATGGATCTCCTAAACCTACCTAAGGGATATCTTATCATATAATATGACTAGAGATAGTTCCAAATCCTCTATTCAAGCAAAACCACACAATATCCCTATCTATATCTGATAATAATGCAATAATAAAGTAAAGTAAATCTAATCTAGTGATCACTAAAACTTGTGGCATAAATGGGGGATAAACATAAAAAAATGCAAATTAAAACTCTCCTCAAGTCAATGTAGAGGTAATACTAAGCAAGGATAGACGACACTTTCATTATCCATTATTCATGTAAATCTATCTACTACAATAGAAGAGTAAGAGTTATGAATACTTACCTTGAAGATAAACTCATCGAGCCTTAACCTCTCCTTTGGCTAATGATGATTCTCAAGAGGTTGTTGTGTATTGTATAAGAAACTAAGGATGGACAATGGACTATATTCTATCCAAGGACCTCCTAGTGAATCTCAAGCTTTCACATGACAAATTTTATCCTCCAAGAATCATAAAACCCTAAGCAATGAACTGTCATGTAGAATGGAAGAAAAGCAAATAAATAAATAATAATGAATGATTCTTTCTATTGTAAATGAGGTGAAGGATGTGTATATATAACCTGATTTGATCCTAATCCCTTGCAAAATTTTAGTTGATGTATTTGGTCAAGTTGACATTATTAGTTGGAAAATAGAGTAGTTAGGTCCTATACTAAGTCAGCCTAGGCCGAATTAGTCCTAAAACATGCACTATTCTTAGTACTAGGTTGACCCATTAGACTATGGTTGAAAATTGGTAAAAATAGGTTTTGTCTAGGTAGGGGCTATTTGAGGTGGTGAAATAAATAGAAACGAGTGTGAGGGAGGTTTCAAAGCTTATAGAAACATATAGGAGGGGTTTGTATTGGTTTTGAGTGGAGGTATAGGGAAAAATAATATTATGAAGCACCAAAGGTCTGTCCACCCCTTTCTTAAAGCACCCTTTAAGGTGTACACATAAATAGGTTGAGTCTCAATGGGTTCCTGCAAGAGTGAAAGCATCAGTAATTGATAAAGTTTAAAAATATTATGTGTATATAGTGTCCTTAAATATCTCAAAAGAACACATAATTTTAGGATAAAATACTTCAAGGTAGGAGAATTCAAACTATATAGACAATTAAATTCTAACTTGTCCAATGATTTTGAAGAAAAAAATCTACTTTAGGTTTTTTAATGAACTTGGGAACAATTATTGCCATCTAGAAGTCAAAGAAGCAATTAGTGATCCATAAACATAAGCAATAATACACGTATTTATTTTAATTTTGCTTTACAATATTAATTTATATAATAATTTAAAAAATTGACTTACAAACATCAATTTAACAAGAATAATTCAACACACAATTGATAAGGAGTTTGGCACAAAGGCCTATGTCTCTGGGTCCTATATCAATCGATGTATTATGAAAAATGCTTGAAAAATACTTACAAACATCTCCAAAATGAAAAGTGATCAACTGCAAAGTTGTTCCTTGGGAAAAAATAATATAAGTACCTTTTCAGACTTTTTCCCAATTCTACCTCTAGCACCCTCTGTAATTCATCCAAGCTCTCTAGCTCTAGCCTTATACAATAGTTGTTTAGCTTGTTTGATTGAATTACAAATGCAAAGTCTCCATTATTTATATAGAATTTGATCTCGTATCCCAATCAGTTGGCCTTATCTCTTTTATCCAAACTTGTCATGGTTTGAGTCCCTTCTCAATAGTTTCAGTGTTCATGTTAATATATTGTCCCACATTCATTAAGTGGGTGGTTGTTTGGATTTTGATATACCATGAAACTCATGGTGAATAATGCCAAGTGTTTGGTATAAACATATGTTTCATGGGGTTTGTGAGGATTTTGGTGGCATGTGGGTTTCACATGGATGTGTGGACATTGGGTGGTATCACGTGGATGTTGGGATATGGAATGTGACATGTAACATAGGGTCACATGGCAGGTATGTGGAAACTATGTGGTGAGGTGGATGTGTCACATGGAAGTGGTAAGTTATATGGTTTATTTGGAACATTCAAGGATAATTAATTATAATATAGTCAAAATTGGACCATGGTAAAATAATTGAATGGTGGCTTAAGGACCCACCATGGTTCAATCTCCACTCACCACTTGTCATCCACACACCACTTGTCAATGTCCAACTGGATGTTCCATCCAAACCTAATTTTTTTTTCCCTATTTGATCTTTGATGCGTGATATATTGTGCATATGGGCTCCATTTTATGAACTTTGAAATGCACCAAAAACCTCTCAAGATGCTCTATGTATTGGAACTATTCTTAAATCATTCCATAATGGTCAATTTCTATAGTTTGACCAATTTTGACCAATTTGATTAAAATTTTGACTGGCTACACAAGGAACATATGAGCTCCATTTTTTGCATTCCATAGATCATTAGAAAGGTCTCAACAGGCCCTACACAATGGTGTGAGTTTTAATCTACTTTAGGACCTTTTCTAAATTGACCTCTGAATCAATCCTCCCCACTAAGAAGGCTTTTTGTCCTCAAAAAGTTGGTACTAGACTTGTTACTCCATGTGAGGGTCCTTTCATGTCTCTAGCTTAGATGATCTCCTAAATGTCAGTTGGTTTCAAGTCTTCAGATCTGAGACTATGAAAATGTCACCTGGTGTTATAATAATCACCATTTTACAATTGCCCTCTTAGGATCTTACCTAGCAACATAGTTTTACAAACATTGCCCTTTTTGGGTCTTTATAAAAACTATAACTATATTTAATGATTAAAAACATTGCCCATACTTGGGTCTTATGAATTTATAAATAATGCCTATATTTAGGTCTTACAAACATGCATACATATTTGTACATACTAAAACATACAAATATACAATATGTCTTCCAGTTGTTCTTGATGCTTCTTATGATGGCATATTTTGTTGTCCTCAGTGTTCTTATTTACAACATACATGAGTAAAATAACATTGAAGGTGTTGTTTACCTATAATGGTTACTGTCAATGTGCTCGTATGAGATATTTTATCCTATCTTTTACAATGTTAAATTGATTTTCCTTCTTGGAAAAAGTTGTCTTTTTCAAAGACAAATATGATTTACCAAGGATAATGCCACTAAATTTAATTAGAACCACATATAATTCAACTTCATCTAAAAAGTTAGAGGTAATTACAAACCCTAATTTACATGTTTTACTTACATGTATGTCATTACCATCATCTATTCTATCTAGAGAATAGGGTTGGAAATGTGGCTTAGTTTCCAAACCTAGGGTTTCTACAACATCTTTTGAGATTAAATTCCTTTGATAATTTTTATCAAAGATAGCATCTATCTTATAATGCTTAGCTATTATTCTTTTAAACAAATGTTTCTTACCTTTCTAGGGTGACAATTTCTAATTGTCAGCATCTTGTTGATGATCATCTCCTTTATTGATGTTATCTCAAGATCTAACTAATAAGATTCTATCTTTTGATTGATTGAAGATGTAGTTAAAACATTTACCTTAGGTTGTTTCTGACTTTTCCTATCTTCTTTTGACAACCTCATTTTAATAGTTTTCCTAAAATTCCTTTTAAGACTCTCTTGTGCATAATCAAAAAATACATTTGAGTATTTCTTATTTGTATACCTTGATGAATCATTTGAAGATTCTTCATCCAATATAACTATTACATCTTCAGAGAGTACTTCCAATTATTCAGGGTGTTCTAGCTTACTACTCAATTAATCATTCAACTCAGCTACTTGGGTAATTTTTCCTTCACTTCCATATCCTAATCTTGTACGAAGTGGTCTCTTTGCCACTTGGATAGGCTAGACAATCCCTTGACCATTAATGCCAAGGGCTTTTCCTTCGAATCCTATTTTAGCTAATAGCTTATAACCTGTTCCCTTTGTGTACTTTTCATATGTATCAACACATGAACTTGATAAATGTTTAGGGTTAGTACATTTAGTAACCCTAACATTGTCAATATAACTAGAAGAGTTGATTTCATTATTTTCATCTTTAGTATGTACATCAAAAGATACATTGATAATCAGAGCATTATTTTCTTCTAGACTCAAAACGTCATTTTCATTGATAGGACTAGTAGGAGTATACAAATTAGAAGAATTGATATTATAATCAGAATGTAACTTGTGGTTTTGCTTGTCCCAAACTAAATCTCATAGGTATGATTGGTCATCAGTTGGATTCCTTCTCTTGATGCAGTGTTTTTGAAATACTGAGATGTCAGATAATAATTACCCAAAGTGATCTCCTTAGATTCTCTTAGAACTATGTCAAGAGCTACTTGATCAAAGAATATCCCTCTAATGCCAAAATTTAGGATGCCATAATGAGTCACATGTCCACGTATTATGCTATCAGCTCCTCCAAATGTCTTAGTGTGGGGTAATGAAGAGTCCTTATTTTTAGATGTTGTATGAGACCTTTAGTAATATAACTGGCTCCAAAACTCTAGTTAAAATAGATCTACTTGAACTTCCCTTCAGTAATAGAAATGCAATTTTACCTTTGAATTTATTTAGAGCATAGCATAATTTTTGGCATTTCCATCGGTAACAACTATCGTATTAGAGACTCTAGAGTTGCTTGATGAGGTACTATTGGTTAGATTGATTAACCACTACTAGACATAGCTGGTACCTTACCTCTCTCCTCTCTTTATCTTCTAAACCATAATGAAGCTTGACTGGGATGTAGTATCCAACATTGCTTGGCAATATGACCCTACCGAGCACATTATTTGTAAGTCTTTGAATCTCCACGCATCCTCTTTTTTATCAATGTTCTTATTGTAATTCCACTTGTAGAGCATCAATACTCTGTTGGAGCTTTTTGATTTGTTGCTCTTGCCATTTCTTTGCAACTTGTTGAATTTACTCTTGAGATTGTAGGTATTGCATTATCGTAGTGATAATGGTATTAAGTAACAACTAAATATGTGCTAGCATTGGATCCATTATTCTACAATAACTAAATTTAGTTAAAAAAATAAAATCAAAAATTTACCTACAAACTTAGTTTTGATATCAAACTTGATGTTTTAGAGCAATGTCTACATAGAAGTTAGCCCAACACACTAACTGATCTGATACCAACCTGATCCATAAACTAAAGCAATAATACGCTTATGTATTTTAATTTTGCTTTACAATATTAATTTATGGAATAATTTAAAATTTTGACTTACAAACATCAATTTAGCAAGAATAATTCAACACATAATTGATAGCGGAGTTCGACATGAAGGCCTATGTCTTCAGGTCCTATATCAGTCGATGTATTAGGAAAAATGCTTGAAAAAAACTTTAAAATGTCTCCAAAATGAAATTTTATCAACTACAAAGTTTTTTCTTGGGAAAAAATAATATAAGTCCCTTTTCAAACTTTTTCCCAATTCTACCTCTAGCACCTCTACAATTTGTCCAAGATCTCTAGCTCTAGCCTTATACAATGTCTACTTAGCTTGTTTTATTGAATTACAAATGTAAAGTCTCAACGCTTTATATAGTGTTTGATCTCATAGCCCAAGTGGTTGGGCCTTATCTCTTTTATCCAGACTTTTCATGGTTCAAGTCCCTTCTCAATGGTTTCGGTGGTCATGTTCATATATTGTCCCACATTTGGTAAGTGGGTGGTTATTTGGATTTTCATATACCATGAAACTCATGGTGAATAATGCCAAGTGTTTGGCATAAACATATGTTTCATGGGGTTTGTGAGGATTGTGGTAGCATGTGGGTTTCACGTGGATGTGTGGACATTGGGTGGTATCATGTGGATGTTGGGATATGGAACATGGCATGGAACATAAGGTCAAGTGGGAGGTATGTGAAAACTATGTGGTGAGGTGGATGTTTCAACGTGGAAGTGGTAAGTTATATGGTTTGTTTGGAACATTCAAGGATAATTAATTATAATATAGTCAAAATTAGACCATGGTAAAATAATTGAATGGTGGAAATCCACGTGGTGGCTTCTGGATAAACCACATGGTCCAATATCCACTCACCACTTATCAACGTCCAACTGGATGTTCCATCCAAACCCAATTTTTTTTTGCCCTATTTGATCATCGATGCACAATATCTTATGCATATGAGCTCTATTCTATGAACTATGAAATACACCAAAAATCTCTCAAGATGATCTATGGATTGAAACTATTCTCTAGTTTTTCCATAATGGTCAATTTCTATAGTTTGACCAACTTTGACTAATTTTGACTAATTTGATTGGATTTTTGACCGACTGCACAAGGAGCATATGAGCTCCATTTTCTACATTCCACATACCATTGGAAAGGTCTCAATGGGCCCTACACAATGGTGCAAGTTTTTATCTACTTTAGGACCTTTTTTGAATTGACATTTGGATCAATCAATGTAAAAAAATTCTTCAATAGAAGTAGAATACATGGCAAATTCAGAGGTAAGTATATATATTTTATGGTTGAGAAGGGTTCTTTCAAAGTTTAAGGAAAAATATGTTTCATCAATACCTCTCATGGTTGAAAACACATTTGGAATTAAAATGGCAAATAATCTAGTTTTTCACAATCAAACCAATCACATCAACACTAAATTTCATCAAATTTAGAATCATATGAAAGATATCAATGTAAAATTACTACATTGTCTATTGTAGAGTAGCCAAAAAACATCTTAAAAAATGCTAGGATGATAAAAAAAAAAATTAAAATTTCATAGGCATGATTGGTCTCACAATAAGCCCTACTTAGGGGGGTGTTATAATATTAATGTAATATAATATTATAAATCCAATGAGTAATTATAGGAGAGGATTTGTCTCATAGTAATAAAGTAGATAATCTTCATAGGTAGAGGAAAATTCATCTTGGGATATGAAATTAATAGTCACATTCTTTGATATTTAATAATGTTATATTTCATTAATCATTAATGCAACTTTTAATAATTTTGGTTTGCACCAAATATCGCCATTCCAATCCTAGTTTAACATGATTTATTATCCTATTCTAGAAATTTATGATATATATCCTACAATAACATGAGCACACACATCACTTTTGAATAGTATTATCTTAGTACATACTCTTTGAATAATGTTACTTCTCAATGTATCATACCAATTTCACACCTCTCCATATTGACTATATATGCTTTCTTTTTTCATGGAACACATTGAGATTACATGGTCACATATATTCTACACACACATCTTATGAAATTTGTGTACTAATTATTTCCCCTATATATGTGCACCTTTTATGAGTTATTTCACATACACCATTGATATATAAATTTACCATATAGTGAGGGCATATCACTTGCCTTCATCTTCCTAAGACTACTTCACTATTACACTTGATGGACAATATGTGTTGGCATATGCTATCAACTATTTTTATCCCTCCTATTTATCTATTTCATAGCATATATCCTTGGTCTTTATTGATTAACTAAAATTATTATTATGGTGATCTTTAAAAAAAAGTAAAAAGAAATCAAATATATCAAAAACAAAAACATTCAACTATTCATAAATAAAAAATAAAGACCTATGCACAACTTGATTTGATGGTACATATAGTTTATTCATGTCATATGTATGGTGAATCACATATCCATTTAATATGAACATGATTTTAATGGTATACATGAGTTATATGGATAACATACATGTTATATATGAGATATGGACATATAGATATGTGACATTGATCACACCCATTGGAAACCTTTATACATTGGAGACATGCCCACACTAAAAAAAATTTGGCATATTTTTTAAGGTTATATATTTATATGATAGTACATTGATCATTTAAAACTACTTATATTATTTATACGTAATGTGATTTTGTTCATACTTCTTAGAGTGTTATTTCCTATAAATTTTGTAGTTTTCTATACTAGACAATGACATTGATTGATTATGTGGATTAATACTATATGATTTGTGTTTACTAGTTGTTGATGATTATAAAATTTATTAATCATTGATTTATTCTATATTACTTATTCAATGGGTATATTTATTATGTCTTGTCACATCATGTCTTAGTTGTGTTAGAAGATCATATAGCCCATGTCATGGCCATATAGTGTCTATGTCATGTATTGTACACATGATCTTCTTGATCATGATGTGTGTAATTTTGACTAATTGATATGATATTATGTGTGTGCATGTTTACATAAATTGATATAAAGATGATTTACTATTATGTGCTTGGTGACATCAAACACATATGTAATCTATGTTATCTATTTCTATTGATATTTTCATGAGTTATATCATGCATCTAAAGTTAACAACAATTTTTAATGAACTATCATGATTATATCTTGTGTGTTACTAATAAACAATTGCCTTTCCTTGGATTATTTAATTAATTTGTGATTTAAATGAACAAAATTATTTATGAGGACATATATTAGATTCATGTTTGTATATGTCCTTTACATGTTTATAATTTTTATATATAACACTTAATGCACATAACTATTTCTGTTGAGATGAGAGAATTTTAGGATTCATTCCTCAAATCAAAAGGGGTTCATACAATATGCTTCTTTAAGATATTAAGACATTGTTAAACATAACATTTCACATTATGAGATATATTATATGATTCAGATGGGTCGGATTGAGCATATTGAAATGTATTAACTTAATTTTAATGCACAATTGAGAAATTCCATTACATTTTGGAAGACAAATGTTGACATTATACATCACTTTGAGGAAAATTTGGGACATTTTATATCACTTTGAGGAATAAAATGAGTGTTATATATCATATTGAGGGATAGATTGATCATATAGTGCAATGATTTTCATGCATGCAAAACACTTTTCTTTTTCTATATTGAGGATTTGTGCAAAACAATGGTTTTATGTGAAAATGTTGGGTCTATACCCATCTATATTGGTCTATACCTAGTTTTGGGGTTCCAAAATTAGAGTCTATTATCATATGAACTTTTTTTAACTCTTTGGCCAAGACAATAATAAGGTTAGATAAATTTGTATCCATTTATAAAGGGTTATATAGACACACAAGGTAATTTAATTGAGCTTAGTATAACACTCGGCTTCTAGCACCACATCCTCTAGTGGTAGATGGACATTTATACCCATTTATACCACTTTTATAACACTCAACTTCTTGTAAAACCCATTTTTACCACTTTGCCAAATGTAGTCAAATGGGTTGACCAATTTCGAAGAATAGTGCACATTACGGGACTTAGTCAACCTAGGCATACTTAGTCCAAGACCTAACGAATCTATTTTCTAATTAAAAAGGTTGGCTACACTAATTACATCAGCTAAAATTTTGGAAGGGCATAGGGTTGAATCAGGCTATATACACACATATTTCACCTCATTTCCAATAGAAATAATCATTCATTTACATGTCTTTTTCTACTTTTTCACATATCTATATGAGGAGTCATTACTTAGTGTTTCATTCTTCTTATAGGAGAACCTTTGTCTTGTGAAAGCTTGAGATCCACTAAGAGGTCCTTGCCTAAACTATAGTCCATTGTCCATCCTTAGTTTCTTTAACAATACACAACAAATTCTTATAAAGTACCATTGGCCAAGGGATAGGTTGAGACTCAACAAGTTTATCTTCAAGGTAAGTATTAATATCTATTAATCTTGTACTTTAGTGGATAGATTTACATGAATAATTGATAATGAATGTTTTGTCTCTCCTTGCTTAGGATTAACTATATATTGACTTGAGTTGATTTTTAATTTACATGTTTATTGTTTATGTTTATCCCCCATTTATGCCATAAGCTTTTGTGAGCACTAGATTAGATTTAATTTAATTTATTATTGCATTATTATTAGACCTATATAGGGTTATAGTGTGGTTTTGCTTCAATAGAGGCTTTAGAACCCTCTCTAGCCATATTATATGATAAGAGATCCCTTAAGTAGGTTTAGTGGAACCATATTGGTCATGACCCTGATTATCTAAGTATTGGTAGTGGTATAGTTATTTGATTTATCTTCTCCAAGTTAGGATTGATTTGTAGATAAGCTTAAATTTCACTTGCATACATTATGGTGAACTCAATGTGAGTTAACCCTTACAAATTTTTTTTAATTTATACTTTTAGACTTCTAGATCAACTCTGTCAACTTAGTATAATTTTTTTTGCGTAGGTCTCAATACTAAGTTGATCCAATCGACTCAGTTCAGCTCTGCTTTTAGTTCATTTTAATCTATAGATAAATAAATCAATCTGATCAACCCAATTTTATACTATTTATAGGGCATATTCTACTTCATCAATCTAATTGACATAGTGAGCACATCATATTATATGAATTTCAATTGAGGTGAGCCTGTCGATCTTGTTTAGTTCTCTATGATCAGAATTTCCCTCTTAGCACACTAGATTGATCCTATAGATTTAGTTTTTCATCCCTTCTTTGAAATTTTTTAACAAGTTTTGTTTAAATTACTATATCAATTCTATCAAAATAATTTCTTTATTTGTTTTAATTATTTAGCTTTATACAAATTCATTTGACTAGTTTACATCTATTTTAATATTATATCTTACAAGTCTAAATCATCATCTGGAAAACACAACTGAAAAATAAAAGTTCACTAACTTCAATACATTACTAAATAAATCAAATTTACTTCATCCTAGTTATAAGGGTCATTCTAAGTAGTTTATTTTTTTCATTTTTTAGTCAAAATTTAGTTCTATTTTTCCCATATTTTTAGTTCTATAAAATTATAACCTTACAGTAAACTAAGTCAACTAGATCAACTTAGTTCTATAAGTTTTTTTCCCAAGAAACTTATTCAACTTTCTTGAGACTACATTTATTTGGACTATTGTTTCAATCGATAGAATTGACTATATTGAATCTATTTTGTACTGTTTATAATACTAGGTCCTCCTAATTGACCTAGTATTATGTCTTTTATAAGCAAAGGAAAATTACTCACTCGGTAGTAATTAATTCGTATTTTAGTTATATTCCTTCTTGCTTAGAGTAATGCACATAATATAACTAGGAAGGTTAATTTATCAGATTAGTCACTTTATTCTTTCACACACTACCAAATCACAAAATATCAAATAAGCTTTTAAATAATTCTACCCATATCTACCTACTTGGATTTCATCACCAAGGGGGAAGCTGACTCAATTTTATGGTTGAGTATAAATAAATGGTTGATGGTATATATTATCAAATCACCCAACACCCTTATACCTATGGGATTATGAAGTGAGGGGGTAGGCTCTAATACCAAGCTAGTACCATCACCAATATAGATCCCTTTCAGCCTTAACAAACTTGAAACCATCTTTAGCTTACCTTTTTCATTTATTTTGCAAAGCCAAATGCGCTATCACATTTTAAATCATAATTTAAAACATATAGGAATATTTTATTATTAGATTAGTATTTACATTTTAGTATTTATGTTTTCTATTTGTAAATGATATTTTGTATTGAAAAACTTTTATTAGCTAGCATTGGTACAAGGTTTGTGCGGTGTGATGTAACTAGCTCTACCTAATCAACATAGTTGCCTATGTGTTTAACTTCTTATCTATAAATTACCACTCAATCTTCTAGACTTAAAACATTTCAATTTTTTTTCTTCCTACAAAACATAGTTGACATAGTCTCTTATAGGATATTCTATTTTTTCCCCTTAGAATATAGTTGACCCATTTGACTTTGTTTTCTATATATTGTTATGTTTACCTTGTTACAAAACATAGTATATCTATTTGACTCTGTATCATCTGGCCAATTTTTTACCCTCTAAACAACTTTGTTATTTTTATAAACTATAGCTTATTTGAGCCCATATAAATACCTATCCAACTTTGTCTAAATTTTATACTTTTTATCTTTCTTCTAGGATTCTTATCCTAAACATCATGAGATATCCTATTTAAATATTCGTGGATAGCCTTATTCCATTTAGACAATACATAGGTTGTTCTTTCCTTCTTAC
Source organism: Torreya grandis (assembly GCA_037957365.1). NCBI lineage: Eukaryota > Viridiplantae > Streptophyta > Pinopsida > Cupressales > Taxaceae > Torreya > Torreya grandis. The sequence goes on along the minus strand of JARHVA010000774.1, from coordinate 83,024 downwards.
CCTAGTTACCCAAGAGGATACTCACTCTTGGTGAACCTTAGCTCACCCTTCCTCTATGGATTGCAATATGGTTCAAATTACCCAAAATGATGACATCGATGGATCATATCCATTTCACACTTCTAAATACACTAACCTATCTAAACTACCTTATTATAATGTAGGATCAATCTATAAAATCCTAAAAAATAACCTTATATGAAATCCCTTAACAATAAACATCCCTATTCCTAATAATGGTACATTCTTCCCCCTAATAACACCAATATTCCTCCAAATACCAACACTAACCTTCCCCTTCTGAATCCTAATAATCTAAATACATAAATCGATACTACTCAAATCCTTACACAAATAGTCCAAAAAATGAGTGTTATGAAAACAACAAATACATATCAAATGATGCATATGCAACAATAATTATTACACATGAATAGTCAACCTCCTTTTATTTTACCTCAAACTAATCAAAACTTTATCCCTCTTCCTCTTACATATGTCAATGTAAATATCAATTCGCAACCCCTTATGGATAGAAAGATGATTAAAAATATCTAAAATGAACCTTTATCTCCTTTCATTATTTATATTGACATTGGAAATATTTATCCAACTCTTAAATATGATGGGACTGAATACCCCACATCTTTTCTTAAGGCATTTGGTAATCTCTAAAAATAATTGATTCAAACAAACACCTTTGCTACCACCAAACTTCTAATCACAACTTTTTCAGATGTCCTATAATGGTATAATCACTTACCTCAACATTCTATCTAGCAATTATAATATTTCGTTAATGCCTTAGTCAAGGAATTTTGAAAGAATGACCTACCCAAAAATTATCTTAGTCATTTTATCAATGCTAAACAATCACCATCTAAATCAACTAACAATTTCATTAAATGATGGAAGTATTTGGCTCATAAGTTAGATCATAACATGAATGCTGATAATCTATTTAAAATATTTATAACTACAATAAAACCCTCACTTAAATATAAGGTTCAAACTTTCTCTCAATAAAATCTAAATGAAACACTTGATCAAGCTAAATGACAAGATTTTCTTATGAAATAATTTGAGCCACATCATAAATCCATCAAAGGATATTTCCATAATTCAACTAATGTCATTATTATCACTCCTCTTCAAATAAAAGTAAGAGTAGTCAAAGTGTATAATCCCCTTACTTCCCATAGACCATTAATAGTCTAATAAATGAAGCAACTATTATCTCCATCTAAACCTTTCACCTATAATAATGCCTCACCTTCATGGCATGACCCTAACATATTATGTTAGTTGTATGCTAATATGGGCCATTCTCATGAAACATGTCATGGGATTCTTAAATTCACTACTTCCTTTATGTTAGGAGATACATTGGACCATGATATTATCATCAAATTATGTCATCATGACTATGTTAAAGTTGCTCAAAAGAAATAGTTTACCAAACCTTCATCATCCAAACCTCAAAAAATCTTTCTCTACTTTTAACCCACAACATTCAAATGAGGATATATGTGAAATCAATGATGATTATGACAAATATTATACCAACTTCCAATATTTGAATACAACAAAAGTGAATTATAGACACAAACCTACTTGCGAAGATCTGATCACTAAACCTTAAAACTATCAACTAAAGAACAACTACGTAAAGACACCACAACTACCACACCTATACCTTCAGAATCAAATGAGGAAACATTCCCATAACCATATCCTCACCCTACTTGTCCTATTCTTTAAAAAAAAAAGTGTACCTCATAAACCTCATGTTAGTTCTTCATCTTCTAAATGACATTACAATTTATTGGAAGATCTCAATTCAATGGCTTGTAAAATTTCCCTCACGAACTTAGTTTATACTTATCCATATCATCATAAATTTATAATGAAATAATTATAAGGCATTGAAGAACCACTATCCCTTGATTTTAAAAGTCCTCTTAAAGATCCTTCACCTATAAAAGTACATACTATTGAAACTATTTTTACATCTTCAAAACCATCCATAGATTTTCTTGAAGAAGACATTATTAATGATGAAATTACTCTTCAAGCTGATCATCCACCCCTATTTATTAAAATTTCAATAAATAACACCCTTATTTGAAAAGTCTCAATAGATGAAAGATCATGAATTAATGTTACTTATCTTTGGTTAATAAAATAGATTTGATATACCAAAGATAATCTTAAACCAACTCATCTCACATGTACAGGATTTGATAAAACAAATTAAAAAAACTAGGTTGTATTTGGCTCTTGCTCACGATTGGACCCAAGATCATACATACTAAGCTTATGGTTCTTGATTTACCATTACCTTACAACATGCTCCTAGGTTGCCCATGGATACATTACATGTGGGATATTACCTTCTCAGGTAATCAATGTATTAAATTCATCCATAATGAAAAACACTAAAAACATGAGGTTGATCCCAATCCATGGAGTATATAACTACCAAACTCCAAATCTCAATATCAAATTCCAACCATCCCATGCATTAAAAATTCACCTCTACCTAAATTTGTTAACATGGATCCATATTTATAGGTTGATCTTGTTGATTCAAATGATGATGAACCCAATGAATTAAAAAATACTTGTAATACCACTAAATTACCTCCTTACATTGTGGAATGGCTTCTTCCTTCTTTACTTCCATGTGATCATAGCATTCCTTTAGTTGATGATATCACTAAAATTCCTCCTCCATGTACTTCATATGAATATTTTTACACAAAATATGATTTCACGTTTGATGAGTATGGAGTGGCCAAATTATTTCAGGATCCTTTAACAATGTCTACCCAAACATTTAACAATTTAGGTGCATCCACCTTTGATTCTCCAATAGAAGTAGTTGCATGCATTATTTCCCACATATATGACAATAATTATATCATGGCCCAAGCCCAATCATGAGACTTAGATGTACAACACTATCAAAATACATTAGCAAAAATACATGCCTTCAACCATGAAGTTCATTTCATTCATATATCAACTAATATTGAATCAGAATCCAAAATTTATTTCTCTCCCCTTAATCCTCCACTATTAGATACCCTATGGGTACTTGAAGAACTCTCAAATCCTAAACCTTATACATAACCAAATGTTTTAAAACCTTTTCCTTCCATTGATACCACTGAGGCTATCCACCTCAATACAACTAAATTTTCATCTATAATAACAACTAGTAGACCCATCCCTAGTTTGATTGACACCACTCAGCCTAGTACCCCTCAAATCAAACCTACACCCAAAATTACCTTAAAATGCTAAAGTAATATATGTATGAAAAATATAATCTAAATATGATCATAAAAATAAAAAAAAGCATTGATCTCCAAATAAATGTCAAATACTATGGGCCCTTACTCACTCTCCCTAGTGATGAATCTATACTTGAACTAGTCCATGTTTAAGAACCTCAGCTTTCTTGACAACATCATAAAATTAGAAACTTTATGTAAAAATATCCTTGTTTTATAATTTCATTGCTAGTGCACATATCCTACAACAAAACATGTTTCTTCTCTCCCCATACTCCATATAATTTATAAGATGTAAATGATATGCTCATTGAAAAAACAAAAAAAATAGAATATTGTACGCCAACATGTCCTCGACCTATTACTGTCTCTAAAGAACTCAACCTAACATATCATGATAACTTTATCTTATTATTTTACAAGTATCGTGAAAATTTTACTTGGTCACATGAAGATATTCTAGGTATTTATCCTAACACATTGTACATAATATCATCACTTACCCATATGCAAAACTTGATAGACAAAAACAATGAAATTATACACCTAAAATTTCTACCTTATGTCACAAAGAAATCATTAAAATTTGGATGCCAAATTCATCAAAACTATTAAATACTCTTAAAAATTTATCAAACATCATTCCCATTCATAAAGAAGTCATAATGGTTATTATTATATGCATAAATTTTTATAATCTTAACTTAACATGTCCAAAAGATAACTTTCCCTTACCTTCAATAGATGTTATAGTCAATTCCATTGATAGATATGAAAGGTTATCACTTATGGATGGTTTCTAAAGATATAACCATGTTCAAATAGCTCCATATGAACAACATAAAACAATATTTACTACATAATGGGGCACCTATTGTTATGTCAAAATGCCTTTCGATCTTAAAATTGTTGAATTAACCTATCAATGTGCAATTACCCACCTTTTACATGATATTATAAACAAGATAGTGGAAATCTATGTAGATGATCTCATTGCCAAATCTAAAATCCATACAATGCACCTCACTGATCTATCTATCATTTTTTATTGACTAACCAAATATAAAGTTAGATTTAATTGATACAAATGTGTATTTAGAGTTACATCTAGTAAACTTATAGGTTTATTAGTTTCCCTTTGAGGCATCAATGCCAATCCAAATAAAATAAATGTCATTATCAACTTGCCTATTCCTCACTCTATTCTAAACATTTGTACCTACCTTGGAAAACTTGGGGCAATTTGACTATTCATGCCATAAATGGCTTGCCATATATATTCTATCAATTCACTTCTCAAAAAAAGTAATGTTATTTTTCATTTTGATCCACTTCATCATTTCTTTACCCAAATCATTATTACCTAGATATAGAAGTGGAAAATGGATGGTCCTATTGATGGAATTTGACATTTGAATTGTTATATAAAAATTTGTTAAAGGACAAGTCATCACCAACAAACTTGTGACAACACCTTTACCAACCACAAATCACCTTAATGATAATCTTCCTCATAAACAATATTATTTATATCTAAGGTCTTAACTAATATATCTCTCTCAAATATTATTTTCATAATTTCACTAATAATTTAGAAGTAAATAATCAAGAAGATACTAATATCACTCCTGCAACTACTAAACCTAAATTAGTTATTGAAAAACTACCTAAATACCATTGATTTACATGAAGACACCTGGACACTCCAATTTGATGGTGTTAAATGCCTCTAAGGAGCTAGGGAAGAATGTATTATAACAAATCCACATGGTAAGATAATAAATTTAGAATTTCTATTAACATTTCATGTCACTAATAACATGGATGAATACAAATCTCTAATATTAGACATGAAAGCTACCATTAACTTATATATTCCATATTTACATGCTTTACATGACTCATAACTTATCTATCACCAAGTTATTGGTGATTATCAATGCAAGATCAAAAAATTAATTGCATATCATCAAATGGCTACTACACTTGCCAAATAATTTGCTTCTTTTATTATCAAACCAATTCCAAGAGATTAAAATACTATAGCTAATTATCTAGATTCATCAATGTCTTTATTTCACCAACATAAAGTTACTCATTATTCCTAATTTCTTATCCAAGTTATAAAACCACCTTCTTCTATAAAACCAAATGATTCATTATTATGTCAGATCACTATATGACAAAGCCCATGGTATAAAAACATAACCTAATTTATTGAACATTAAACTTACCTCTAAACATGAATTCTCATGAAAGACTCTAATATGTAAACAAGCTTTCAGTGTTTTGATACAATAACCTTTAATACCATAATTAAAAAGGATCCCTATTGTATTGTGTAATGAAAAAAGAGGTTCATACTCTTCTAGAACAAGCACGTGGGGGCATTTACAATGGTCACTATAGCGGACATGCTACAACCTATAACTACCTACATATGGGTTAATTTTGGCCTACTCTAGAAAAACACTATTAATTTTTATAAGAAGTGTAATCATTATCAACTCCATGATGATATAATCCACTCACCACTGGATAAAATCCAAACAATGGAATCTCCTTGACCATTCTCTATGTGGGAATTAGACCTTATTGACAATTTACCTAGATCAAAAGATGGACATGTATTTATCATTACTACTATTGAATATTTTAGAAAATGGGTAAAACACAGGCCTCTTTTTAATTTTAAGGGAACCACCATTTCAAACTTTATTCTTAACCAAATCATTTATCATTTTGGAGTTCCCTATACCATCATCTCTGACAATGATAACGGTTTCAAAAATAAAAACATAAAACAATTATGTGCCAAATTTAAAATTTATCACAAATTTTATACACCTTACCATCCTTAATGTAATGGAAAATTAGAGGCTACCAAAAAAATTATAAATAAACAGAATACTATTCAATAAACTCATACAAATTGGTACCTTCATCTATATCCTGCATTTTGGGCTTACTGTACTAACATATATATTGCTACTGGGGAAACACTATTATCACTTGTATATGGTCTTGAATATGTATTACAATTAGAATTTTAACTCCCATATTTAAATATATCTCTTTATGGTATAATTCCTCATGAATAATTATGTTAAGCTCATTTTCATGCTTTAGATTTTCTTGATGAACATTGTTTGGCCGCTTTACAATAAAACTACCAATACAAGGCTCACATTTATAAAAAACAAAATAAAAAGGTTAAAGTCTAAAAATTTAATGGTGGTGATTGAGTCCTATGACAAAGAAGGAAAATATGACTAAAAATGGTGGGTCCCTTACTTATTAAAAGACATTAATGGTCTTAGTACCTATTGTCTATAAACTAATGAAGGACATGTTTTCAAAGAACCCACCAATGCATAATTTTTAAATAAATATTTTTCTTAAATATCTCCCTTATTTTCATAATTATATATACTATAACCAATAACACTTCTTGCAATAATTCTCTAGACATATCTCATTCTCAACAGTCTATTCTACACACAAACCTTAGTCCTTTGGTATTTTGGTTTCTATTTACTACTTTCATTTTATTCATGAGTTGCATTGTAATATCATGGGTAGGACCCAATTTTCCTCATTAATTTTTTTTTTAAACTTCCATTTTTTACCTTGGATCATAAGTTTGTTTTTCTACAACATTATTATTTTCATTTTCCTCTTTCTTTGGTGAGTTGTAATATAAGAGCATGGATAAGACCAAACATTCCTCCCAAATACCATTTTCATACTTACACCTACTTAGGTTTATGTTTTATGAGTTGCAATGTAAGACCATGGATAAGACTAGGCTCTCATCATAAAACCTATATATTGTTTCAAACTTTTTTGAAAAAACAAGTGTTTTTTTAGAATGTTAGGCTCTCATCATAAAACCTATATATTTTTTCAAACTTTTTTGAAAAAACAAGTGTTTTTTTAGAATGTTAAGAAATTATTACAAGTTTGTGATTCCATTTTATCAACCCCATTTTTTGTTTCTATGTGGATAAAACTTGCACAAAAAACTATGTTAACATGTTTCTATACACCTACATACATCTTTATGACAAAGAATTATAATTTCTTGTCATTGTATCCCTTTCACATTGTCACATTTTTTATGATTAGAGGTAATTAAATTTGTTTTATGTTCATTTCCCCTTATCTCCCTTAATTACAATCCACTTTGTAAAAAACAAGGTTAAAGTTAAGATAACACTTTTATTTAACTTGAATTAACAAGACTCTTAGACACCATGCTCTCTAAGTCCTCTTTCTTAACAACCAAGTTTAATGTTTTTGAATTATAGCCATTTTTATCACTTATGTTTGATTCTCTAAAATTTTATGGAGGAGGAATAGAAAAAGCCATCAAAAAGTTAAAATTCAAATCATTTCAATAAAATGCAATGATAAAAAGGCAATATAAAAATCCAAAAGTCAACATCACACCAAAAGACATGATTCATATCACATCTCCTAATCCTATTTGAAGCTCAAACTCCAAAATTGGTCTCATAATAGAGCCAAGGTCCATTGGGATATGGTAGGCCAGTAGATTGGGATAGGATATTCAAAATTATCTATAGTCCTACCTAATTTCTCACAAAAGTACCCAATATTTGCATTATACTGAAAACTTTGTAAAGGGTCCTGAGGAATGGGAAACATGTTGTGGGAAGGTATGTCTATTTTACTTTTCATGCATATAGATTTCATGGGATTATATTCATACTTCATTAGATAACTAAATATTTTTGTGGTTAGGATAAGTTCTTGAAAGTCCTTAAGGTCAAAAGTCATCTTGTTTGACAAACTTAATTTCAATGTCTTGACTTTGATAAAGAGATTTTATACCTTGATTTTGCCTAAATTTCCCCCACTACCCATTTCATTTCCCTCTTTGACAAGCAAGTTTCATTCTAAATCTATTTCCCCACTTGTTTATTCCATCTTCTTTACATCTTAACACATGTTAACATTAATTTGTTTTTGTTTTATCTATCTTTTAGAATAAACTGGTATGCTTGAGTGACTATGGATTGATTTATTTACACCATTGCTTTACATTTCTATACTTTTCTTGATTTCATTTCAAAACTTTACACATTTGTTATCATTCCTTTTTTGTGAACAACTATGTCTATTTCTCTATTTTTGTACTTTTTCCATTATTGAGTGAGTTTGGATTGTTACTTATCATTCACTAATGTTATTTTTACTTCATGTACTTTATTCATTGATTATTGAGTTTGGATTGTTACTTCTAACTCATGAATGTTTCTTTACTTTATGTTTATTTTTCATCTTTGTCTAAAGTTTGGTTTCTTACTCCTTTACACATTGATGTTAGACTTATCATACTACTTTTATGTGTACTTGGTTTGATTTAGTATGTCAACTTTACTACCTAAATAATGCATTTTGTTTGAGTTTAATGGCCGTTTAGTAGCCTTGGATTTTTTATTACTTAATTTACTCTAATTTTGTTTTGGTCATTTTGGTTCTAACTTAGAATTTATCACCTTAGCTTACCAAATTTCCATGTACACCATGACTACACATTCATTTTAGTTACTTTGACATCCATGCATTTATTTTTCTTTAGTTTTTAGTTTTATATCCTTAGGGTTTGTCTAAAGTAGTCTATGCACCCTCCATGATCAAAACTACAAATACAGCAGATAACCATTCAATGATAAGGTTAATTCAATGTGTGTGTGTGTGTGGATCACTTTTTTATTTTACTTATTTATTTATTTTTCATTTTAGTTATTACTTTATACTGTAATTTATTTAGCTCAATTTTGTTTGTTGTTATGTCTTTTCTTAAAGCACCATCCCCTATTACACCTACATGACATGATGATATTTGGGTGATACATATCTATTTTTAAACTTTACCAATTACTAATGCTTTCTCTCTTGTAAGAACCCATAGAGCCTCAACCTCTCTGAGTGCATGCCTTAAAGGATGCATCAGGAAAGGGGTGGGTAGACTTTTGGTTCTTCACAATATTGTCATTCCCTATACCTCTACTTAAAACCAATACAAAACCCTCCTATACATTTCCATAAGATTTTAAACCTCCATCACATTATTCTCCAAGTAATTCACTACCTAATTAAAACCCATTTTTAACACTTACCAAACACAATCAAATGGGTCAACCTAGTTATGGGAATAATGCATGTAACAAGATTGAGTTATATTAGGCTGACTTAGCATGGGACATAACAACTTTATTTTCCTAATGTGTGTATTAAATTTATAAATAGTAGTTAAGATAAGAAATAAACTAATAATGAAACCTAATATAAACTAACTTGACCTATTATAGAGATACAAACAAAGGGAATAACACCAAATTATGCCTTAGTACAAAAATAAACTTCCTCCATTATAATGTGAATTTGATTTGCTTTGTTTGAATTATGGTTGTTCACTCTTCCAATACAATGTAAAAAGGGAAATGTTGTGGAATACAAACTCTTATAATCTCAATAGGATAAACTTGAAATGAAGGATCTTTGCTAAATTGGATGAAGAACCTCCAATTTATAGAATTTGAAAATGGATGTCAACCATTCATTTTGAGATGAAGATCAAGGGCTAAGAATAAAAGGTAATTTTGAATTAAAAATTAGCATCGAGAATATGCAGGGCTCACAAATGAATACAAAATTTCTTTAGGAGGAAGATACGATATAAAATTAGTAATTGGATGTGAGATGGATTATTAAATTGGAAAAAATTAGATCATGAAATATAATGGGAATAAGGTGGATTATTAAATCAAATCATGGAAGATAATGGGAATAAAGGTGGATTAATAAATTGTATTATGGAAGATAACAGGATTAAAGGTGGATTATTAATTGGATCATGGAGGATAATATGATTATTAAAATGGTGGGGGATAGGTGGTGCCTTAGGGCATATGAGGATATTTTTAATTTTTTAGATTTTAAAAAGTTATGAATTTCCAAAATCCAAGGACTGTTTAATTATAAAAATATTAGTTAATTAACTTTGGATTAATTTAAGGATTATAAATAGTGAATAGTGAATAGGAAAAAATTAATGATGATTAGAGCTGATTAGGTATTTAATGAAAATAATGTTAAAATCAACACAAAGTTTCTATATTTTTCCCACCTTAAGAAGTCATTGCGGGACATTGATGAAGTAATGATTTTTCAAAGAATGAAAAAGTCATTGAAAAAGGTGGAATTAAAAAAAAATGAAGGAATAATGGATGTTAAGATTTTGTTATTTCTAATTGATAGGTGTAGGATTTTGGATAGAAGAATAAGATAATGATTGGAATAAAATGAGGGACCCATGATGATGCCCCCTCAAATGTTCAAGTAGTAAAACAGATGAACACTCAAAATTATGTAGGAGGAAAAATGATGAAGTGGTGATAATGAAGGTTGCCAAGAAATTGAAGCACTAGAATTCAATATCATACTTGAAAGATTAAAGTTTGTGTAAAATGATTTGCCCCTAAAAAAAATAGAGAATAAATAGAAGGAATCTACAGATGTGAATGGTGCTTAGGACTCAAGGGTCACATAAGCAATCTAGGAATGATATATCTTGATAATTTATGGGCCTAAGAATAAAAAATATATATTTTCCAATTTGAGAGGAAGATTTTACAAAAATGATAGTTGCAAGTATTTGATAAAGATTTATATCATTTTGATTAATTAGGCCCTAAAATTGTTGAAAAATGGTTGCAAAATATGAAATTGATGGGTTGGATGGAAAAATATTGGAATGGGAGGGGATAGTCTATAGGGAGAGGATGAATTGAAAAGTGTAAATTGATGGCATGGATGGATATTATATGGGTGGTAAAACAACTGCCTTATGTTTATTTTGACCTTGTTTTGGAATTCCAACATGAATAGGTGAGTAAGATTTGAGAAACCTAAGTTTTAATTTAGCTTAAAACAATAATCACCGATGACATGAAATTATCATGATGAATATTATTTTTTATGCATAAGGATTAGAAAGATTTTAATTTGTGCAAAAAAGAGTGCATCATGATATGGAAAAATCATAATCACACTATAGTGTAATACACAAAAGAATCATGACTCAAAAATTAGAAAAAGAAAGAAAAACAAACAAGTGGAAAGAATATGAATGGAAATAAAAATAAAAAATAAAAAGTTACACAAAAAAATGATGAATTTAAGATAAGCATACTGGTTGAACTGACCCTAGGGGCCCCATGCCCCCAAGCACTACCTACATAGTTTAAAAGTACTTATCATTGAAAACATTGTGAATGCCCATGATAATAGGGATAGACTTCAAGCCACATGTATTTCTCCTAAAAATGGGAGGAAAAATAAAGAAGAAGTACCAGAGGATGTTAAATTATAAAGATGTTAAGAAAAAATTCAAATCTTCCATGATGAAGATGCCTTAGAAGCAAGAGGTAACTACTAGCAATGGATAATTAGTGAGAAGAAAAGATGAAGAATGGGGGTGGTAATTGATGCAGGGGCATCACACAAGGAACAATATTATTGTAAGACTTTATCTAAAACTAGTAAATAGGGGTCAAAAACATGTTTAGGTTATGGTAGCAGTGATAGATGACTAAACATGTACCTTGGAATGATTTCCAAGTGCTAAGAGTGCCTAGGGATATTTGAAATTCAAATCTTGAGTTTTCCTGCCATTTTGGCACATTTGAAAATTTGAATATCTTGGCATGGAAAGGGTGGTTGTAGAAGGTGGTCTAGAAAATAACAAGGTGTCAAGTGCATAAGAACTATTAATGAGGACACCTTAGGTTTATATATATAGTCTCAAGTCCCATTTGTATGAAATAATTCACCTTGAAGTTTGTGTCAAGGGTGAACACTCTTACAAGTGATTGATAGGAGTTAGTTAGGGTAGTTAGGTTTTGAATAAATAATGTATTTTTGGTTTTTGATTCAGTTTTTGTGGAGATGGTGTTTGAATAGAATGGATAAAAACCAAATAAAATAATAATGGAAGTCCTTAAGCTTTGAGAAGAATGAATAGAACTATGTTATCTGTGTAGGTCTATATATTAACAACATTTGGAGTTGATCAATAGTGAAAGATTTAAATAAAGATTTGCTTCTAGTGTGTTAGGATCTTAGAGTACAATTGATTACTTTTGTATAAGCAACTAAACACAGAATTGAAACCAAAAGTAATAAGTAACTAGAAATCAGAAACAACAAATAATAAGAGATACAAGAGACAACCAATCTATATTAAACGCTTCCAAAAGGAAATACAATGAAGAAATATCTCTTTTCTCACACCTCGCAGATGTACAGTAATTCTCCCTCAAGAGTTCTCTCTCTCTCTCAATCAATTACAACCAACTCAATTACTAAATTGTCTACATGCTATGAGGATCTAACCCTACTATATAGTATACTATAACACTATGGGTCATGAGCCATGCATTCACCACCCTTAGATCCACCTCTTAAATCAAAGGCTCAAATCTATTCAGCTAAAAATAGAAAAGCTAGAAACACACAGAAGTCAGTGTCGATCTGAAGATGACCAATGCCAACCGACCCCTAACCGATGTCAATTGGTTCTAACCAATGCCAGTCGACCCCTAATCGATGTCAATTGGTTCTGACTGATGCCGGTTACTATGTAAGCCTAGCAACCTCCACATTAGCTCATTAGTGAAGCTTTTAGCTCCACAACTCAACAATCTCCCACTTGGAGATAAACAGTTTCACTTATACCTATACAGCAACATGCTCTAAACATCTCTACCTTGTTTCTCCTTCAAGTTCAATCTTGAAGACCAACAAAAGTTGAATGAAGATTCAACTTCTCCTTTGTTACCGACTTTGTTAACATATCAGTAGGGTTCTTATCCATATGGATCTTTTCTAGCTTCAACTGTCCATCCTCTAATACCTATCTAATGAAGTGGTACCTAAGTTGTATATGTTTGGTTTTTGAATGAAAGGATAAATTCTTTGCCAAATGAATTGCACTTTGACTATCACTGTACAATCTGTAACTCTCTTGCTCCTTTCCCAACTCTTCCATGAATCGAGTCATCCAAATCATTTCCTTGCTAGCCTCTGTGACTGCAATGTATTCTACCTCTGTAGTAGACAAGGCAACAACCTTCTGCAACTTTGAAATCCAGCTAACCACCATTCCACCAACAATGAACACATATCTTGTGGTGCTTCTCCTACCATCCAAGTCACCTGCCATATCTGAATCTACATACCCAAGTAGAGAAGTGTTTAACTCTCCATAGCATAAATGCCTACTGCTGATCCCTCTTAGATATCTGAGAATCTACTGAACTGCTTTCCAGTGTTCCTTTCCTAGATTGGCCATAAACTTGCTAACAACTCCCACTGCTTGGGCAATATCTGGTCTAGTACATACCATTACATACATCAAGCTCCCAACTATTGAAGCATATGGAACTCTACTTATGTACTCAACTTCATCATGTGATTTAGGACACTGTTCTTTGCTCAACTTGAAGTGTCCAGCCATAGGTGTGCTTATCGGTTTTGCATCTTGCATATTGAACCTCTCCAACACCTTATTCACATAATCCTCTTGAGACAAAATCAAACTGTGATTTTTCTTGTCTCTCTTAATACTCATGCCAAGGATTTTATTTGCTGCTCCTAAATCCTTCATAGAAAATGTGTGAGCTAATTTTACCTTAAGCTCAGTAATTTCCTACATGTGTGAACCTGCAACAAGCATATCATCTACATATAGTAACAAGTTAATATAACTACCATTATCCAATCTGTTAAAATAAACACAATAATTAGATTGACATTTACTAAAGCCATGCTCTGTCATAAACCTGTCAAACCTCAAATACCAATGTCTTGGAGCTTGCTTAAGACCATATAAGCTTTTCTTCAACCTGCACACAAGTTTCTCCTTACCTTTGACCTCAAAACCTTTCGATTGATCCATATATATCTCTTCATCCAAATCTCTATGAATAAATGTTGTCTTAACATCAAGCTGCTCAAGATGCAAATCCTCAATAGCAACTAAAGACAATACAGTCTGAATAGAAGTCATCTTTACTACAGGAGAAAAAATTTCACCAAAATCAATACCTAGTTTCTATGCAAATCCCTTTACTACCAACCTGGCCTTATGTCTCATTTTTCCATTCTCTCCTTCCTTCAACCTGTATACCCATTTATTTTTTAGTGCTTTCTTTTCGACTGGCATCTCAACCAAATCTCACGTATGGTTCTCTTCCAAGGAATCAATTTCCTCATTCATGCTATGCTCCCACTGTTTCTTGGATTCTACCTACATTGCCTCATCAAAACTTTTTGGTTCTCCACCATCAGTGAGAAACAAGTAGTATAAAGAAGGGGAATAATGAATTGGAGGTTTACGTACCCTTTCAGACCTCCTTATGGGCATTTGAGACTCATTTACAACTTGTTGTCTACCCAAATTTTCTTCTGACAGTGACCGATCCCAGTCATCTCTGACCGATGTCGGTCTGCACCTGATCGACGTCAGTTCCACCTGACCAACACTAATTTCCACATGACTAACATCAGTTTCCACCTGACCGATGTCAATTTCCACCTGATCAACATCGGTCTCTGTGTTTTTCTGTGAGTGATGATTTTTACCCGTGAGCTCATTTTGGATCATAACCTCTTCCAAATCAAGATTGCCCTGCTCATAACTATTCAACCTCTTGAGCTGATCACTGTACATCACCTTCTCATTGAAAACTACATCACGGCTTTTAATAATTTTGTTCATTTTTAAATTCCACAATTGGAATCTGAAATCTCCAAAACCATAACCAATGAAAGTGCACCACATAGATTTAGCATCCAGCTTCTTTCTATTTTCTTTATCAATGTGCACAAAAGCTTCAGAACCAAAAACTCTGAGAAATAAAAGATCTACCTTTTTACCTATCCAAGCCTCTTCTAGAATTCCACCATCCAATGTAGTAGAAGGTCCTCTGTTAATCAGGTAAACCATAGTATCTACAGCTTTTGCCCAAAACTGTAAGGGCAAACCAGCATGCAACCTCATACTCTGTGCACGCTCCATTATTATTCTATTCATCCTTTCAGCAACTCCATTTTGCTGAGGTGTCCTTGGAACCATCCTTTCCCTGTGTATTCCACTCATAGAATAGTAACTATTGAATTTATTGCTACAATACTCACCACCATTGTCAGATCTAAGGCACTTCAATCTCAAACCTATTTCATTCTCAACCAAAGCTTTCCATTTCTTAAATGTGTCAAAAACATTAGATTTCCTCTTTATACAATAAACCCATACCTTTCTTGTAGCATCATCAATGAAAGAAACATAATATTGTGATCCTCCAATAGAAGCTACCTGAGCTGGTCCCCACACGTCTGTGTGAACAAGCTCCAACTTGTGCTTCTTCTTTGTTGACCTAGTTTTGAGAAACCTCACTTTCTTCTATTTCCCAAAAATACAATGCTCACAAAAATCTAGATCTATGCTTTTCAAATCTGAAAGCTTACCTTTTGACTTAAGAACATTCATTCCCTTCTCACTCATGTGACCAAGCCTATAGTGCCACAACTTTGCATCTACATCTGAAGTAGATAAAATAGAAGGAGAATAATCAGTAATACAAGTAGATAGATAAAGTGTACCTACTCTCTTACCTTTTACTAATACAAGTGCACCCTTGGAAACTTTCCAAGATTCAGCTATGAGAGTTATTGTGCAACCCTCATCACCCAACTTTCCTACAGAAATCAAATTCCTCTTCAGGATGGGTACATGCATGACATCCTTCAACACCCATGTGTTTCCATTCTACAATTTCAGCTGCACTTTTCCTTTGCCAACAATTTTACAAGGCTCATCATCCCCTAAATAAACTTTTCCAAAATCTCCATGGACATAATCATTGAAAAATTCTCTATTCGGGGTTGCATGGAAAGAGGCACCAAAATTTAAAACCCATGATTCTACTTTATTATCCAAAGAAAATGTAAGAGCATCTTGTGCAACAATACCTGTAACTTTTGCTTCTTTATTACCTTCATGCTAATTTTCTTTGTTATCCTTCAACCAACAATCTTTCTTTACATGCCCTTTCTTTCCACAATTCTAGCAGGTTATTCTTCCATTTTTGGATTTGGATCTACTTCCCATCTTTGACCTTGATTTCCCTTACTTGCCCTTCTCTCTTTGCCTTCCCCTACTTTCAACACTTAAAGCATTACCTGATGTTTCCCTTGTGCTTTTCCTATGATTTTTTTCGTTCAAGATTACACTAACAACATCATCAACTTTCAAGATATTTGAAGCAGATGCAGTATTACTAACTACCATTACCAAACTATGCCAACTTTTAGGTAAAGAGCATAAGATTAAGAGAGCCTTAATATCATCATCAAAAACTATTTTGACTGAATTTAACTGATTTACTATTGTATGGAAATCATTAAGATGACTAGATATAGATCCACCTTCCTGCATTTACAAATTAAATAATTGCTTCATAAGATATACCTTATTTGAAGCTGAGGGTTTTTCATATAAATTTGCCAAAGTATCCATTAACTCTACCGTTGTCTCTACCTGTGATAAGTTGGAAAACATAGAAGCTGTCAGGCTCAACCTTATAGATCCAATAGCCTTTCTATCAAGAATATTCCATTCTTCATCTTCCATATCTGTGGGCTTCCTTGAAACCCAACCCAACGGTAAATACAGATCTTTCTGATACAGATAATCTTCAATCTGCATCCTCCATAATTGATAATTCTTGCCATTGAATTTCTCCATTCTTAGTCTACTTTCTTCTACCATTGCTTTGCTCCCACTCAATTAGAAACCCCTGTGAGTGAATTCTATAATCAACAAACACTAACATGCTCTGATACCAGTTGTCAAGATCTTAGAGTACAATTGATTACTTTTGTATAAGCAACTAAACACGGAATTGAAACCAGAAGTAATAAGTAACTAGAAATCAGAAACAACAAATAATAATAGATATAAGAGACAACTAATCTGTATTAAACTCTTCCAGAAGGAAATACAATGAATAAATCTCTCTTTCCTCACACCTCGTAGATGTACAGTAATTCTCCCTCAAGAGTTCTCTCTCTCTCAATCAATTACAACCAACTCAATTACTGAATTGTCTACATGCTATGAGGATATAACCCTACTATATAGTATACTACAACACTAGGGTTCATGAGCCATGCATTCACCACCCTTAGATCCACCTCTTAAATCAAAGGCTCAAATCTGTTCAGCTAAAAATAGAAAAGTTGGAAACGCACAGAAGTCAGTGTCAGTCTGAAGATGACCGATGTCGATCGACCCCTAACCGATGTCGGTTGGTTCTGACCAATGCCGATCGAGCCCTAACTGATGTCGGTTGGTTTTGATTGATGTCGGTTACTGTGTAAGCCCAACAACCTCCACATTAGCTCATTAGTGAAGCTTTTAGATCCATAACTCAACATAGTGTTTATATTGTGTTTGTAAGTTTGTATTACTCTTATAATCATGTTTCAATCATTTTAAATGATTCTTCAAAGGCTTTTATTGGTTAATCTAAAGTTGTAGAGCAAGTCAAGATGCCATGTTCTATGTGTTGTGAGTGAATAAATGCATAGTGATAAAAAGAAGTTCACAAGATGTCTTGTTAAGTTTTATTTACACTTAAATCAGGTTGTGTTTCATTTCTCTAAAGTAATTCCTAAAGCTACAGTCCCTTTTAGAGGTATACTTTACATTCTAGTCTTGAAACCTATATCAGTCTAGGTTGATGTACAAAAACAATAAAGAACGTGATCAGGAGTTACATATATGAGTATTAGTTGTAATAGGAATAATAAAAAGGTTGGATTAGGTTATTATTCATTTCATAGACCCAAAAAAAGGTCTCATAATAGGTATGAATCTCTGTAGATTTTCAAACATTGAGAGAGTGCTACAAAACCTATAGACTATAACTAATTTAACTGTGGAACCTATAAAACCATAAAAGTTGAGCAAAAAAGTTTTTTGCATGAAAATGATGGTAGAATAAGGTTAATTGAATAATTTTGGAACTATATAAATCATTCATTTGCTATGAAAACTATTTTAAGTCTTATCAAACCCCATTAATATATCTACAAACCCTACATACATGACTATATGCTTTTGTGAACCAAGAATGTGGTAAAAAAGTTGAAAGGAGGAAATTTGGGAAATAACTAAAGCTTGGAATACTTTGAGGACATTGAAACCAAGCTCAAGAACCCTTAATAGGACTAAGAAATTGGTTTTAAGACATAAGACTTCAATTTTATGGCTCTCGGGTTTAAACAGAGCCTATAACCCTATATTAGGATTTGTGAACTATATCCTTGATTTTCTAGAGATTGTGCCATTTAAAATACTTCAAATCTAGTTATTTATTGGATCTCAATAACAACAAAGAAATTTTAGGGTTTTTGTATTTAGTCCATACATTTGACATGTGGGAAGAACCATGTGTGTGGATAAGGGTAAAGTATGCCTAATTGGTCTTAGAGTTAAGACTTGAAAATGAGGAGTTGTACCCCAATAAATGGTATCTAAATTAAACACCAATTTTCCAAGATTTGTTTGTACAGATCCATACTTACAATTTTAGCCTTAAAAAGGCTACAAGGACTAGACTGAGTGAAGGAGAAAGTGGATAAGGTGACAAACAAGTGTAGAAGTGTGTTTCCAAAGGTATAAGTGGTATCAAGAGACCACAAGTAGAGTGACAAGGTTGACAAAACCATAAGATAGTCAAAACATTAAATGAATCTAAGAAGGACCATATGAACCCAGTGTTATAAGAGAACATTCAATAAGAAGGAGATTATGGTTGATTGACCATCCTCTGCATCAGTAATTAGTTGTTAGTGGTTGAGCTTCCCTTAGAATTTAAGCAGTGCTTACATAGTCCATGGACATCAAGCCAATGTAGTTCAACACATATGGTAATGATGAAAAAAAGGGTTGATGGATGAAGTGATAAGTATTTGATGAAAAGATGAAAAATTTCTCGCCCAAGAAAGATGAGAGAGTTGTATGATGTCAAGTGGTTTGGAAAGGTAGTGAATTTGGTAGATGAGGATAGGTGAAGTGGCAAATATGTTTGACTCACATGCCCTCTATAGAGGTGGATTGAACCAGAGACTGATTGTACAAACTCGACATTAAGTATGATATATAGAGATGCTCTAGTTTGTTTCAATGACTTGTCATTCTTGTGTTATGGGTTTAATTTCCATATATGATTTTTAGTTTATGAACCTTAGATGACTAGGCATTGAGGATATGCCATGTATCTCTATGTTTTTATGATAATTCTATGGAAAATGCTTATATATGTTAGAACAAAAAATGTATGAAAATGATATAACATGATGGAAATGCATGAAGCTTTGTGAATGCAGTAACAATTATTTTATAGGTGGTGATCCAATTATTTTGTTTACACAACATATGACTTTCAATTTATAACAAAAGAAAGAAATGGGGAATATGACAAGTATAAATTGGTGAAGATGAAAACCAAAAATCAAAAATTTTCATGAAAAAGGAAGGTGACCTAATCCTTATGATCAAAGGGGAAAATTTACTTATTTATAAGCTAATAAAATATTAATTGTATTTGCTACATCTACAGATAACTAGCCCTAATAATATCAGTAAATGGGATAAAGTTACCATTTTCAGCATAGACATATAGACAAGCTATTTTAAAAACTTTTTATTGGGACACCTTTTGGTTTAATATTTAATAATTTTCTTTGTGACCCCTTACATGTAGTCTCATGTGATTAGGAAGACACATGGGCTCATCACCAAAGGCTATGTACATAAGCGAGTAAGGGCATCTCTCCCCAAACCTAATCCCTCACAAATAGTGAGTGAGAGGGATCAACATAAAATATTAGCAAAGGGTAAGAGATGTGGAATTTGAATTTGATGTTATATAATATTTGGATAAGGGTGTCTTGTTATTTGTAAGGATTTTACTCCTAAGTCTTGGTCCCATGAAACTATTAATATGCAAGGGATCATCATCGAAGACCAAGATAGGTAAGTAAAGTTACCATTTTTTGTAATATTCTAGTGTTTTCTACTTAGAGGGAACTATAAGAGGAGACTCTGTCATGGACAAGATTATAGACTAGGTTGAAGGCTAGTATTTTCTAAGCCTTGCTAGAAGTAGGGAAAATAGATGTACTATGCTCATAAGAACTAAGGCAAGAATGAATGTAATGTAATTTTGAGAATTTTTTTCATTGGATAATATGGTGATATGAAAATTTAAATTATATGATAAGATGCATTTTGAAAGTTTTTATTATGTGAACTTACAACTAAATAATTAGCAAACATGACATATGATATGCAAAAATATATATAAATAATGGAAAATGTAATGTAGTGAGGGCAATGTGAAATGTAATTGTAAATGGGCTCCCCCAAGTGTCAAGGTACTAGTATATAACAAGTTATTTTATTTTTTATTTTATATTTTATAAAAAAAATTGGCTTTATTGCAATCTAAACACAATGGAGAGTCACAATATGCATAATTTTGACGTTTGTGATTGATCTTTTTTAATTTTTTATATATTTTTTTAGTTTTGATAACTAAGATATAACAACATTGGAATGATTTAGGCATATAATATTTTGAGGTGCGTGATTTCATTGGTTCATAAATCTCTTATTAATTTTTTGTAGTCAATCTATAGGCTCTAGATCTATATTTGGATATGATAACATATGGATCCAACCAATTTGGATCAAATTTGCATTTATTCTCTCACTCAACATTTGTATTGCATTGGTTTTCTTAAATAACAAGATATTCAATTTCAAGCTCCCTGGATTTTATCTACTTATTATAGATATGATGAAGGCGATTTGTATTGTATTGGTTTTCTTAAAGAATAAGATCTTAAATTTAAAAATCCTTGGATTTTATCCACTTATTATAGCTACGATGAAGATGATTGTCATATACTTATAAATGGTTTAAAACATTAATTATTTTCTCATCTAGAAAGTCAAGTTCACTGAGACATTAAGTATGATAAGATTCTTCATAAATGATTTTTTATAAAGATATACGCAAAGATGTAGCCTCAACTTCTATTGATAGAATAGACTCATTGTCATATACAAGGGAATAAGGGGTTGCCCCCATGAGTGTGAATATGCTAGTGTGGTATGCCTAGAGGTCAGGATATAATTGTGTATGCTAGTCATGACCAAATTCATTGATAACTATTTTAAATATGTGTAAAAAAAATTTATTGGTTTCCTTAGATTGGCCATTGCCTTGTGGGTAGTAAGGAGTGGAACACTTATGTTTGCTATGGTAAGTATGACAAAGAGATTGAATGTCCTTATTATTAAATGATTTTATATTATTAGAAATAATAGTAGAAGGGATTCCAAAATGGTAGACAATATGGTTTAAGATAAATTTGGAAATTTGATTTGCAGTTACATAAGTAATGGGCATTGTTTTGACCACTTGGTGAAATACTCTATTATTGTTATAATATGCTTATGACCATTAGAATAACTAGGATTTATTTTTCTAACAAGGTATAACCCTTATGTAGAGAATGGCCAAGGTGTAGTGATAGGATGTAGAGCTTGTGATGAACTATGGATAAGGTCCCCATGTTTATGACAAGGTATGCCTTTTTTAACATAGACAAATAAATTGATTTCCATTGTAGGCCAATAATAACCTACTCTAAATATTATTTTAAAGGACCATACCACTCAAATGTGCAATCCCCATTTAAACAAGATACCTGCCCCTAATCCAAGATTGGTAAAGGAATCATCAAAGAATAGCTGCCAAACTAGAGACTCATCTATGGACATTATTACTTCATCTAAAAACTTGACAATAAGAGGTTATTTATCTTTGAGTGGTGCTTCAACTAATACATCTGCTAAGACCCATCCTTTAATTAATTTTTTATTGACATATTCTAAATCAAACTCACTAAGAAGTATAACCCACTTAGTCATCATGTTAGTTAGAGATGTTCTAGATATGAAATATTTAAGAGGGTCTATCTTAAAAATTATCTTAGTTTGATTATTAAGCATGTAATTTCATAGTTTTTGAGAGGCAAACAAAACTGCTAGACATGCCTTTTCTATTTGAGAGTATTTGAGTTCATAATATATCAAAGATCCACTTAAGTAATACACTACTCTTTCTTTCCCACTATCATCCTATTGTACTAAAAATTCCCCCAGTGCAAACTGAGTAGTTGAGATATATAACAAAAAAGTTTACCAACAATAGGTGGCATTAGTACTAATGGATTGGAAAGGTATTAATTAATATTATCAAATGATTTTTCATAATTCTCATTCTAAGTGAAAGGAGCATCCTTCTTCAGCAAAAAATGTGAAAGGGTGATAAATGTTTGCAATATGGGATATAAAATGCCTAATTGCTTGAATATTTCCTTGTAGACTTCTAATTTATTTAATATTATTTCATGGGGGCATATCTACGATAGCTAAAAGTTTATAGGGATCAACTTATATGTTGTATTGTGAAATAATGACACCTAACAGCTTCCCTGATGTCAAGATGAACACACATTTCTTAGGATTCAATATCATGTTATACTCTCTCATGTATTCAAATATACAATGAAAAACTTGAGGATGTTTTTCTCTATATTTGGACTTTTTAAGAATATCATCAACATAGTTTTCTATGATGTCATGAAGCATGTCATGAAAAATGATAGTCATTACTCACTGATATCTAGCTCCATCATTTTTAAAACCAAAAGGCATTACTTGGTATAAAAAATTTCCCTTTGGTGTTGTGAATGTAGTTTTGTGTTGGTATTAAACAATTATTTTGATTTCATTATAACCTAAGAAACCATCCATCAAATATAACATCTCATGACCTACAGTTGAATCTATGATCATGTCTATATTGGGAAATAGAAAATTATCTTTTAGGCATACCTTGTAGACATCATAGAAATATGTGAAAACTCTAATACCTTTTGGTTTCTTTGATATTGGTACTATGTTGGATATCCAATATGAAAAGTCTATAGGGAGTATGAAAACAATGGCCAATTGCTTCTTTAGTTCCTCTTTCACTAGTAGTGCAATCTTAGGATGCATCTTATGGAGTTTATTTTTTATTGGTTTGGTGTCAGGATGGTCCAAAATGTGGTGTAAATCTAATTATATATCAAGACCTAGCATGTCTGCATAAGACCATGAAAATGCATCTGATAATTTATGAATAAAAAGTGTAAATATGTCCCTTTCTTTTTCAGTATGAGATATTGCATGTTGAACAATTTTAGGATCCTCTTACATGAAAATATTCATAGAAATAGTTTATTTAACAAGGAGAGTTGATTCATCTTTGTAATTTATGGGTGGTGAAGGAAGATGAAAATATTTATCGAAGTCTATTTGATTTGATGTAGAAGTTGTATTGATATTGTGATGCAATTATTGTTCCCCAAAGTATGTTGAATCATTTAACTGAATTGAAAACCATTTCTTATGATCACCTACTAGAATATGATCCCTTATCCTCAAGAATTTGGAAATAGCCTCATCATTTTGGAAATGATCAAGTAGGGTTGTTGCATGTTGGTCCCACTTTATGAGGGATGGATATGTGAGATCTAGTGTAGGAACAACATTCTCATGAAAAAGGTTGGTGAGGGCAAGGTGTTCAAAGTGGCTAAGTATGGAACTCATTTTGTTATCTGAATAATCATCCTCTGAGTCACTAGAAGAGTCACTTTGGAAAAGTGTGAGATGCATGTTTAATGGATTAAATCCTATGCCATGTTTAGCTTCATTTAGTTTTATTATGATAGGTTCAATGTATCCTTATTCATGGAGGTTAAGGCCTTTACCCTTATAATTCATTATGTTACACATGATGGACTTAGCAATGGGATATTTATTATTAGAAAATAAAGTAGATAGTTCATTAAAATAAAGCTAAAAAGGATTGGAATCTTTAATATGCTCATCTGAAATTAAACCACCTTATAAAAATCTTGGATTGCCAAATTTCTTAACCACTCTATTTTCCTTTTGATGGTAGGGCCTACTATAATTATTTGAATTTGTATCGATTGTAATTGTGTATCTGAAATCCTAGATTATATACTCATTCATTATTTTATCAATGATCTTAAAATGGGATGAGGTGGATGAGAATGTTATAGAAGTAGGTGGTCAATTTGAAGCTTGATCAATAGAAGGATGATTTGAATATTGCTCTACAGATGATTGATTCGTAGCTTGCTTAGATGGTTGGTTAAATATTTCACTAATGGAAGCTTTTTCAATGGAAATGGAGGTAGTTCTTGTATTAATCCAACCACCAAGATGAGTGTTTGAAATAATTTTTTTGATGGACATAGTTTTAAAGTGAAGGATAATCCTCAACAAGATTAAAGTTATCATTGATAACTAGCAGATAATTTAATTGTTGGTATTTTCCTTCCAATAGTTTACAATATTGAAAGGGTTAAGGATTACCTTGCATAGTAACTTCCATACCTACTTGGGAAAATTTCAAACATTGGTGTAGGGTAGATGGGATGGAATTCATGGAATGTATCCATGTACATCTAAGAAGTATGTAATATGGTAGATCAAGATCAGGGACATGAACAAGAGTTTATTTAATAACTGACTTCACCATCAAAGTAAGATATAATATGCTCATAAATTCTTGCTTATTATTGGTGTATGACTTTATAGTGATAATGTTTATTTTTTATGTTATTATTGGATATCCTAGGTGTTTTATAAGTCATAATGTACATAGATTTAGTGCTAAACCATTGAATATAAAAACCCTCTTCACCTTGTGCCTAGAGATGATAACCTCTATGTACAATGGGATATTATGATCTAATCCTAAAGGAGAGACATTAGAATGATCAAATGTGACTTAATTATTATTGGACAAAGAACCTATTAATGCTTGGAATTTTGTTGTATTAATGTCTTTAAGGACACTTTAATCTTGTAGAACTTTATACAATATATATTTATATATAGGAAACATCTTGAGAAGGTCTAATATAGAAATATTTTTTGGTGTCTTCTCAAGATGGTCGATAATGTTGTACATGTGTTCAACATTAGAAGATGATGAAATTAGAATAGTAATATTTGCATGCCTTGTAGTAACAACACACTCTTTTGATGAAAAATTAATGAAATTGACATGGTTGTTCATGAAATAGATGTTATTGACTATAGAATCAAAAGGATGACTTTCCTGATTAAAATTACTAGCTTTTGGCTATTCTTGTTTTTGCTTTCCTTTTATTTGCTTATAATTGGGGAATGGATCTTGGTATGTACCTAGTTTTTTATTGTTAGATTTTTTGGAATTTTGATTTTCAATCGCTATGTCTCTTTTGTCAATGAGGTCTTGAACATAGTGTTTGAGGCACATACACCTATTAGTAGAATGTCCTTTGATCTTATGGTATTCACAATATTCATCTTATTTATACCAATTAGGTTTAGGAACATTTTCAATCAAAGGTTTGGTGTTAGGCCAATTTATCATGTTAGCATGAACCAAATTTCAAAAAATGTTTTCATAAGTGTCACTCAATTGAGTGAATTTACACTTAGATCTTCCTTGTCTAGGTTGTCCATCGGGAATAGTCACGTTATTGATAGTTTGGGTGTAAATTTGTGTTTGATTTTTAGGATTTTATATTTATTTTACATCAATCACACCATCTCCAACAAGATTCTTGTTATTTGAAAATATTTTTTATTTTTCCATTGGTTTGGAATAATTATTGCCGGGTTTAAATATCTTTATCACACCTCTATTAACTAAAATTTTGTCAACTTGAACACTCTTTTTAATGATTTAATCAAAAGATCTTTGGAAAAGGAATAACAAGTGATGTCCCAATTCTGAGTTTAAATTGTTAATGAATATGTCCACAACTTTAGTTTTAGTAAATGACCATGCAAAATGACTTACCATTACTCACCATATTTGTGGGAAAGAAGCAAAAAATTTACCATTGCATTGTTTGATATTGTGTAAATTCAAAGTTGTCAAATATTTTTCAATGTTATAGGAAAAATGGAAAACAAATTTCTTAGATATGTCCTCAAAATTAAAGATAGATCCTTTTGGAAGGCATGAAAACCATTCAAGGGCTTGACACCTGAGACTTTGTGGGAATAATCGTAACATCTACACATGCATGATATAAGACTATTAAATGATCTTTGGGATCTCTTTTACCGTTTTATTTATCAAATTTTGGGAATTCAAAGTATTTTGGAAAAGGTGTGGTCATTATACTTAAATCATAAGGATATGAACAAATTTCCTCAATTTTGAACTAATTTTTCATAGAATAAGCACCATCTTATAATCCTTGAACCCCATCCTTTATTTTTTGGAATTATTGTATGAGATATGGGGATAATTGGTTCATTTAACTTGGTGGATAATAGAAATTGGAGTTTTGACCAATGAACTAGTTTGTGTTTTGTGGAATTTTATTAACTTGTTGGTTAAAATTGTTTAGAGGTTGGTTGTTAAAAATAACATTTTGAGGATTTGAAAAAGGACTAAAAATAGGGTTAGAACCAAGTTTTTTTAGGTTTTTATTATAATTAAAACAAAATTTTATTGTATTAGTATTAGAACTAAAATTTCTTTGATTTTGATTTAGGTTGAAACCAAGGTTGGGATTGTTTATAAAGTTTATGTTTGGATTTGGTTAACTTCGGTTTGGTTTAAAGTTTGAGTTTGTTGGTGGAGGATTGTTGTTGAAGTTCATGGGGTTTGGGTTAGTGTTTTAACCAAACTTAGGTTGATTAAATAAATTGGGATTAAATTTTTATGGATGTATGTTGTAGTTTAAGTTAAAATTGATTAGAACCCAAGTTTGAATTATAATTAGCTTGGTTTGGTTGAAGTGTATTTTGGTTTGATTTGTATTGGCTTTGATTAAGGCTATAATTAGGATTTATGTTTGAACCATTGGGGTTAAATTTAGAATTAAAGTTAAGATTTTTTAAATTATTTGGGTTTTGGTTTAAATATATGTTAAGATTTGGGTTGAATCTAAATAAAAGTTCAGGATTGGAGTTAAAAAAAAGTTGGAGTTGGATTGGAATTTGGATTGGGTGGAACTGATCCAAGAGTATTAGGATACACAAACTAATTTATTAAACCATTATTTAAATAAAGATCATTGAGCATATATGAAGAAATGCTCAAACTAGGATTAGATGGTTGACTTGACAAACTAGAATGAGTATTCAAGATTTGATTGTGAAAGATGGGTGAGCCTTGGAGACTCTTATTGGATTTGATTTGTGAGTTTGAATGAAGATTCAAACTTGGATTAATTGACCATGACCTTGTGAATTTGGATGTACATTCGATTTTAGTGTAGTAAAATTTGGATTAGTCAAACTTGAATTAGATTAGATTACAATGTTCAAGTTTGGATTGACTTGTTGCATGATTGGTAAACTTGAATGAATATTCAAGTTTTGATTGGTTGGGTTGATGATTGGCAAATTTGAATACATGTTTAAACTTAGATTAGATGGATAAATATGTTAAGGTAAACTAGGATTCACATTCACATGAGAGTTAGCAAAAGGATTGGTTGGTTGATGAGATTGAAAGTGTATAATATCTTAGTACCTTAGGTTGCATAATTTTTTTTGAAGAATCCATGGATTATTTGGGACAATTCCTCACATAATAAATCTTTCCCTTTTCCTTGAGAGACTTGGGAATGGGGTTGTGAGGATGTTACAAGAGCAATTTTACCCTCTAAAGAACCTTGAGAGTTAGATTGATAAATATTTGAGGATGAAGGTTATTTACTTGAAATAAATTATTACAAGTTATGCACATCAAAGTTAGGCAAGATTTTTTCTCTAAAGCTGAAGGCTTGAAGCAAGACTTCATTCTTGTTTGACATGATATATTGATAAAAGGAAGGTGGAGGTTGGATAACTTTGGGAATATTCTCATCTTGGTAATCCCCTCCTTATTATTATTATTTGATGATCTCATGTGTTTATACCTAATGCTCTTAGCTGCTGAATTGAAAGGGATCATTTCCAAATGGCTCATCCCTTGAATTTATGTTGTTAAGCATGGCCATTTGCCTAGTGATAGGTGACATGACTGGGGAAAAGCAAAAATGAATCAAAGAAATGGAAGATTTAAACTAAAAGTGTGTTGATACCTCTATGTGTATCAAGGACGCTCTTAGTGTTTAATAACACTTATCATTCTAGAATTATAGGAATTCATGGCATAAGTAGCAAGTTTTATTAATCAAGTTACTTATGGTGGAATAGAGGCAGAGAAAATTAAAGTGTTCCATAAATTTATATTGATTGGTGGTTGGAATCCATCATGGTCCTTGTGAATATTGAAATTCCTATGTTAATCTTATTAAATTATGATCAAATATCTAAGCTAAAATACAATCTATATGAATATTTACAATGGGAATTGAACTAGAATGATTTGGTCAAAAAGAAGCAAAAGGAAAGGGTAGGTCAGAAAAGAAATGTGTGATTGTTGATCATTGTCTCAAACATCATGAAAAGTCTTAAATTTTAACCAAATATGCATTTAACTAGTATATAATGTAAAATAACATAAGCTTAGATTTCATCATACACCAAGCTAACTTGTAAGGATAATATGAAAGCATGCAAGTAAGAACTAAATTTACTTTAAAGATTTGTTACCATATACAAATATCATTACCACATCTAAATACAAAACAAATGAAATGAATCAAATTCAAGATCCTTCAACTAATCTAGCATAAGCACAAATCAACAACCCTATATCAAAGATGCAAGTTTAGAATTCATAAAAGCCATTCAAATTCAAGATTTAGAAGAAACAATTGAGAAAAAAAACACATTAACAATTGACAAAACAAATTTTGGACAATATTTACATAATTCCTTGATTGTATTAATTGCTCAAAGTATACAAATTTTGCTCAAAATTCTCTTCATCTAAAAAATGGTAGTATTGCCTTTTATAGGAGGCTAAGGTAGTATATCGGTTAGTTATAAGATATAAATTTACAAGAAGTAAGGATAGTTATCTTTTTTATACAAAGTTATAGAATACACTTGATTTTCTAAAATGGACTAACCTAGAGGCAAATATGCTAACAAACTAGAATATGACTTTACAAAAGAAAATTCAATTTTCAAAATGTTACAAAGCTTTTCAAAATGGAATATTATTCAATTGGATGGTGGGCCCTATGCTAAAGGATTTTATTGTTGATCTTGAAGGATATTCATGGCTTTCCAGTGTTGTTCACTAACTATCTCTAAGTCAACAATTGGCTTTAAGAGGCACTCTTCTTCTTGGTTATCTAGATCGTTCAGGTCTCTATCATTTCTAGCTTTTGCCTCCTTGATGTTTCTAGCCTCAGTTATCCTTTCTCCTGCATTAAAGATCATGTTTAGGATCTTACTATTTTCTACCCCAAAATTTCCATAGATCTTACCTTTGATTTCTTATATCACCAAAGTAGCCTTGTGCTTGAACCATGATGCCAAGGGCACTTATTTTTATGGGCTTGGTGATCATGGTGCCACGGAGTTGTTCAATCATTTCAATTAGCTCCTCATCATTTTTTAGGAACCTCTCTAGATCCTTAAACTAAAAAATCAAACTATGGACCTTGTCAAAAACTATTATAAGAATTGTATTCAAATGCCCCAAACCAATGGTTTTAAAACTAGGAATCTGACCTTCAACCTACATGTTGACAAGCTCTACTATTTTATCCTCTAAAGCTAACCATTGGGATATTAGACCTTTGGCCATTGTATTCTACTGTGAAAATGCACTCTACCTTAGCTTCATTGATTTCAAGGCATCAAACATGTCATAGAAGGATTTGTCAAGCATCTTGACCATTGCCTCTAGGACTGATATCAATGCCTAGGTCTCTAGACTCTCTTTTTCCTTCTCTAGGTTATATATCCTTTACTTCATGCCCTATATTCCTACTTTGATCTAGGCTGAGTGAGCCTCAACCAAGATTTTAATATCTAGGGAAGTTCACTAGGTTATTTTCTTCCAATAGGAGTTAGATCAACAAAGGGTTCAACCTTTTGAAATGTGAACTCCTCTGCTCCCACCATGGCCTTTCTTGTTGTCACTCTTTCTAATCCTACTATCTCAAGATTGAAATGCATAGTGGTTGATGGTTCTATGAATTTTGGGGGCTTGGGAACCTCCATCTAAGTATTTCTTGAGGCTCTTATAACATCCATTTATTTTCCACTTGAACCTCCAATGTCCACTAGTCTTCTTTCTTCTTCCTCTTTCATCAAATCCCATATCCATGTCTTAATATCATCATATACATAAATATTAATAGTCTTGGTCAAGGTCCATGAGTGATGTTAGGTGAGGATTTTTTGTATTTTCCCATAGACGAACCAATCAAGGATGATTGGTCCATGGATGGGGTATTCATCACTAAACACGTTGACTTCACTCATGGGGTGAGTGAAATTCAAATTTGGCTTCTTTTATCCAACTAAGACCATTTTCAATTATACCTTTCTCTTTTTCAATGGTGCCACTAGGACTAGATCTAGGGAAACTTCTTTCCCTTTTTCTTTCTTATCCTCCTCTATTTGGGCTTGTGCTTCTTCACCATGTTCCTCCTCTTCGTTAGACCCATAAGACTCAATAAGGACCTTGAGGGCATCTTCCACTATCTCATCAGGCTCTAGGACAATCATGTCTAGGAATTCAATGGGAGATGCTAGTCTTTGAGGCAGGGCTAAGGATGAGGGTCCCTCATTAGGTCTTTCTTCTAATTTCTCCTTTCCAAGACCTTGTAAAATCTATGCTTAGAGTTATGTCACTTCCATTTATGATTGTTCTTGAGGGGACCTAGAAGGTCTAGGTATTAAATGGTATTACAAAGGTCCTATTTTCCACATGTCACCTAGTGGCTTCTCATTACTGGTTAGTTTATGTTTAAGTCTAAAATTATGCTTCTCGAACCTAGCCAATACCTCCTCAAAATTGTTGGCCTTGATGTGCAAATTTTCATAGGGACCAAGTTGATGTTCATAAATTGGTTTGGGTAGTTGCTTGATTTTCAAATTCTTGGTGACCTTGTCATTTGGGTCCCACTACCTTAGGTCATCTAGCTAAAATCTAGAGGATTATTTGTATCTAGTAATAGTGTCTACATATTTCTAATCTTGTAACATAGTTCTACCAATTATCAAAGGAAAGGGATGGAGGAGGCCTTTCTTTTTTTCCTTGCACACTCCATCAACACCATGAAGAATTTGATATGAAATTTCTTTCTCTGATAGTTTGGTGGCAAGATAGACGAGCAACTTATAAGATTGAATCAAAATCCCCTCAATTCTGATCACTATAAAATCTAGATACAACTAGATGTCTCCCATTAGCTTTACATACTTCTTAATTAGAGGGATAATCATGGGCATGGGGATCCCTATAATGGTTTCTACTAAAGCAGGATAAACATAATCACAAATGAGCTACATGTTGTGTCTATATTTGAAAATGTGTAGTTTGGAATAATGGTGAGACACTATGAATCTACCCTCAGGTGACCAATTTATTATATAAGGGATATTGGTGGAGGCTAGATGTTAGAGTTTACCAAGACCTTTGAATAGAAAACATGCAGTAATATTGAATTCTTATAGAGACAGAATGAGAACTCTAAAAATAAGAAAATTCCACAAAGGAAATGTTTTCATTAACCAACTTAGAAGAAGAAAAAAGTACATATAAGGTGAAATTAGGTCACCAAAAAGGTAAAACTATAATTCACAATTAAAATCCACTTAAAGTTAAATGACACCTAATGACTTAATTGAATAACCTAAGTAAGCTAAAAAGACATGTCGGTATAAATACTAGGTGGAAAAATGCCTACACTAACACCCCCCTAAAGCGTAGCTTAGGTGGGTAGAAAATTTGGGTCCCAATAATAAGGCGTGACGAGGTACCCAAGCACAATACAACTCCCATAAACCAAGGTAAAGGAGAAAACTCGTAGGAACAAAAATCCTCCCCAAAAGAGAGAAAAGAAGAGAAGAGAGATAAAAATCCCCACTAAGGTCTATAATTGACTATAGCCATCTGGTGTCCCCCAGAGGAATGCTCAGAAGTGAATGTGAATCAAAAATAGATGTAGTAAAGAGTGGTTCACCCTGTAATAGTGAGTTTGTCCACCAAGTGCCTAATGGATCTTCAAAAAATGTGTGATTACTATGAAATAAATTATTCTCATACTACAAGGTAGATGGGTCAACTACTCTACACCAAGATGGTGTACTAGAAGTAGAGGCAAATAAGATATGCAAAAAAAATTGTAATTGTGGAATAGATTACCCGATGTCTAATATATCTTGGATCAGTAGACCATTTCCCTATAATTTTAGAAGTAGACCAGAGTTAGGTGGATCAATAACTAACTCTTGAATATCTATAAGGTGACAAGGAGATGGTGGAGGTGTTTCCACTTCACTATTATAGGCATCTACATAAGAAGAATTATCAATATCAAAAAAATGCTCAGGCTTAAAAGTGTCAACAGGTATAGGTGAGTCCAAAGAGGAATTTGAAGGAGAGTTAGGAGAAAAGTGTGAGAAGATATATAGCTGAGTTTGATGATCAACCATTCCCACATCCAAAATAGTACTATTTTGCAATTCCTTGATGTACACTAAATCTAGAGTGAATTCAAATCACATGCTCAGACCAAGGTGAGTGATCTGGTAGACTGACATGAGATTAATTGAGAGTGAGGGCACACTTAGAACATTATTGAATGTTCCACCACTCACTTTAATAGACCCTCCCCTGAGAACCTTTTTATAAGTATTATCACCCAGTTGTATAGAGGACATGTCACATGGTTACAAGGAACTGAATTCAATCTATGAAGAGGCCATGTGATGTGAAGCACCAGAGTCAATGACCCATGTAAGAGGAGTTAGAGGAACAACTACAACTAAGGTTTTGCCATTTTATTTCCCCTTGTTATTATCTTTTGCCTTTTATTTTCTAGAGTCATTTGCCTTAGTGGATTCATGGGTTGATGAAGATAGTTTGATAGAATCTAAAACACCTATGTTGTTCTGAATAAGAAGGCTAGTAAGGTGGTCAATTTTTTATTCAAACATTTACTCTCATCATGCTTACCTAAGGAATTCCCACATTTGATCCAATATTTCTTAGGCTTATGACTGGAAGAAGAGGTCTGATGGTTTGATTTGGATGTGGAAAATTTTTTACCCTTCTCATCATTTTTCTTGCTCTGCTTTCTCTCTCTACTATTAAAAGCCTTTTTTCTCAACAAGTAGTGAATGAGATTTAGATGACTTCACTGTACCCATCTATATCAACTTATCTTGCTCCTAAATTAGGTTGGCAACAAAGGTATCTAATGAAGGCATCTTTCATGTGATGTCAACAACACTCTTAGTGGCATGGAAAGTGGACACAAATACAAAATATTTAGGACCCAGTTTAGAGAGTATTGACAGAACAAGTTGTTCATCTTTCTTGTCAATACCATATGCTTTCAATTACAATATCAAAAAAGTTTGAACTTGGTGAATAAGTCCTAAAGAGTGTCAAAGCCATTTGGGCTCAATCTAATGAGCTCATTTTCTAGCTCATGTCCTCTCATCACATCCTACACCCCAAAGAGCTTGGTGAGTTGGGTCCACACTTTAGTAGGTGTTTTGGCAGATTCAAAGTGAAAGAGTAGATCTAAGGAGATGGAAAGACACAATAGTCCATAGACTTTGTCATAATGGTCAAACCATTTGATTTTCACTCCAGCATCAGTAGGTTCAATCTTAGTGCCCATTATAATTTTATGGTAACCATTAGATTGTAAGGTGATTTCCATTCTAGGTCTCAATTCATGATAATTAAATGGTGTAAGCAAACTAATAGAGAGTGAAACCATAGTGCAAAAGTAAATATTATTGAAATAAGTAAAGAAGAATGCATAAAAAGAAAGAATGCAAAACATAGTACCCCTTTAGAACTATCAACAGTGACCCCCTATATGTTTCAAATACAAGCATGCTCATATAGACATCAGATTCAATAGAAAATGCATCTTGAGTAGTAGGTGCATAAGTACAAGGAACTAGAGGGACATCGAATTCAACTGATAATGCATCCAAGAGAGAGTACAATAGGGATGAAGTGAGATTTAAGCCATTACACCATGAATAAAATGGATGTTATAAGAGGACAAAAACAATATCACCAATGCATAGATCTTGAAAAAATATGCACTTTCAAAAAAAATAGCACCCAAGACAGAGATACAAAGTGAAAGTTATGGCACTTACAAGTTCTTATGCCCACATATGTCTGGACCCTTTCCAAAAATGGAAAATGTTTTTCCCATGTGTTTTTTCATCCAAAAATCCAAAAATGGCAAAACTTCAATCTATTTATTTATTACCTTTCACCTAAAAATTAACACTCTTCTGAATGTCGTGTAGGTTTCTAGCGCTTTCCTACTCCGGTTTTCCATGCTACTTTACTTACTCGAGATTTTGACACTGCTTTACTTACTCAGGGTTTTGACACTACTTTACTTACCTAAGGTTTCGACACTACTTTACTTACCCAGGGTTTTGACACTACTTTACTTACTCAATGTTTTGACACTGCTTTACTTACTCAGGGTTTCAACCAATTACAACTTCAAGATTTCAAATAACTACTACTTCAAGCTTTCAGACCTGCTTTACTAAACAAGTAATTACCCTTCACAACCCTAATTTGGTCTATAGTAGTGTAAACTAGATTTTTGGACCTACTTTGCTAGAGATGTAATTGCCCTTCACAAACTCGAGTAGGTCTACAACAATGTAAATTGGGTTTTTAGACCTACTTTATTAGAGAACATGAATTATAAGTAGTCAAGGGTTCAAAGTCCAATGACTTATCTAAGCAAGTTATCAGGTTTTAGAAGTCCAATTACTTCTCAATTGTCAAGGTTTTGAAGTCTAATTACTTTTAAGTTGTCAGGGTTGTGAAGTCTAATTGCTTAAGTCATCAGATTTGTAAGTAGTCAGAGGTCAAAACTCTAATGACTTTTCCAAGCAAGTTGTTGGGTTTTGGAAGTCCGATTACTTACTGCCAAATTTTTGAGTTTTGTAGGGTCTTTTACTTGTTTGTACAAATGTCTAACCAATAAGAAGAAAATTTGATTTTCGTAAAATCTATCAACTTTCTAAAAAGTAAAAGAGAGACCCATTTCAGATCTTGAAAAACCCACAAAAAAATATGTAGGATATTTTTCATCAATGGCCTTTTGACATGATTTTTGAGATAGAGAAGAATCACACCTCTAGGGTCAAAAAAATAGCCATAAATCCATGAACTTTCTCAAAAAGATAAGATAGACCCATTTGAGATCTCAAAAAACCCACAAAGAATATGTAATTGGATTTTCAATCTGAGGTCATTTAATATGAGTTTTGAGGTAAATAAGAATCACACCTCTATGGTCAAAAACATGGTCGTATAGAAGAAAAACTAGCAATGGTAAATTCAAGAGGATCATGCCAAATGAGACAAATGCATGAGGCTATCAAAAAATATTTGATACCATGTTAAAGTTTTCCAAGATCTCTGAATAGCAAGCATGCAATAATGTCAAATTCATGTAGAGGCAGAATGAGAGCTCCAAAAAAAAGAAAATTATACAAAGAAAATGTTTGCATTAACCAACTTAGAAGAAGAAGAAATTACATATAGGGTGAGATCAAGTCACCAAAAAGGTAAAACCTTAATTCACAATTAAAACCCACTTAAAGGTAAATGACCCATAATGACTTAATTAACTAACCTAAGTAAGCTGAAAAGACATGTAGGTAAAACCACTAGGTGCAAAAACACCTATATTAACACTAGAAAAGCATCCATTAGATAGGACATCATGAATAATCGGTTACTAATTCTCTTCTTAATGGTTGTGAATTATCATTCTAGATGGATGTTGATCATCTCTCTAATTGTGGGGTGACCTCCTTCTCTACCATGAAGTAGACATAATATATAAGGTACCCAACTCTTACTAACATATGTGGTTCAAGGGGCTCCATATATTCTATTCAATAGAGTCATAATTACCCTAACCCCCTCTCTAAATTGGGAAAATAGGATATTACTAGCGGGGTCTCAGATCACATGGTTCCCTTGGAGCAACCATGGCCTAAGGATGGTGTTTAAATCATTCTTATGAGTCCATTCCTTGATTGTGGGCAAGTCCACTTGGGGTTTTCAAAGTTTATAGTAACTTTCGAAGGCTAATGGAGAAATGTATACAATTATCCTAAAGGCCATTTCATGAATAATCCAACCTTGCTCAATTCTATAGTCTTTAAAAATGGGAGTAAAGATGTCAATACAGTGGATTACCTCAGGCTTGGTGACAACATGGTGGAGACTGGCCATTTAGACTATAAATAGGTCTTAGTACCTTTTATTTACAGTTGTATATTTGTTCCTCCCTCATGATGTGATGCATATCCTCAATGATCCAGAAGAGCTTAGACCAATTTTTATCACTTGTTTGCAATGTTACAATGTCCAATTTATTACTACCTATGAACAGCCATGGCTCTCAGACTTGTAAATTTCTCACAATTAGATTGAAAATAATCTTTGTGTTAATTCTTCTTGCTTAAATTACAATTGAACTCCTTTTAGCTTAATTATGATCAATCTGAGCTCAAATTAGGGTATTTTATGCAAGTTTGGGGCTCTCCTAAATCTTTAATGGCAGTGTCTTATTTGGACTTAGGCTCACTCATGCTTCAAATTTGATTGACCTTTGCCTTTATATTTTTGCCATTTTGAGCACACAAGATCTTCATCCTTATTATTTTGTGCCTTCATGGTACTTATTTGGCATCTATCTGGCAAATTTCATAGCATTTTTCAAAAATACATTCAAATCACTAGTCATTTTTATTTAAAATTTACCCTTTGCTTCATGTTGTCAGATCATTTCCCAAGGATCAATGTGGGCCATTGATCATGATCTAGGATCTTGCATGATATTGTCCATCTTTGCATCAAGCACCATAGTTGTGCCACTTGACACTTCCATGGGATTTTTGAGATCCATATCCTACACTATTTGTATATTAAACATGCATCTACCATGTGTTGAGCCTATAGGCTCTTAGAGCTCCGTTAAATAGTCATCAGTGATTTCATGACATTGGATCATTTGGGCCTGATGAAGAACAAGTCATTGATCCTACAAGATGCATGAATTTTAATTAGTTCATGGTCATAGAAAGAAATTTAGGCTAAAATACTTTAAGCTAAGTTTATTTCATGTCAATAAACATGCCATAGACTTAGGCTAAAATATTTTATGCTAAGTTTTAAATCATAATATCAAATGACCCCTCGAATGATATAAAACAAGCCCCTTTGTCTAAGTAAAATATTCAAAGAGCTTGAATTTGACAGCTTCACGAATGTCAATGATGACCTTACAAACATTAATTGACATTTGTGAGAATGTCAAATTTAAGCTCATCAAGTTCATGCATTCCATAGATATCAAATTTGATTCACTCCATCTAATCAAGATATGTGATGAGGTGAGAGTCATTTGATCAATATCCGAGTGAGTGAACACCATTGGTTTTGGGTTTTATTAACATTAAACTTCATACACAGGAGTACCATATGGCATCTTTGTAGGACTCCTAAGCTTTGACCCTATTGACCTTGGGGAGGACCCTCAAGCCATTGATCTTTATCTGAGTTCCTGATATGGTGACACTTGTCACCTTCATGGTGCTTCCTTTAGCCTTTGACATTTTAATGTTGACCTCACTTCATTTAATTAACATTTGTATGAGCACCCATGAACCATTGATCATGATTCAGGATGCTTGCACAGGATTGGTTCCCTCAAATAATTAAAACCATGACCTTAGTTTTATCCTAAGGTCTGATTGTATTAAAAAAATACAAATGGTCCTTAGGATAAAACTAAGGTTTAATCTCATATTTAATGAAAGGAACCCACTTAACCTCAAGTAATCTCGCACTGTTAGATCATCAATTCTACTTAAGTGTGAATTGTTGATCATGATATTATTTATGACATAGGATTGGTCTAAAGGGTGAAGGCTTTAGGATCCTTGAGCTTGTTTTTCACCATTCCATCAAGATTTATGATGAAGCAAGAGCCATTGGATTTGTAAAAGGCAAAAGCATCTAAGTTAGGACTTGGGATTAAATAAGAACTTAGGCTAAAGCGTTAAGACTAAGGTCTCATTCAGGTTGATAAACATGAATGGGGCCTTATAATTAAGACTTTAGGCTAAATAGGTAATAAATGGGACCATGATTAAAAAATTAAAAGGACCATGCCAATACAAAATTTGGACTTGGTTAGAAATAAAGGAAACAAAAAAGGGGGAAATAATGAAAAGAGACCAAGCATGATTTTACTCTAGGGTTTGGTCATGTTGTGAAACATGATAAATCCTTAACATAAAATTAGGTTTAAGTCCAAATTAATTTGAAATATTCCCACCACTTTTCTCTTTCCAAATGTAAATTTGAAACAAGGATTTAAGCTAGAGTTTTTTTTAATGAGATTTTAGAACATGAATCTAGGCCCGAAATTTTGTAGACCAAAGGCTAGTAAAATCTTGAGTGAAGATAAATTGTGAGGATCTAAGCATGATCCATTCATAAGGACTTCATGAAATATGTAACTTAAATACATGGAGACTAATTATCAGTAACATTAGCCAAGCTCAAATCAAAATTACAAGTAAATGTTAGGTTGTGGAGCCAAAAGCTTCACTAATGCAGACATGGAGGAGGTTGTTGAGAGGTTGCTGAGTTGCAGAGCAACTAGCATCAGTCTGATCAACTGACATCGGTCATATCCATTGCAGAGAAAACTGACATCAGTCAGGGATTGGCTGACATCAGTCATCTCTAGCCAGACATGGACCGATGTCAATCACCTGTGTGGTTCGAAACTGTGAGTGTTACAGACAATTTGTTAACGAACTGGTTGTTTGCATGTTAAAGGCTAATTTTATCCTTGGAGCTGCGGATCTAATTATTGTAATTAGATGTCTAATTATTGTTTGCATGAGATCTATATAATAGACTCATGGGCTATATTGTAATTTGTTCTAGTTTAGAGTTGAGCTTGGTTAGCTCCTTTTGAGAGTGAAGAGAGCAAGGGTAGTTCCTCCTAGTTCCATAGGGGTGTCGAGTGTGTATGATCAGGTTGGTCTGTAGGTGTGCAAGATTAGGGAGAAGATCCACTGGGGTACTGGTTTGGAGAATCATAAGGACTTGGTGAGGCAAGGACAAGGGTTCTTTAGGATGTAGAGAGATCTACATGGTAAGTATGATCAATTGATTTGCAGGTGTTTGTGTGTGCAAGGTCTAAGGTGGATCTACAGGATAGCAAGGTCAAAGGAGATGGGAAACACAAGGTGCAAGATCAGAGAGATCTACTTGGAGTGCGTGGAGCACTTGTGGAGTGCATGGAGCACTTGTGTACTGGTAGTAGCGATACTAACTGGTGGTACTGGCAGTAGTGATACTGACTGGTTAGAGGTGAACACCAACTCTGTGTTTGAGTTGTGTGTTGGGACCATAAGAGAGAGAGTGAGCTCTTGAAGATATTTATTGTTTATGCCCTAGAGGTGTGGGAGCCCTAGAGGTGTGTAAGGAAGAAGACTGTGGCATCTTCTTTGTTGTATTTCCTTCTGGAAGAGTATTAATACAATTGGGTATTGTCTCTCATATTTTGTGTTATTTTTGAATTCTAGTTACTTGTTACTTCTGGTTAAATTCTACATATTTAGTTGTTTGGTAATCAATTGTACTTTTACGGTCCTAATAGTGGAGTTAGAGCATGTTTGTTGTTCTAGATTCCTGACAAATTGGTATATTATTAGGTTGTGGAGCTAAAAGCTTCACGCAGATGCAAACATGGAGGTTGTTGAGTGTCACAGTCGCCAACATCGGTAGGTCAATTGACGTCAGTTAGGGGTCAACAAAAGGAAACCAACATCGGTCATGAGTCAGCCGACGTTGTCACCTCTAGACAGACAGGGACAGATGTCAGTTGCCTATGCAGTTCCAGAACTGCTTGTTGATGAATAGTTAGTTAATGAACCGATTGTTTGCATGTTAAAGGCTAAGTTTAGCCTTGAGTCGCTTGTCTAATTATTGTATGCATGGGATATATATAATAGACCCATGGGGCTGTATTGTAAAGTGTAGAACTAAAAGAGTTCTTCCATTGGTGGAATCATAGGGGTTCTTCCAGGTATGTAAGATCAAGGTTGATCTGCAGGGTGTTGCAAGATCTGGGAGGAGATCTACATGGGTAAGTAAGATCAGTTGATCTGCATGGGTGTGTGTGCGCGACGTCAAAGATAGATTTGCATGGTAGCAAGATCAAAGGTGACAGCAACACATTAAGGAGAAAGATCAGGTGAGATCTACTTAGAGTATCAGTTCGTACTCAGTTGTACTGGCAGTGTTGTACTGACTGGTTGAGGTGAACAATAGCTCTGTGTTAGCTATTTGTTGTGACCTATATTGAGAGAAGATAACTCTTGAGGGAAAGAGATCTATACATCTGAGAGGTGTGAGAAGAAAGTGTGATTTTCTTCATTATATTTCCTTCTGGAATGAGTTTAATATAATTGTGTGTTGCCTCTCATTTTCTGTGTTATTTCTGAT
Organism: Torreya grandis; assembly: GCA_037957365.1. Lineage (NCBI taxonomy): Eukaryota > Viridiplantae > Streptophyta > Pinopsida > Cupressales > Taxaceae > Torreya > Torreya grandis. Next base: position 41,785 of record JARHVA010000774.1, on the reverse strand, counting down.
TTCTAGTTACTTGTTACTTCTGGTTAAATTCTACATTAAGTTGCTTGTACATGGTAATCAATGGTGCTCTTAGGTCCTGACAAATTGGTATCAGAGCTAAGGTTATAGGGAGCAAGTTTGTGTTTGATTATAGGTCACTCTCAGGGGTTTCTGATTGAGTGGGAGTATAGCAATGGCAGAAGAAAGTAAGCTAAGAATGGAGGAATTGAAAAGCACGAATGGTCAATTACAGTGTTATGGAAAGAAAGAGCAGGTAAAGCAATATTGTTGGTTGGTAGAAGATCAGCATGAAGGAACTGAAGAAGCAGATGTTGTAGGTGTTGTTGCATAGGATGCTCTGGGATGTTCCTTGGATAAAGTAGAATCTTGGTTTATAGATTATGTTGCCTCTTTCCATGCAGCCCCAAATAGAGGGGTTGGTGAGCCTTGTCAATGTATTGGCAAAGGGGAAGTGTTGCTAAAATTATAGGCGGCCAACACATGGGTGTTGAAGAAGGTCATGCAGGTCCCAGTCTTGAAGATATGGCTAATTACTTCAGGAAAGTTGGGTGATGAGAGATGCACAGGAACTCTCACAGAGGATGCACTTGAATTAGCGTGTGGTAAGAAAGCAGGTACTCTTTATCTACTTGCTTGTATTATTGATTCTTCTTTTATTGCAAGGACGTGGCTTTGTAGGCTTGGTCACATGAGCAAGAAGGAGATGCATGTTCTTAAGCGGAAGACAAATGTGTTTAACAGACTTAAGAAATGGAAAGCCTTGGTGTTTATGGAGGAGATGACAGACAGAGATCAGTGGAGAAGGCTGAGTAACTCTGAGCAGGGTAGTTTGGATAGGGTTTTGATCCAAAGAGATCTCACAGGTAAAAAGTCATCACTCACAAGAAAACATAGGTACCAACGTCAGTCAAGGAAAACTGGTGTCAAATAGATAGGTACCGATGTCGATCATGTGTAGACCAGAGGAGTCAATGGTGTCAGGTAGGTGGAGACCGATGTCGATAGGATAACCATCATTGACGACCTGGACAGTCACATGGAACTGATGTCGTTCAGATGCAGACTGTGTGGTGACCGAGGTCGGTCACTGAAATGGATTTTGGGTGGACAGCAAGCTGTCAAGGAGTCTCAAACGCCCATATGGAGGACTAAAAGGGTAAGTAAGCCTCAAATTCATTGTTCCTCTTCTTTATACTAGTTGCTCACTGTAAAGCAGGAAGGATCCAAGAAACAGTAGGATCATGGCATGAATGAGGATACAAATTAGACAATGTACTGGTACAGGTATAGGTGCAACTATTTATCTCCAAGTGGGATATTGTTAGGTTATGGAGCTAAAAGCTTCACCCGGATGCAAACATGGAGGGTGCTGAGTGTCACAGTCACTGACGTCGGTAGGTCAACCAACGTCAGTCAGGGGTCGACAGAAGGCAACCGACATTGGTTATGAGTCAGCTAACATTGGTCACCTCCAGACAGACAGGGACCGATGTCAGTCGCCTATGCGGTTCCCAAACTGCTTGTTGACAAACAGTTAGTTAACGAACTAGTTATTTGCATGTTAAAGGCTAAGTTTAGCCTTGAGCCACTTGTCTAATTATTGTATGCATGGGATCTATATAATAGACCCATGGGGCTATATTGTAAATAGTAAAACCAGAAGAGTTCTTTCATTGGTGTAATCACAGGGGTTCTTCCAGGTATGTAAGATCAGGGTTGATCTACAGGGTGTTGCAAGATCAGGGAGGAGATCTACATGGGTAAGTAAGATCGGTTGATCAATAGGGGTGTGTGTGTGCGAGGTCAAAGATAGATCTATGAGGTAGCAAGATCAAAGGTGATAGCAACACATCAAGGAGCAAAATCAGGTGAGATCTATTTGGAGTATCAGTTCGTACTCAGTTGTACTAGCAGTATTGTACTGACTGGTTGAGGTGAACAACATCTCTGTCTTAGCCATTTGTTGTGACCTGTATTGAGAAAAGATAACTATTGAGGGAAAGAGATCTGTACATCTGAGAGGTGTGAGAAGAAAGTGTGATTTTCTTCATTGTATTTCCTTCTGGAATGAGTTGAATACAATTGTGTGTTGCCTCTCATTTTTTGTGTTATTTCTGATTTCTAGTTACTTGTTACTTCTGGTTAAATTCTGCATTAAGTTGCTTGTACATGGTAATCAATGGTGCTCCTAGGTGCTATCAATAAATAGGCCATTCTTATCAAAGTGGATGATCCTCAAATTTTAATAATGTTTAAAACATGCCATGTTTTCAATATTAAGGTTCAAAGTATCTCAAGGGTCCCAATTTTCCAAAAAATGGTGGTATCTTGACCTCAACAAAATGCTAACCAAAGTGACTAATTTTTTTATTTTAAACTAATTACTTTAAGTTTTTGGGAAAAGTTTAATTTTAGGATGTTTTGATAACTTTAAAAACTCAAAAGAATTTTGTTTACAAATAAAGATATTGTAGCATATGGAAAACACAAGGAAACAAAAAAAGGTCTTACTCTGAACACACATGCAATTACAACAAAAATGATAAAATATAGGCAAAGGGACTTAAATAATTTATGGGCTTTCCATGTCACTTGCTTGTCTATTACATTAATTATGGCCTAATATTTCAGGGTACTAACCATAAAGTATCCTACCATTCCCATGGCCCACTAAGTCTAATTTTAAGGTTGCATGAAAAGTAACTTCCCTAAGTGATACACTCCTCTTAGGTGCACCAATAATTAGATGGATATAATGACTAAGCTAGGCTCAAGGTTTGCACAAGATTTTCTAAAAGGGGATTCTTTGAGATACTTGTCAGTATAATGAGGCCCAAACCCATATAGGGAGCTATTGAAACCCTGAATATTAGAGTATGGAATCCCCTCACATTGTAGTGTTCTTAAAACACATCACTGTTTAGACCTTTGAAATATTTGATCCTACTCAAAAAAAATTCTGATGCCTGGATTAGAAATCGACGGTCAATAAAGCCCCTAGAATAAGAAATAAAAATTAAATACTTGTTTTTTATTTATAAGTATTGTCACCAATGTGATGCCAAGGAAGAACATACACAAACACAACTTGGGTAACACGAAAGTTATGAAATTAATTTTGATTTTCAAGTATCATCACCAATGTGATGCTAAGGAAAGAGAATACATAGTTTCACAACACATACAAAATACTAAATAAAATAAAATAAAATAATAAAATCCAAGAAATTAAGTTTGAGTTAATTACTAGAAACTGAAAACAAAACTAAAATTAAAAGTTAGTAGCAAAATAGATTTTTTATTTTATTTTTTACTTTTTTGTTTTAGCCCTTGTGCAAAATTTATTTGATTAACATCCTAAAAACAATTTGTTAGAGAGTTTGTTTTGGCTTAGAGTCAAGGAAACCTAGATTAAATTAAGAATAAACCACAAAAATAAGAGAAAACAAAAAAAATCAATTTAAAAATACTTCTAAATGTAACTATGATGAATATGAGATGAAAAGATGAGAGAATGTCCCATTGGATGTGCCAAATATGTGTGTAGTAAACCTAGAAATTCTAATTAAAATAAGAAATCAACTAATAATGAAATCTAATCTAACCTAACCTATGATAGAGCTACAAATTAAAGAAGTAATAAAAAATTATACCTTATTCCAAAAATAATCTTCCTCTCTTGGGATATGAATTTGATTTGATCTCTTTGAATTGTGGTTGCTCACTCTTCCAATACAATGGAAAATGGGTAATGTTGTGGTATGTAAACTCTTATAATCTTAGCATGATAAACCTACAATGAATAAGCTTCACTAAATTGGAGGAAGAACCTCCAATTTATAGAATTTGGAAATGGATGTGAAACACCCATTTTGAGATGAAGATCAATGGCTAAGAATAAAAGTTAATTTTTAATTCATAATGATAATTTTGAATTAAAAATTTGAGTGGATAACATTCAAGACTCACAAATGAATATAAAAATTATTTGGGAGGAAGATATGATATAAAATTAGTAAGTGGATGTGAGGTGGATTATTAAATTGGAGAAAATCAAATCATGGAAGATAATGGGAATAAAGGTGGATTATTAAATAAGATAATAAAATACAATGGGAAGAAATGTTAATTATTAAATTGGATCTTAGAAGATAATGGGAGTAAAGGTGGATTATTAAATTGGATCATGGAGGAAAATAGGATGATTAGATTAGAATGATGGGGGACAGGTGGATCCTTAGGGCACGTGAACATAATTGTGATTTTTTGGATTTATAAAAATTATGAATTTTCAAAATTCATGGAATTTTTAATTAGATAAAGATTAGTTAATTAACTTTGGATTAATTTAAGGATAATAAATAGTGAATAGTGAATAGTGAATAGGGAATAGGGAATAGGGAATGTTAAGGATGATTATAGATGGTTAGGTATTTAGTGAAAATAAAGTTAAAATCAACACAAAGTGTCTAATTTTAAGTGTCTACACCAACTAACAAGGTTGATTCGACTGACTGCATCAGCTAAAATTATGGAAGGGCTTAGGATTAAATTAGGATATATATATATATATATATATATATATATATATATATATATATATATATATATATATCACCTCATTTCCAATAGAGAAAATCATTTATTTGCACTTTTTTATTGGATTTTCCACCATTCTACATGAGGATTCATTTATTAGGGTTTCATGCTTCTTGGAGGAGAACCTTTGTCTTGTGAAAGCTTGATATTCACTAGGAGGTCCTTGGCTAGACTATAGTCCATTTTCCATCCTTATTTTCTTAAATAATACACAATAATGTCTTGAAAATCACCATTAGATAAGGCAGAGGTTGAGGCTCATCTATTTTGACTTCAAAGTAAGTATTCTTAACTCTTACTCTTCTATTTTAGTAGATAGATTTACATGAATAATGGATAATGCATATGTTGTCTCTCCTTGCTTAGGATTACCTCTATATTGACTTGACTATAGTTTTACTTTTCATTTTTATTATTTATGTTTATCCCCCATTTATGTCACAAGCTTTAGTGAGCACCATATTAGATTTAATTTACTTTATTATTGTATTATATCAAACCTAGTTAGGGTTATTATGTGGTGTTACTTATTTAATGGCTTGGGAAACCTCCCTATCAATATTATATGATAAAAAATATCTTAGGTAGGTTAGTGGATCCATATTGTTCATGACCCTGATTATCTAAGTATTTCTAGTGGTATAGTTAGCTAATTTATCTTCTCTAAGTTAAGATTGATTTATAGATTAGCTTCACTTTCGCTTGCATACACTTTCCACCAACATCCATTCAGATTGTCATTCAATGTTTTAGATTTGAATGAATGGAAAAACATATCTGAAGTGTTTTTAAATCTCATGGCATCTTCTTTAAGTTATTGATAGTAGGAATTATATAAATCATCCTACTATTTTATTTTGAATTCTAAATAAAATGGTTGTAATATCAATTATCCCCTTTTAATTTATATTTATTTATTTATTTTCATCATTTATGTAATCTAAATTAATGCATATTTATAATTACTTTATATCTCTTAGGTGTGAAATAATCAAAACACCTTATTATATGCCTACTAAGCCTACAAATATATATATGTATATATTACAACTATGAAAATAATGAAATAACTAGTACATAAATTGAACCAGTTTAGTGGAGTAACCAAATAATGGATGGTAAGAGTGTGATTTTGCACATATTACATGTCAATACTTCACTCTTTCTTGAGAATAAATCATAACAAATGTGTCAAGTCTTAGAAATAAGTATGATGAAATCTTTTAAGGAGTTTGTGTAGCATGAAATTTTAGACATATAATTTTGGTATTAGACACTTTGGTAACATCAAATTTTATGTATTTTTACATACTTGTAAATTGGCATACATTTGAGTCTTGTGCACACTTTCACTCTATTTGTATATCCACCTACTATATTGGTCAAATATATTCACTAGATTCACCCATTCAAGATTAGTCCAGTCTTTATAATAAACTTCTATAATCTTAAACAAAACTTATGCATATCTCATATTATTGATTTGCGTTGATAGGATACTATTGGTAATGTCTAGATAGTTAGGATTACCACAAGTTTTTACCTCTACTAGAAATGTCTAAAAACACTCAAAGACTATTTTTTAAATTTGGAAGTTAACATTGAGTTCACCTAAACATGTTTCATTGATTTTTTCATAGCAAGAAGTATTGAAGAGTCAACTATAAATTAAATATTATCCTAAGGCGATACTAACATAGTCGTTATCTTAAGAATCACTAGAAAGTTTGAGGAATCAACTATAACTCTATTGATACATAATCAAAAAGGCATACATATCTAAAAAATTGTTAAAGGATCACCCCTATATCCAAGTTTAATTACATCAAATATAAAGTTTCATGGTGTCAATTGTTGGAATCTAAAATAAATTGTATTCTAGATTTATCATGATGTTGCACAAACACATAAGTGGGATAACTACATGTAGTTTGAGCTCTCTTAAAAGTATTAGAACTTAAGAAATTTTCAACTATTTAGTGGGAAGTGGTTGGAATTTTATATCCTAAAATATTAAGCCTTTTTTAAAGATTCATCTTGTGTTTGAGAGTATAACTAGGGTTTGGATTGAAGGAGAAGGAAAAAAAAGACCAATGCATAGGAAAAAATGTGAGCACACACATAGAAAGCATCTATAAGAATAGGTGCATCATTAAAATAGCTTATATAATTCCACAACATATAATGACACTATTAATAGAGCCTATAAACTATTGGTTAACACAAGCACCAGACTTTACCAACAACATCTAGAAAAGGTATGAGCTATTGTTTTCTAATCCAACTACTGATGGAGCACATAAATAACATTTCTAGATTAATTGATGGATTCAATGAGAGACATATTATATAAATAATCTAAGTAAAATTATAGCCTCTTGGTTTTTAATTTTCAAATATTTTGAGTGAAATATCTATAATATCCATTTCAATTTAGATTAGTACTTTATTTCTATATTTTACATAATATTATACTGCATAGTTTAACACTATATTTGGACCACCTAGTCTAAAATATTTAAAACCTTTTAGTGAACCTCATTAGGCTAAACATGAAAAAACTAGGTATATGTTACATTGGGGTTTCATATTTTCTTAGGGTTACCTTATTATATTTTATTAGGGCTTGTATTTCATATTTAATTTCTTATTCCAAAGCAAAACTCTAGTCATATCATGGATTCCAATAATTTATATTTTTTCATGGAAGCTATGATTATCATGGTTTAAAGTTACTTTCCTAAAGTATACAATTTTTCTATATTTCATGAAACATAATTGGTTAAATTCATATGCAATAAAACTATGGATGATATGACACACAAGGAAATATTAAATTTTTTTAACCACACATATTGCATGACTATCAAACCTGAAATTTTTGTATTTTATTTATTATAAAGATACATCTTCCCAACCCATGAGATGTATGTATAGATTTATACCATGAATGGTAAGACTCAACCCTTAAATGAATCTACTCATAGTGTCACCATTCTTAGACAAAATTCTTATTATGAGGCATTCCATAAATAAATTACAAAATAAAATCCAAAACCTATCTCTAATGGTCAAGTCAATTGATGATAAACTTTCACATACAAAAATCCTAATCATGATACTAAAAATACAACCTACATGTCTCAAAATATTTAATCTCCTACATGGGTTAAGATTAAAAAAAACATCTATGACTAAAAAATCACAAAATTAGCTTAATAAATACTTATCTAAGTGAAACTCTCATAACAATTCTCTAAAATAAATTTATAATATTACATCCCACTCAACTTATGCATTATTATGATTATCATAGATTCCATGGTCATTTCATGGATAGATGTCATGTTTTGAAACATAAAATTAAAAATATTGTTGATAGTGGTGACCTTACATTAGATACATATATTAATACATCACAAGACTCAAGCACACCTTCCAATATAAATCAACCAACTCCAATTATGGTTCCATATCCCAAGGTATAATTACTAAAATAAGAGCAACCTAAAGATTACTTACCTAATAAACATTTGCCTAAAAAGTATGTCCATAAGCAGTACATACCTAAATAAGACTATTAAATCAAGGATATAGTTACATATTTCTCATTATTTAGCAACACACATGTTACCAATGATGATGAATATATCAAATAACAAATAATATCTAATATAAAACTTCAAAACTATGGTGTTGTTGGGTATACATACCTTATTACACACACATAAGAGCATATTAATAGGAATGGCATATGTATCTTAGTGAATTATGACATGTATGATACAAGGCCTAGATTTTATCATTCGAGGGATGTAATCATAGGTTAGTTAGGAAACAAAAAATATAAAAAAGTAAATATTTATAAAATGAAAAACTAGGACCTATGCATGACATGTTTCAATAATGTGCATAGTTTGTTGATGTTATTCATCTTATACATTTTAAACTACATATCCATTTTATGGTTTTCATGGTATACATGAGTGGGATGTAGGAAATATAAGTTACATATGATATAAGGAAAAAAAATATGAATGAAATTATTTACACACATGGTAAACCTTTAAAAATTGGGAATCTACTTGTACTAGGGCCAATGTCATACACATACTCAAGTTATACCTTTATATACTAGTCCATTGATAATAGTATAAATTATACATGATTTTATCTTACTCATATTTTATATAGCACTATTTATTATAAATATTATTGTTTTATCTATTCATAGATATTCTAACTACTCGTCCATATCCCATACAGGCATGATAGGGATCAACAACCTAGTTGACTCATGATGGGGATATCACATGATGGGGATTGCCAACGGTGATAGATGGGTTCTTGATATTTATGATTATGGAATTTCTTGATCATTGAAATGTGATATACTAATTTTTATATGGGTAAATTAAATGTGTCTTGTCATTGATTGTGTCATTGTGTTAAATTATCCTCTAGTTCGAGTCATGGCCATGTTGTTTCCATGTAGGTCAAAGTTGTGTCATGTCTTGTATGATTGTGTTATTCTTGATCATGATATTATCTACATGTGTATGGTTACATATATTAATTTTATAATGATATTGGTTTTTGGATTTCTATAATTCCTATTTATATTATTTTTTATTCCATGATTTTTATCATACATCTATTATGATTCTTATGACTAAGTACTTAATTGATATATTCACTAGACATTAAAACTTGTATGCCCATTAGTTTATATTAGATTACTTGTACATGCTTGAATAAAAAAATGTTCATGGGATTCATGGGATTCATCCCTCATATTAAAAGAGGGCATATAATGGGATTTTTTAAGATATTTAGGTCATGATATATGATTAAACCATAATATTTATAATTTTAATTAATAATTAATGTCATTTTATCTTTCATAGATTGGTTTAAAATTAGAATTAGAATTATATTAATAAGTAATGTTATTGTAATCTAAATTATTTATGTTTTCTAATGATTATTAGAGAAAAGATGCCAAATATTGTATATGCATATTGAAATGAGTCACAAATGTAGATAATGGAGTTAAAGTGTGAAAATACTAAATTATGGGTAGTTACTATGGTAGTTCTAAAGTCCCATACAAAACTATCTTAGGAGACCTACAACAGGCAACTCTTGAGTCATACAAGAGATTTGGAGTCCCATAAAATAGTGTCTCCAAAAAACTATTGTCTTAAAATTTCCATATAAAACTTTCTCTATGTACCTTTAATAACTCTAGAGTCCTACAGAAAACTAGCTCCGAAGTCCCACAAAAGACTAGCTATGGAGCCTTGCAGTTATAGAATATGTGCACATGGAAATCCAAAGAAGGTTAAGAATTATTTTTTGAATACTTTTCTAAGGATATATATATATATATATATATATATATATATATATATATATATATATATATATATATATATATATATATATATATATATATATATATATATATATATATACTTTCCAAAAATATATGTTCCTATGATAGGCTAGATACTTATAGTATTTCAACTACTATGGATATTTAATCTACAAGGTTGGAGACATAAAAAGGAAAGTAAAATCGATCACACTTGATTCTCTAAAACAAATTAAAAGATGGTGGATCCATGAATATATAAATATCCATACTTTTCTCATAATAAATTAGATATTGGTTTTATTATTTCAATAATCTAAATAAGTTGTAAAGTGATTTTTTAGGTTGTTAACCTAGATTAAGAAATCATTTGCAAACCTAATTATTAATTAAGTATTTTTTTAAGAAATTTTATTATATATAAAAGATTCACATTCATAGTTGGAATTAAATATTGAATACTAAAGAATAACATAATTTGGATTGAATAAAAATATGAATATTTTCAACATCTCCAATGTTTATTAATTAATAATTACTAGTCCTATTCCAAAGGTGGATCAAGGGCTTGCTCAACCTAAGGAAGAAAGACAAACTTTATGGTATTTCTATATTATAATTATTTTTGTTTCATTTCCAATTTCAACATTTCTTTTTATTATTTCCTTATATGAACCTATAGGTGTATGTGACATGTTAAGATTTATAAAAATTACTTTTATAGTTTTCATTTCAAGAATTTGCATTTGATACTTTACTTTCAACTGTTATTCCCATTTACTCTAAAGTAGCTTTGATTTAATTTAGTTTTGGTTTAATATTAGTAATTTAAGCTTGATTTTTATGTAACAATTGATTGTTTTACACATGAAACTTTTTTAATGTCCAATTTTATAAATGAATATGTTGGGGTTGTATTTTAACATACAAAACTAATTTTAGGGCTCTATAAAAGAGTTACTATGATATTTAGAGATTTGTAAATGATTTTTCTACATTAGTCAACTTCTAGAACTTCTTCAATAGTGGTTGGGGGGTTTATAGTCTTCAACAAGTAGTTTCAATAGTTTCATATCCTTGAGGCATGATCACCCCATGGGATTATTTGAAACATAAAATAAAAAATATAGTGATGACCTTACATTGGATACATCAATTAATACACCACAAGACTCAAGCACACCTTTCGATATAAAGCAACTAACTCCAATTTTGGCTCCATCTCTTAAGGTATAATTATTAAAATAAGAGTTACCTAAAGAATACTTTCTTGATAAAGATTTGCCTAAAAAGTATGTCCATAAGTAGTACATAACTAAATAGGACTATTCCATATAGGATATAGTTACATATCTTTCACTATTTACCAACACACATGTTACCAACAATGATGAATATATCAAAGAACAAATAATATCCAATAAACAAATTCAAAATTATGGTTTTGTTGGGTATACATACCCTAATACAAATACTTAAGATCATATTAAGAGGAATGACATATCTAAATTAGTGAACTATGACATGTATGATACAAGGATTTTTTTTTTATCATCCCATGGATGTAATCATAAATTAGTTGTGAAATCAATTATTAAATATTTATAAAATAAAAAACTAGGACCTATGCATGACATGTTTCACTAAGATGCATAGTTAATTTATTTTATTCATCTTATATAGTTTGAATTATATACGCATTTTATGTTTTTTATGGTATACATGAGTGGGATGTAGCACATACAATTTGCATATGATATAAGGACAAAAATATGCATGGAATTATTTACACACATGGGAAACCTTTAAAAATTGGGAATCTGCTTATACAAGGTCCAACTTCATACACTTATTCAATTTATACCTTTCTATACTATTTCATTGACCATATAATACTATTATACATTAATTTCTCTTACTCATATTTTTTTATAACACTATTTTCTATAAATATTATGATTTTATCCATTAATGCTTGATATTGATGATTATGACATTGTTTGATCATTAATGTGTGATATACTAATTTTTATATGAGTAAATTAAATGTTTATTATCACTAAGTGTGTCATTGTGTTAGAATATCCTCTATTTCAAGTCAAGGCCATGTTTTTATATGTAGGTTAGATTTATGTCATGTCTTGTATGCTTGAGTGTCTATTGATCAAGATATTATCTACATGTGCATTGTTACATATATGAATGTTATAATGAGATTGAAGTTGGGATTTCTATAATTCCTATTTATATTATTTTTGATTCCATGATTTCCATCATACATCTATTGTCATTAATTGATATATTTGTTAGACATTAAAACTTGTATGACCATTATTTTAGATTACATGACTTGTACATACTTGAATGAAAAAATATTTATATGATGAAATATTTGTGTGCCTAGTTTACATATTATATTTTGATATATAAAAAATGATGTGTGTATCTCTTTGTTTTAAGATGAGTGATTCATGGGATTCATCCCTCATATCAAAAGGGGGAATATAATGGGTTTGTTCAAGAGATTTAGGTCATGATATATGATGGGACCATAATATGTATCATTTATATTAAGAAGTAATTTCATTTTATCTTTAATAAAATGGTTTAAAATTAGAATTAGATGTAGTTTTAGGAGTTTATACTTGTTTAGAGTAAAATATGAGTTATATATTTGGTGTATTATTCAAAAGTCATTGTAATCTAAATTTTTGATGTTTTCTAATGATTATTAGAGAAGATATGCCAAATATTGTATATGCATATTGGAATGAATCATCAATGTAGATAATGGAGTTAGTGTGTCAAAATACTAAATCAGGGGTAGTTTCTAAGGTAGCTTGAGATTCCCATACAAAAGTGGCTTAGGAAACCTACAGTAGTTAACTCTTGAGGCATACAGGAGCTTTGGAGTCCTATAAAATAGTGTCTCTATAGAACTATATCAGCTTCATAATCCCATACAAAACTTGATCTAGATACCTACAACATTTCTAGAGTCCTATAGAAAAGTAGCTCCCGAACCACATAAAATACTAGCTCTAGAGCCTTGCAATTATAGAATATGTGCACATGAATATCCAAAGAAGGTTAAGAATTATTTTTTAGATAATTTTTTTAGGATATGTATGTATGTATATGTTTCTATGTATATATATACATATATATATATGTATATATATATACATATATATGTATGTATGTGTACACACACACACACACACACACACACACACACACACACACATATATATGTATGTATGTATGTATGTATGTACACACACACGCGCACACACACACACACACACCCATTAATTTCCAAAAATTTGTGTTTCAAGAATAGGATAGATACTTATGGTATTTCACTACTATGGATATTTAAGCTACAAGGTTGGAAACATCAAAAGGAAACTAAAATTGATCGCACTTGATTATCTCCAATGAAATAAAAGATAGTGGATCCATGAATATAGAAATATACATATTTTTCTCATAATAAATTAGAGATAGTTTTATTTTTTCAATAATGTAAATAAGTTGTAAAGAAATTTGTTAGGTTGTTAGCCTAGATTAAGAAATTAGTTCCAAACTGATTTGTTAGGTTATTAGCTTAGATTAAGAAATCAATTGGGAACCTAATTATTGATTAATTAATTTTTGAAGACATTTTATTACATATAAAAGCTTCTTACTCATAGTTGGAATTAAATATTGAATACTAAAGTATAACATAATTTGGATTGACTAAAACTATGAATATTTTCAACATCTCCAATTTTTATTAATTAATTATTACTAGTCCTATTCCAAAAGTGGATCAAGGGCTCTCTCAACCTGAGGAAGAAAGACAAACTTTATGGTATTTATATATTATAATTATTTATTTTTCATTTCCAATTTCAACATTTCTTTTTATTTTTTCCTTAGATGAACCCATAAGCATATGTGATGTGTTAATATTTATAACAATTACTTTTCTCATTTTCATTTCCATAATTTGAAATTTTGATACTTTACTTTAAAAGTTTATTCCCATTTACTTTAAAGTAATTTTCATTTAATTTAGTTTTGGTTTGATATTAGCAATTTAAGCTTGATCTGTCTTCATCAATTGATCCTTTTACATATGAAACTATTTCAAGGATCCAATTTATATAGAAAATGTTTATATTTTAACATAAAAACCTAATTTTAGGGTTATAAAAAATATTTACCATGATATTTAGATATTTATGATTAAATTTTATACGTTAGTCAACTTCTATCACTCTTCCAGTATTGATTGGGGGGTTTATAGTATTCAACAAGTAGTTTAAATAGTTTCATCTCCTTGAAAGATGATCAATCCATGGTATTCTTTAAAACATAAAATAAAAAATATTTTTGATAGTGGTGACCTTACATTGGATACATCAATTAATACACCACAAGACTCAAACACACCTTCCAATATAAAGTAACCCACTCCAATTATGGTTACATCTTCCAAGGTATAATTAATAAAATAAAATTTACCTAAAGAATACTTGCCTAAGAAATATTTACCTAAAAGATATGTCCATAAGTAGTACATACCTAAAGAAGGCTATTCCATATAGGATATAGTTATATATCTATGACTATTTATAAACACACATGTTACCTATGATGATGAATATATAGAAGAATAAAGAATATCCAATAAGCAAATTCAAAACTATGGTGTTTTTGGGTATACATTCCCTAATACAAATACATAAGACCATATTACTAGGAATATTATATCTAAATTAGTGAATTATGACATGTATGATACAAGGCATAAATTTGATCATCCCATGGATGAAATCATAGGTTAGTTGGGAAATCAAAAATATAAAAATATAAAAAATTAAATATTTATAAAATAAAAAACTATAATCTATGCATGACATGTTTCACTAATACACATAGTTCATTGATGTTATTAATCTTATACATTTTGAATTACATATTATTTTATTTTTTTCATTGTATGCATTCAAGTGGGATGTAGGACATACATGTTACACATGATATAAGGATAAAATTATGCATAAAATTATTTACACACATGGGAAACCTTTAAAAATTGGGAATCTACTTTTACTAGGGCTAACTTAATACACTTACTCAAACTATACCTTTATATACTAGTCCATTGATAATAGTATAGTATTATACATGACTTTATCTTATGAATATTTTATATAGTGCTATTTCATATAAATATTATGATTTTATCAATTCATGATTGATATTGATGATTATGACATTGCATGATCATTGGCGTGTGATATACTAATTTTTATATGGGTAAATTAAATGTGTCTTGCCACTAAGTGTGTGATTATGTTAGAATATCCTCTAGTTTGAATCATGGCCATGTTGTTTCCATGTAGGTTAGAGTTGTGTTATGTCTTGTATGCTTGTGTTCTTCTTGATAATGATATTATCTACATGTGCATGGTCAAATATATGAATTTTATAATTTGATATTGGTGTTGGGATTTTTATCATTCCTATTTTTATTATTTGTGATTCCATGATTTATATCATACATCTATTGTGATTACTTTGACTAAGTGCTTAATTGATATATTCACTAGACATTAAAACTTGTATGCCCATTAGTTTAGATTACATGACTCATACATGCTTGAATAAAAAAATGTTTATATGATGACATTTTTCTTACATACTTTACAAATTATATTTTTATATATAACAAAGGTTGTGTATATCTCTTTGTTTTAAGATGAGTGAACCATGGGACTTATCTGTCATATCGAAAGGAAGCATATAACGGGTTTGTTTAAGATATTTAGGTCATGATATATGATGGGACCATAATATGTATCATTTATATTAAGAATTAATGTCATTTTATCTTCCATAAATTGGTTTAAAGTTAGAATTAGATGTAGTCTTAAATATTTTACACTTGTTTAGAGAAAAATATAAGATATATATCTTGTGTTTTATTTAAAATTCATTGTAATCTAAATTGTTGATGTTTTATAATGATTATTAGAGAAGATATGCCAAATATTGTGTGTGTGTGTGTGTGTGTTGCAATGAATCATCAATGCAGATAATGGAGTTAGAGTGTCAAAATACTAAATTAGGGGCAGTTTCTAAGATATCTACAAAGTCTCATACAAAAGTGGCTTGGGAGACCTAAAATAGGCATATATTAGGTCATATAGGAGATTTAGAGTCCCATTAAATATTTTCTCCATAGAACTATATCATATTTAAATTCCCATAAAAAACTTGCTTTGGATACCTACAAGTCTAGAGTCCTACAAAAAATAACTCTGGAGTCCTATAGAAAACTACCTCTGAAGCCTTGCAGTTATAGAATATGTGCACATGAAGATCCAAAGAATGTTAAGAATCATTTTTGTAATAATTTCATGTGTACACACACACAAATTTATAAACATATATATTTTCAAAAATAGGCTGGATACTTATAGTATTTCAACTACTATGGAAACTAAAATTTACCACACTTTTTTCTCTCCAACAAAATAGAAAATAGTGGATCCATGAATTTATAAATATCCATACTTTTCTCATAATAAATTGGAGGTTGGTTTTATTTTTCCATTAATGTAAATAAGTTGTAAAGTGATTTGTTAGGTTGTTAGCCTAGATTAAGAAATCAGTTGGAAACTGATTTGTTAGGTTATTAGCCTAAATAAAGAAATTATTTGGGAACCTAATTCTTGATTAAGTAATTTTTGAAGACATTTTATTATATATAAAAAAATTCATTCGTAGTTCAAATTAAATATTGAAGAGTAAAGAATAACATAATTTGAATTAAATAAAAATATTAATGTTTTCAACATCTTCAATGTTCTTAATTAATCATTAGTAGTCCTATTCCAAAGGTACATCAAAGGCTCACTCAACTTGAGGAAGAAAGAAAAACTTTATGATATTTGTATATTATAATTATTTATGTTTCATTTCCAATTTCATCATTTATTTTTATTGTTTCCTTAGATGAAATTGTAGGTGTATGTGATGTGTTAAGATTTATAACAATTACTTTTCTAGTTTTCATTTCTAGAATTTTCATTTTGTACTTTATTTTCAACTTTTATTCCCATTTACTTTAAAGTATATTTGGTTTAATTTAGTTTTGGTTTGATATTTGTAATTTAATATTGATCTGTCTGTAACAATTGATCTTTTTACATATCAAACTATTTCAAGGGTCCAGTTTTATATATGAACATGTTTTGGGTTTCTATTTTAACATACAAACTTAATTTTAGGGTTATACAAAAGAGTTACTATGATATTTAGAGATTTTTAATTAAGGTTTTTATGTTAGTCAATGTATAGCACCCCTCTAATAGTGGTTGGGGGATTTAGTCTTCAACAAGTAGTTTCAATAGTTTTATCTCCTTGGGGCATGATCACCCCATAGTATTCTTTATTAGCTCAGTTCATATATGCTCAAGTGTATTCATTCCTTGGATTTTTAATTTCTCTCAATTCAATGATCTATATCATTTCATATTTATTAGCATGAGAGGGCATTGATCTATACGTCTTATTACACATTTCACATGGATCAAATGGCACATTTAGAGCATACCTATCAACACCAAGAGTGGTCATTGTAGGTATAAAATTTATTAATTTATATTTTTAATTTAAAATTATATTAGATTAAAAGGGATCATATTTAGACACTAACTTTGACATACTTGGACATTGCACATACATTGGACTCTTATGCACAATTTATCACTTGTTATCTTGGATAACTTTATTCACCAGATACACATATTTATGGTTAGCTCAGTCTATGAAAGAACCTTTCACAATCCTAAACATACTTTCTTCATATCTTACATTTGTTATAAAAATTATGTTAGTACACACATTATATATAATTCATTTTTTAGTTATTGTGATATAAAATATATTTTATCACATGTGTGTGTATGAACATTGTTCATGAATCATAGATAAAGATTGAGTGATACAATATAGAATGTTGTGAGAGAATATTGGTTATTAGAACAATCATCCCAAATTAGCTATAGGATAAGGTAGTAGTTGAACAACCTCCTATTTAATAAGATATACTAATATTTTAAATATATAATTTTATCCATTGAATAAAAATATAGAATTATGATTGATCCCCATTTGTGTTATGAAATTTGAGCTTCAGCTCTTCACTTCTATGAAAGTGAAAATTCATTTGATATCAGAGTAAGCTTACTAGACTTATTTAAACATTGTTAATCATCCACTCATTATTTTTCTCAACATGGCACAATACTAAACAATGAAAATCACTTTAAAATATCATTAATGTGTTTGTCCACCATTGTTGAATTCTATCAACGGTCTAATAGTTTAAACCATGTGTGAACCCGTTAAGATTTGCCATCCAACTGCATAACCTCAAGCTTTCATTATGTTCATTATGTCCATAGTCTTTATTCCATCTTATTCATGATTTCATACCTAAAAATTAAAATAAAATTATATATATATATATATAATTCTTGGATTTTTATTGTACAGGGCCATTCAATGCAAGGGTTTACAAAAGTTAGATCTCAAATATTTTCAAGGATTTGAATTTACTGTGCATCAAGTTTTATATTTTGCCCAGGTATTACTTCTACATGAGTTTTTATGTTGTTTTCAATGGCTATTATTTGATGGTTTTTTATGGTCATGGTCCATTTTGCATCGGTAGGCAATGCATATGGCTCGGATGAGTCTTGTCAAATCGAGTTTTACCTCCCATCCAACACACAAAATCTAGTTAGAGCATTCCATTCATTTGATTTAATTTAATTTTTGTTCAGGTTTAAGTCATGTTTAAAGTTTGGTAGTTTTTGTATTATATTACATATTAGTATTTTATTTGTATTATATTGCATATTAGTATTTTATTTATTTTTGTTATGTATTTAGAATTATGGGTATTATGTTAGTATTTATATTAGTGTGCTTAATTTTAAAATTTTGTCATAGATTAAGTTTTTTAGGTTGTTATATTATTTAATTCACGTTTAATAGATTTTTGATTAGTTTGTTCTAAGGTTTATGTAGAGTTGTTTTTTTTTTGAGTTATTTTTATTTTTAATATTTAGTTATTATGTTATTTTTAAGTTATTAGAAAGTTTCAAAGTAATAAGTCTAGTGTTATTTTTTTTAGGTTTTGATTTTGTCAATAAAATATATCAACGATCGTCTAGTGTTGATGGTGTCTAAAAGTTAAATGTTTAATAATGTTACATCCTAATTTCATTTTATAACTTTTTAACCTTTAATCAATTGATTAGTGTGACTAATATGTGATTTCCATTGCTTTGATTTGAGCATTTTGACATATATTGGTATGGGACAGTAGTATTGTTGATTAATATACATTGCGTAATAGTTATTTTTTGATTATCTTGTACATTAAGGATGTATAATTGTTAATTTTGTATCATTATTTTATGATGACTCAGACTAACTACCTATTTATTGTGAGGTAGATGCATAATAGGTCCTACCCTTAGATTTTGATGAGGGAGAGCATCATCACAGAAGGTTAGATAGATGGAGCAATTGGGAAAAATACTAGTGGAAAAATGATAACCCTACATACACACCGTAGATTTTAAATGATAGTTTGTATTGCTTGTGATTATTCATGTATGTGGAATTAATTTTAGTATGCATTTGATTTAGTAGATTTTAAATGATATTTCGTATTGCTATGATTATTCATGTATGTGTAATTAATTTTACTATGCATTTGATTTCTTTATTTTAATTGATTTGGTTTTTTATTTTAATCTGAAAAAATAAATATTAATATTAATGGATATAATTATTGTGAAAATAATTATCTTGTCGGTAAAATACAATTAATGATTCATTTTTACCTTCTAGTTAAATAATTATTTATTATTATTTTAAAAATTGCATGGAAGTAAGATTCAGGCAATTTAAAGTTAAAATATGTATTATGCATGAAATTAATGGAAGTTAATTAAAAGTTAAATTAGTGAAAATTAAGTTAATTTTAAATATACATGCAAGAAATTTCTTAAAAATTAGGAAAATAGTTAATGAATTCAACTTAAGTTTTTATTTTAAGAACATGGGAAAAGGCATAGCAACTTAAAAAACATGTTTTAATTAGAATAAAAGATAAAAATTAGTCTAGCATGCATGGAAGGATAAAAACAGAAACCTTCATGCAAAAGAGTGGGCATAGCTTCTAAGAGGATAATTTTCTATAAATAAAGCCTTTACAAATTTGAAGAAGGGGGAGAAAACACGGACATGGATGACGAAAGGAGAGAGACACAAAAAAAATGGATGGAAAAGAAAGAATTGGGTAAAGCCAGAAAGGAATCGGATTCAAAGAGGTTGGTTCTATATCAGTTTTCTAAGTTGGTTCTATAATTAGATTTTAGGGTGAAAAGGTAAAAATTAAGTTGAGTTTTTAAAGTAGAGTTGTGTTTCACCTTTTGATTTAATATTCTTTCAGACAATGACATGACTTATTATCTGCTTAATTATTCTTTAAGTGGCATCTTATTGTGTTAGATATATATTTTCCCCCTTGGCCAACATCCTATGTAATGAGCCAACTGTGAAAATGGTTGGGCTACATCTTATTATGAGGAGGTCGAGTTTAGTCATTATGACTATAAAATGT
Organism: Torreya grandis; assembly: GCA_037957365.1. Taxonomy (NCBI): domain Eukaryota; kingdom Viridiplantae; phylum Streptophyta; class Pinopsida; order Cupressales; family Taxaceae; genus Torreya; species Torreya grandis. The sequence continues at coordinate 21,107 of JARHVA010000774.1, read as the reverse complement.
TATGTGTTGACTACATTTTTGGTTTGTTAAGACTTGATAATTTTATATATACTTGTGTTTACCATATAACAACCTACATTATGCTAATAGACTATGTTTGGTTCACCCTTGGGCAGCGCTTATCTTTTAGCAATGTGACCTATATTATACCCTACATCTTTATTTTAAGAACATGTGTTGTAATTTCTAGAACTGTGTACCAATGACTTGGCATATGAAACTTAGCTCAAATTAAATACTGAAGATAGCATTGAATCATCAAGTCGTATATTTACAAATCCTTATTCATGTATTAAATCACTGATGTTAGATTGGAAACCCAAATGTCCTTTTTCAAGATTGTTGAGTCTTTATAATTAAGTTGTTGCATGCTGATTTTATTTTATTAAGACTAAATTTATATAATTAAAATAGCTAAATTTTAATTTGAAATCCTGGAGTTTTTAATAAATGTTGAGAATGAATTTGATTACAAAGTATAAAAAGAGTGAAAACATGTTGAATTTTTGAGTCTATTGAGTAAATCACCCAACTATGAATGCCCAGCCATTATGCATTTTTAGCAAGAGACTTATTTTAAAACCACTAGATCAACCCTGAGAAATTGTCATGTTCATATTAAATATATCAAGTCATTTTTCTAAACATCTTGTTGAATATGGTAATGCCATGTAGTTAAAGTGTCAGGTATTAATTGAAAAGTATTATAAGTTAATGTTGAGTTAGATAAATAAAAAGCTAGGTCAAGGAGATATAACTGAGTAAGTATTATATTATAGTTTTTAGAATAATAAAAGTGATTGTATAAATTAAGATGATGTGACCTTAGCTTGAAAATATGCATGTTGAATTTGTAATCGATAGCTTAGTTTAGAAAATTTAACACAAAGTTAAAAATATATAACAAGGAGCCAAAATAGAAACCACTGTGAAATCTTGTTAAAGAAAATTGTTGCTTGTATGCAGCTGTGTATATCAATTAATATGTTAGGCCTTATTTATCAAATCACTGATCATACTTTTTAATAGTATAATATATTCATTGGAATGATCAAAATTCAAGGCATTCTTTTATTAATGCCATGTCAAAATCACTTAGATGCCTTACAATCAGAATGGAATGTCTAGTCTTATTATGGTAATCACTAGAAACATATATACATTCATATTAAATGTTGTGTTTTTCTTCTTTATAAGATGAATTGCCTCGTAGTTTGAAATGATGCATGTATTTAAGCATTGAACTTATATTTTAAAGTGTAGTATATATATAAAAATTATAACATATATGTGTTAATGTAAAATGTTATTTTATTTATTGAAGACATTGAGTCGCTGAAACAAGTCATTGGGTCTTTAAAGTAGCAAAGCTAGGTCTTTTAAAATAAAAGGAATTATGTTTCATCTTTAATGCAAGATCAAATAAAAGGACTTTAATTTTGCCTCAGAATTTTTGAATTGTGTTCCCAACTCAAGTTACATACAAATTAATCATCATGATTATTATAGGGTCCTTATGAGGATAGAAAAAAATGAAAAAAGATTAACCGGTTGTTATTAACTCTTTCTCTAATCTGAAATTAATGTTGGAATGATCTGTGTTATCTAGTTTGGAAAGAAATTAGTAAAATTATTGATGTGATTATTATGGTGGTGCTTAGAGTTCTATGGTTTTAAGAATGTCATAAATTATAACAAGTTTAGACATTATAATGATAATGTAAGTATACTCTTGATTGATTAATCTTATAACTTGAATTGATATAATCATATGATCTAAATCTTTAGTTTTGCTTAGAATGCTAGTGGAGACAAGTAATATGTTTGTATCACCACAATGTTAAGGAAATATGATGGCAATTAGTAGTGTCATGTAGAGATGGAAACTTGTGTGTAATATATTTTGTGTAAATATTATATGTGCAAGTGAATAAATTTTTATAGAGCTAGTGCATCGTGATGTGTGCCTTGAGATATGTTTCATTATTCATTATTATGCAGTATAATTATGTACTTCATTTACTATAGGTTTGAGTGTAAGATTGGGTATTTGTATTTGAGTAGGGGAATCATGCATGATGAGCTATGACAATATGGGATGTCATAGAATTCTACAGTATAAAAAATAATTGAATGGTACATATTATATTTGATCGACACCTAAATAAACATATATGTATTAGTTGATGCATGAATAATAGGTGTTGTAGCATTTGATAGAATATCATTTAGATGTGCATACAACCTTGAGAGTGAAAATGAATGTTAAGATATAAATATATGTATATTATAACTTGTTAATGATAGTTATGCTAGCTTGATTAGGAGTGTATGCTTCCATGTTTATGTGACTACTTAGTGTAACTGATTATGTGAAAACTAGTAGTTGTACCTTAAAACCCTAGATTATGACAAGTGGTTTTCATGGGGATTGTTTTTTGGAGATATTATAGTAATTTTGAATCTACAAATTTATATGAATGTGAAACATACTCAGATGGTATGAACTGTAGACTTTATTCTTATGTGAGATTAATGCATGATTCATTCATGTGTGATTGAATTAAAAGTATTCATTACTTATTCTTATGTGAATATTTTTATTTCTCTTTGTTTAGCTTATGATGTGATATTATTGCATGGAGGATGTAATTTATATAATTTTTGAATTATATGTTATTTTATATATATTAGAGTTTGCATTGATGATGTAATAAGTAGTGAGATGGATTCCACTAGTCTAGGTAGCACCACCAATGTAGGATAATCTGATCAAGTGGTGTGTGAGAAATTGATCTATCTAGTGATTGAATATTATTTAAAAACTTAGACCAAGTATTTCATGTTAGGTTGTGGAGTTAAAAGCTTCACCAGGTTGCGAACAGGAGGAGTTGCTGAAGTGTCACAGACACCGACGTTGGTCAGGCCAATCGACATCGGCAGGATTAGACAGGAAGAGCAACCGACATCGGTCAGGGATCGGCCAGCATCGATCATCTCCAGGTAGACAGGGACTAACGTCAGTTACCTGTGCAGTTCAGAACTGCCAGTTTCACAGACAGTTAGTTAATGAACTGAGTGTTTGCATGTTAAGAGCCAATTTTAGACTAGAAGTTGTGGATCTAGTTATTGTAATTAGGGTCTAATTATTGTATGCATGAAATCTATATAATAGACTCATGGGTTGTATTGTAAGAGTGTGCTAGAGAGTAAGAGATCAGAAATTAGCTCCTTCAGAGAGAAGAGAGCATGGTGTGTTCCTCCTAGTTCCAAAGGGGTGCTGAGTGTGTATGATCTTGGAGAGTTGCAGGTGTGCAAGTTCTGGTAGAAGATCCACCGGGGTACTGGTTGAAGAATCATAAGGGCTTGGTGAGGCAAGGACAAGGGTTCTTCAGGGTGTAGAGATATCTATAGGGTAAGGTTTGTTGATTTGTAGGTGGCAGCAAGGAAAGGGAGATCTACTTGGAGTACAGTTGTGTACTTGGTGTACTGACAGTGTTGTTACTGACTAGTGGAGGTGAACAACAATTATGTATTTGAGTTGTGTGTTGGGACCGTAAGAGAGAGAGGGAAGAAGTCCTTGAGGTGTGGCAAGCCTTAGAGGTGTGGAGAAGAAGTGGCATCTTCTTTATTATATTCTTTTTTGGATGAGTATTAATACAATTTGTGTATTGTCTCTCATATTCTATGTTATTTCGGAATTCTAGTTACTTGTTGATTCTGGTTAATTCCGCATATTAAGTTGCTTGTATTTGGTAATCAATTGTGCTTCTGTATTTCCCAATAAGTGGTATCAAAGCTTTTGGTTGGGTTGACTAACAAATGGTTCAGATTTGGTTAGTGTTTGTTGATTATAGGGTACTCACAGGGGTTTCTGATTGAGTGGGAGTATAGCAATGGCAGAAGAAAGTAAGCTACGAATGGAGAAACTGAATAGCACAAATGGTCTAATTAATGGAAAGAAAGAGTAGGTAAAGGAAGATTGTTGGTCGGTAGAAGATTAGCATGTAGAAGCAGATGTTGTAGGTGTTGTTGCACAGGTTGCTCTGGATAAAGTAGAATCTTGGATTATAGGCTATGTTGCCTCTTTCCATGCAACCCGAAATAGAGCATCTTTTCAAGAGTATGTCTAGGGAGACTTTGGAGAGATTTATTTAGGGGTTGGTGAGCCTTGTCAGATTGTTGGCAAAGGGGAAGTGAAGCTAAAATTGTAGACAGGTAACACACAAGTGTTGAAGAAGGTCATGCAGGTTCCAGTCTTGCAGATGAGTCTAATTTCTTCAATAAATTTGGGTGATGAGAGATGCACAGTAACTCTCACAGCGGATGCACTTGAATTAGATGGTGGTAAGAAAGTAGGTATCCTTTATCTATCTACATATATTATTGATTCACCTTCTGTTGCAGAGATGTGGCTTTGTAGGCTTGGTTACATATGTAAGAAGGGAATGCATGTCCTTAAGTAGAAGACAGATATCTTTGAAAAACTTAAGAACTGGAAAGCCTTGGTGTTCATGGAGGAGATGACAGACAGAGATTAGCTAAGGGGACTAAATTATTCTAAGCAGGGTTGTGTTAATTTGAATAGGGTTTTGACCCAAAAGGAGCTCATGGGTAAAAATTCATCACTCACAGGTGAACACAGGTATTGGCATCAGTCAGGATGAACCGACGTCGAACAGACAGGCATCGACGTCGGTCATGTGCAAATCAGTAGAGTCAGTGGTGTCAGGCAGCAAGAACTGATGTCGGTCATACAAGAACCGACATCGACAGAAGGTATATCGGTGTCGGTCAGGAAACTAATGTCGGTAGATAGGGTCAGTCACAGAGAACCGATGTCAGTCGGGTGCAGATTGGGAGATGGCTGAGATCAGTCACTAAAATGGATATTGGGCAGACAGCAGCTGTCAAGGAGTCTCAAATGCCCATATGGAGGACTGAAATGGTAATTGGACCTCATATTCATTGTTCACCTTCTTACTAGTTGCTTACTGATGGTCGAGAACCAAGAAGATGTGAAGAGGCAATGCAGGTAGAATCTAGAAACAGTGGGAGCTTGGCATGGATGAGGAGTGTGAGTCCTTGGAGAAGAACCAAACAGGAGTTTATTGGTGGAGTTGTCAGCTAGAAGAAAGCACTGAAAGATGGATGGATTCCCAAGTTAAAGAAGAGAGTGGATGGATACGTGAGACAGAAGGCCAAGGTATATGGTCTTGAGGAAGTTGCAGGATAGTGGTACAGGTTTTGATAGGTGGATGACAAAGCAGGGCTTCAGTGAATGTCAGTGTAACCATTGTGTTTGTCTTTACCAGGTGAATGATGAGTCACAACATTATCTTGTTACTGTATGTGGTGTGGTTGCTTGTTGCAAGGTTACACATGCAGGGAGTTTTTTGAGCTAAAGGTAAAGTTAGTTCAGAGGTATGTCATGAAGAATTTGGAGCAGCAAAATTCTTTGGCATAAGAGACATGGAGATTTTGTCTCCAGTGGGAGCTGATGTGAAGAAGGTGTTGGCGAGGTTCAAGATGCAAGATTTAGAATCGGTAAGCACACCAAGGGCTGGATAGTTCAAGCAGAGCTTAGAACAGTGTTTGAAATCACATGAGGTCTAGTGTAGACCTGAGTTTTCCCAAGTAGTGGGAGTTGTCAGAGAGTTTGGAGCCAATTCAGGGAAGGTGTATTCTCAGGTATCTGAGAGAGACCAGCAGTAGGGATTCATGTTATGCAGGGTCAAGGTCTTCACTACATAGGTTTGTAGGTTTGGATGTGGTAGGTTACTTGGATGACAGGTGTAGCATCACAGGTTGTGTGGTGGTTGGTCTTCAAGATTGAGCTTGAAGAGGGATACAAGCCAGGAAAAAAATTAGATGAAGGTATAGGTACAGGTACAAGTGTAGCTATTTATCTCCAAGTGGGAGATTGTTAGGTTGTGGAGTTATAAGCTTCACCAAGTTGCGAACAAGAGGAGTTGCTGAAGTGTCACAGACACCGACGTCGGTCAGGCCAATCGACATCGATAGGATTAGATAGGAAGAGCAACCGACGTCGATCAAGGATCAGCTGACGTTGGTCATCTCCAAGCAGATAGGGACCGACATCGGTCACTTGTGTGGTTCAGAACTACCAGTTTCATGGATAGTTAGTTAATGAACTGAGTGTTTGCATGTTAAGAGCCAATTTTAGACTAGAAGCTGTGGATCTAATTATTGTAATTAGGGTCTAATTATTGTATGCAAGCAATCTATATAATAGACTCATGGGTTGTATTGTAAGAGTGTGCTAGAGAGTAAGAGAGCAGAAATTAGCTCCTTCAGAGAGAAGAGAGCATGGTGTGTTCCTCCTAGTTCTAAAGGGGTGTTGAGTGTGTATGATCTTAGAGAGTTGCAGGTGTGCAAGTTCTGGTAGAAGATCCACCAGGGTACTGGTTGAAGAATCATAAGGACTTGGTGAGGCAAGGACAAGGGTTCTTCAGGGTGTAGAGATATCTATAAGGTAAGTAAGGTCTGTTGATTTGCAGGTGGTAGCAAGGAAAGGGAGATCTACTTGGAGTACAGTTGTGTACTTGGTAAACTGGCAGCGTTGTTACTGACTGGTGGAGGTGAACAACAATTTTGTATTTGAGTTGTGTGTTGGGACCGTAAGAGAGAGAGGGAAGAAGTCCTTGAAGTGTGGCAAGCCTTAGAGGTGTGGAGAAGAAGTGGCATCTTCTTTATTGTATTCTTTTTTGGATGAGTATTAATACAAGTTGTGTATTGTCTCTCATATTCTGTGTTATTTCTGAATTCTAGTTACTTGTTGATTCTAGTTAATTCCACATATTAAGTTGCTTGTATTTGGTAATCAATTGTGCTTCCCTATTTCCCAACATTTCACATATTTTATTTGCATTTTGTGGCATATCATGTTATAATAGTTTTCTTCATGGTACACTACATGTTTTTAGAAATCTTATAAGATCATGGTGTACTAGCACGTCTCACTAGATTCTTGCACCATTTTATCTACCTATCTATGAAGGGAGGGTCATTTAATGATATGGGTTTGTGTGGAGGATCATTGATATGTGGTTGGTGTGGTAAAATGTTTGAATGATGATCTCCCTCCTCTATTATAGTACTATCTGGAGATCATGCTTGAAATTATCTGGGATACATGAGTTGGCATGACTCAAGCTCTAGAGAGTTTGGTATCCATTATTGTATTAGGCCATATACCTAAATGAATGTAATTGTATTATGTACTTGTATATTTGATTAGTAGAAGTTGTATTATTAGACTAGTTGTAGTTGTTCCTATTCTATTTAATTTTTGTGAAGTTGTATAAGAAGTATATGCAGTATTGAAAGTATAAGTACTATTGTTCTTAATTATGTTGTAGATGTGTTGTATTGTTTAGTTTATGGAATGAATGTTATTTATTTATTTTTAAGTAAATCTACTAAATTTTTTAAGTACAACTTGAGTAGTTGTAACATGTCGTATCAGAGATGTGGCTCAAACTCTAGGACCTAATGAGTCCATTAGTGTTTTCATATCCCTCTACTTATGAGCAAAGATAATTGAGAATGTGTGTGAGGTAAATTAAGTGTGTACTCTTAGAACATTCATACCCATTAGAGTTGCTTAAGGGTTGGTTAACAAGCATCTCGCTGGTGATGGTTTTATAAGCTATTTGGTAGGTATGTGCATATCTTAGTTCTTGAGTCTTGAGTAAAAGTTTCTTACCATATTTTTGATCTTTAGATTGAACACCTCGAGTGTGATTATGTCTTCCTTGAATCACTTTCACCATTTATGTTTTGTGTTGTAAAGGTTTTTAGTCTGGAGTGTTTCTCATTTAAGTAATTATGCTTAGTTGTGTCTTAGATACATAGATCCTAAAAGTAGGAATTTGATTAAGACCATTCTAGTTTGGGACCACCAAATTTGGTGAAAACCTTCTTGTAGTTGGATATAGATTTCTTGTTTGATATTCCTTTGTGTTAAGAGTTTTCTTTTGGATTAGCATTCTTGTATTTTTATGTACTTAGGAGAAGTGGTATCTTTATTATTTAGAGTAGAGGTGATGTATTATGTTTCCACTCCCTTTTTACATCATTTTAAGCTACTGAGAAGATTTATATTTTCAAGATGTTGATTTAGAGTTTCCATAGGCAGAAACTTATTTCTGAATTGTTTTTTTATTCTCTTGAGTACGTGGGATAGTGTTTTCTACTTCTTTTTGTTAGAAGTTGTATGATTGGATAGATTGGTGCATACTTTTGGTTCATATTTTCTTTCTAGTTGTGGAAGTAAGTGATGATACTACACTTACAAGTTTGGTAAGTGAATAGTGTTTAGTAACTTGGGTTGTGATGTTTCCTTTTACCATGTATGGTATGTAGGAAGTTATGTTTATGAGATGTTAGTTCTCTATTTTTCCTCTTTGTAAATTTATTAAGTTTATATTTTATCAAATATATGAACTTGACCATGAGGAGTGGCTAATATTGAACTTATATTAATTATAGTTGATTACAATTATTATGCTATTGTATATCTTTGATTAAATTAATATGTTTCACTTCTTGAATATTATTGTTTGAAGAGTTATATGTATACCTAACTTTGGAAGCAAGTAAGGTATAAGGTGTGTAGAACATCTTGGTAATTATAAGGGTTGATATAACTTTTTAACTATTGTATGCTAGTTGTGCAAGCAATGAGACATTGTCTCGCTTATAAAGTTGAAGGGATGGGATAATCCTTAGATTTTGTATGTTATGATAATTATGGTATTATTATCTCTTACTTTACTGTGAATATAATATTATAGATTAAGTTGAAAGATATAATGTTAGTTTTGATTGATTAGTATAAACTTAATTCAATCTCAAGTTGATTATATGATTTCTCATGTGTGTATGTTAGTACATATGGAATCTTTTAGCATACAGTAATTGTTTATTTTATGATTTATTAGTACAGACTTGTGTTTCTTAGAACCGTATACACTTTTTGAATATTGTCCAATCATGGAGACCTAAAGGATGATTGATGTTCTAGGAAATGTGAGTTATAAGAGATATGATGGTATCCTACTTAGCCTCACATTGACTCAGTTGTTATTGAGTTGGATCTAACAGATGGACTTGTTGAATCCAAATTTTGACAGGGAGAACTTGTCAAATGTAGTCATGTGATTATTTGTTTTGATTTTTGTGAGGATCTCATGTGTCGTTGAGTTAGCAATAAAAAAATTTGTTAGACTTTTCTTGTGGTTCTATACCCTGGAGTGGTCATGATAGAACCAATCAACATAAAGTGACTTTCAAAAAATGTGTTTGTAGAATACGAAATGTCAAAAAGTAGGGTCTTATGAGACCAATTATCTAAGAGTAGTGCTAATTAGGAGATCTAGTATAAGTTCTTTAGGTAAAAATTGTATTCAATTGCATGATATGATACTTGATACTATGTTTTTATCCTATTAAACTCTATTTATTAATCAAAACTTTTGTTTGAATAAGAGTCATCAGGGTGATTCCTAATTTTAAGAGAGGATGTTACATCCTAATTTCACCCTATAACTTTTTAACCTTTAATCCATTGATTTCTACGATTAATAGATGATTTTCATTGCTTTTATTTGAGAATTTTAACATATACTGGTATGGGATAGTAGTATTTTTTATTAGTATACATTACATAATAGTTATATTTTGATTATTTTGTACATTGAGCATGTATAATTATTAATTTTGTATCATTGGTTTATGATGACTCAGACTAACTACCTAATTGTTGAGAGGTGGATGCAAGATAGGTCCTATCCTCAGAGTTTGATGAGAGAGGGAATCATCAGAGAGGGTTGGCTAGATGGATTAATTAGGGGAAATACCAATGAGAAAAGGATAATGACCTTGCACACACATAGTAGATTTTAAATAATAGTTTGTATTACTTGTGATTATTCATGTATGTGGAATTAATTTTAGTATGAATTTGATTTTTTTTAATTTAATTGATTTGGTTTTTATTTTAATCAAAAAACAAATATTAACGTTAATGGATATAATTATTATGAAAATAATTATCTTGCAGGTAAAATGCAATTAATGATTTATTTTTACCTTCTAGTTAAATAATTGTTTATTATTATTTTGAAAATTACATGGAAGTAAGATTGATGCAATTTAAATTTAAAATATGAATTATGCATGAAATTAATGGAAGTTAATTAAAATTTGAATTAATACAAATTAAGCTAATTTTGGACATACATGCAATAAATTGCTTTAAAATTAAGAAAATAGTTTATGAAGTCAACTTAAGTTTTTATTTTAAGAACATGGGAAAAAAGTGTAAAAACTTAAAAAGCATGTTTTAATTAGAATAAAAGATAAAAATTAGTTTGGCATGCATGGAAGATTAAAAATATAAACCTTCATGTAAAAGAGTAGGCATAGCTTCTAAGAGAGGACAATTTTATATAAATAAAGCCTTTGTGAATTTGAAGAAGGGGGAGAAAAAATGGACATGGATAGAGAAATAAGAGAGACACAAAAGAAGAAATGGATGGAAAATAAAGAATTGGGTAAATCCAGAAAGGAAGCAGATTCAAAGAGGTTGGTTCTGTATCAATTTTCCAAGTTGGTTATATAATTACATTTTAGGGTGCAAAGGTGAAAATTAAGTTGAGTTTATAAGGTAGAGATGTGTTTCACCTTTTGATTTAATATTCTTTCAGATAATGACATGACTTATTATCTACTTAGTTATTATTTGAGCAACATCTTGTTATGTTAGCTATATATCTTCCCCCTTGGCCAATATCCTATCCAATGAATCAACTGTGAAAATAGTTGGCTATTTCTTATTATGAGGAGGTTGAGTTTAGTCATTATGACCTTAAAATGTTATGTGTTGACTACGTTTTTGGTTTGTCAAGCCATGATCATTTTTCATATACTTGCACTTATCATATAACAACCTGCACTATGGTAATAGACTATGTTTGGTTCACCCTTGGGTAGTGCTTATCTCTTAGAAATGTGTCATATATTATACCCTACATCTTTATTTTAAGAACCTGTGTTTTAATTTTTGGAAATGCGTACCAATGACTTGGCATATGAAACTCAGCTCAAATTAAATACTAAGGATAACATTGAAGTGTCAATCCATATATTTGCAAATCCTTATTTATGTATTAAATCATTGATGTCAGATTGGAAACCTAGATGTCCTTTTTCAAGATTGTCAGGTATTTATTGTTAAGCCACTGCATGCTGATTTTATTTTATTAAGACTGAATTTATATTATTAAAATAAATAAATTTTAAGTTGAAATCATGGAGTTTTTAATAAATTTTGAGAATGAATTTGAATGCAAAGTATAAAAAGAGTGAAAACATGTTGAATTGTTGAGTCTACTGAGTAAATAGCCCAACTATGAATGCCCAACCATTATGTATTTTTAGCAGGAGACTTATTTTAAAACCACCAAATTAGCCTTGAGAAATTATCATGTTCATATTAAATATATTAAGTCACTTTTCTAAACATCATGCTAAATATGGTAATGTAATGCATTTAAAGTGTTGGGTATTAATTGAAAAGTATTATAAGTTAATGTTAAGTCAGATAAATAAAAACCCAGGTCAAGGAGATATAGCTGAGTAAGTAATTATTATATCATTATTTTTGGAATAATAGAAGTGATTGTATAAATTAAGATGGTGTGACCTTAGCTTGAAAATCTACATGCTAAATTTCTAATAGACAACTTAGTTTAACAAATTCAACACTGAGTTAAAAATATATAACAGGTAGCCAAAATAGAAACCACTGTGAAATCTTGTTAAAGGAAATCATTGATTGTATGAAGTTGTGTATATCAATTAATTTGTTGAACCTTATTTATTAAATCATTGATCATAATTTTTAATAGTATAATATATTCATTGGAATGATAAAAAGTCAAGGCATTGTTTTAGTAATTCCATGTCAAAATCACTTAGACGCCTTACCATCAGAATGGAATGTCTAGTCTTATTATGGTAATCACTGGAGACATATATACATTCATATTAAATGTTGTGTTTTCTTCTTTATCAGATGAATTGCCTCATAGTTTTAAATGAGGCATGTATTTGAACATTGAACTTCTATTGTAAAGTGCATTATATATATATATAATGTTGTGTTTTCTTTTTTATAAGATGAATTGCCTCATAGTTTTAAATGAGGTGTGTATTTGAACATTAAACTTCTATTGTAAAGTGCAGTATATATATATATATATATATAACATAGTTGTGTTTATGTAAACAATCATTTTATTTATTGAAGACATTGAGTCACTGAAACAAGTCATTGGATCTTTAAAATATCAAAGTCAAGTCTTTTAAAATAAAAGGAATTATTTTTCCTCTTTAATGCAAGATCAAATATTTAGGGGGCAGGGGGAACTTTAATTTTGCCTTAGAATTTATAAATTATGTTTCCAACTCAAGTTGCATACAAATTAATCATCATGATTATTATAGGGTCTTTATGAGGATAGAAAAAAAGGAAAAAATATTAACCGATTGTTATTAACTATTTTTCTAATCCAGAATTAATGTTGGAATAATCAGTGTTATCTTTTTTGGAAAGCAATTAGTAAAATTATTGATGTGATTATTATGGTAGTGCTTAGAGTTTTATGGTTTTGAGAATATCATATGATCTAAGTCTTTATCTTTGCTTAGAATGCTAGTGGAGACAAGTAGTATGTATGTATCACTGCAATGTTAAGCAAACATGATGGCAGTCAGTAGCATCATGTAGAGATGGAAAATTGTGTGCAATATATTTTGTGTAAATATTATATGTGAAATTGAGTAGATTTTTGTAGATCGAGCATATCATGATGTGTGCCTTCAAATATGTTTTCATAGATCATTATTATGCAATATAATTATGTACTTATTTTATTATAGGTTTGAGTGTAATATTGGGTGTTCATGTTTGAGTAGGGGACTCATTCATGATGAGCTATTATAGTATGGGATGTCATAGAATTCTACAGTACAAAAAGTACCTAGATGGTACATATTATATTTGACCCACACCTAAATAAACATATATGTATTGGTTGATGCATGAATAATAGATGTTGTAGCACTTGATAGGATATCATTTAGATGTGCATATAACCTCGAGAGTGAAAATGAATGTTAAGATAGAATTATATGTATAGTATGACTTGTTCATTATAGTTATTCTTGATTGATTAGGGGTGTATGATTCCATGTTTATGTGACTACTTAGTGTAACTAATTATGTGAAAACCAGTAGCTATACCTTAAAACCCTAGACTATGACAAATGGGTTGTCATGGGGATTTTTATTTGGATCTATTGTATTAATTTTAATATGTAGTTTTATATTAATGTGAAACATAATCATGTGGTATGAATTGTAGGCTTTATTCATGTGTGAGTTGGATTAATGCTTGATTCATTCTTGCATGATTGAATTAAAAGTATTCATTGCTTATTCTTATGTGAATATCTTGCTTTCTCCTTGTTTAGCTTGTGATGTGATATTTCTGCATGGAGGATGTAATATATATGAGTTTTTAATTATATGATATATTATATATATTAGAGTTTGCATTGATAATGCTAATAGGTAGGGAGAGGGATTTGACTAGCCTAGGTAACACCACCAATGTAGGATAATCCGATTAAGTGGTGTGTGTGAAATTAATCAATCTAGTGATCAAATATTATTAAAAAATTTAGACCAAGTATTTCACATGTTTGATTTTCATTTTTTGGGATATCATGTTAGAATGATTTTCTTTATGGTACACTACATGTTTTTAAAAATATTACAAGCACACGGGGTACTAGTACATCTCACTAGATTCTCACACCATTTTATCTACCTATCCATGAAGGGAGGGCCATTTCCTAATAGGTCTTTGTGCAAGTAATTTTTGGTCTATGGTTGGTGTGGTAAATAACTCAGATGATGTTATCCATCCTCCACTACAATACTACCTAGAGATGATGTTTGAGATTACATGGGATACACAAGTTGGTGTGACTCAATCTCCAGAAAGTTTGGTATCCATTATTGTATTACATTGTATACTTGAAGGAATGTAATTGTATTATGTACTTGTATATTTGATTAGCAAATATTGTATTATTAGACCAGTTGTAGTTATGTCTTATTGTATTTGCTTTTTATGAAATTGTATAAGAATTATATGTAGTATTGGAAGTATAAGTACTATTGTGATTAATTATGTTGTAGATGTGTTGTATTATTTAAGTATGTGTTATTAATTATGATATTATTGGTAATGGCTAGACAATTGTATTTACCATAGGTGTTTGCCTCTGTTAGCAGATTCCAAGAACACTTAATGGCTATATTTAAAATTTGGAAGTCTTTTATGGCCACAACAATAAATAACAAAGAGTCAACTATAAATTTAAATCAATCATAGATTATACTCACTTGGCCATTGTTTTTATAATCACTTGAAAATTTTTGGAATCAATTAGCACTCACTTAAGACATTACCACAAGGTGCATGTCCACACACACAAACGTGAAAAGTCTTCAAAGGAGAATTTCCAAAGCAAAGTTTGAATACATAAAAGTCAAAGTTGCATGGTTCCAATCATCAAAATCTATTGCATTTAAGTTGATCATGATGTTACACACACACACCAAAAATTTAGATAACTATGTGTGGCTTATTTAAAGTAATGGAACTTAAGAAACACTCAAACATTCAGTAGGATATGTTGGGATTTTATAAACCAAAATGCTAACACCTTTTTTAAGGGTCATCTTCTATTTGAAAGTAGAATTAAGGTTTGGACAAAAGTAGGTAGTGATTGTGTGGAGTATTATAGTATATCATTATTTGTGATTACACCACCTTTACATACAATGTAGTAATGGGCGAGAACTTTCATTGGAGTGAATAACATGATAGTGCTTTTGATTCATTAAATATATGATCAACCATGTATTGGTCCTTGATCATCTTAAATCATATAACCCAATAAAATTTGAATTAGATGCAAGTGAGTAAATAGTGGGGAAAGTTTTTATTCAAGGAGGTAACTCCATTTTTAAAATTCATTTATAGGTATTTCTTCAACAACAAGAGGGTATCCTATTAATGATAAAGAAACGAATGCACCAATTAAAGTAATAGAGAAATGGAAAGATTATTTTTTATGTAAATAAACTATTATGCATATTAACCATAAACCTTTATAGACTCCTAATTCTAGTAAAGCTTTTATATTAAAATTTTTATATTATTTTTTTGTGTAGATAGTCATCACCTTGAATTAGAGAATTATTGGTACTTGTTTGTGTGTTTTTGTCTCTCTACTTATTCTTTTTAAAATATTGTGATCATCTCTTCTTCCATTTGTCATTTCTTCTTATTTATTTTTTCCCATAAACTTGTTTACATTTATCTATCTGTGTTTGTTTCTTAGTCCAAGGAGAAAATGTTGCTCTCACTGATTTTCATGGGCCCTTTTTTCCATTATCATGTAAAATTTTGATGTTTAGATACATTTTGTTTATTTTTTTCATTTTAATTTTTCATATTTTGTCCACTAATTTATTTAGTTAAAACATAAGAAGCCTATATATAAAAATTATCTATACACATTGAAAAAACATTATATTGAGATAAATATATTCTATTACTATTAATTCATTTTATCAATTTTAGGCACACTTCGCATTGATTTGTCACTACTCAATTAATTTTTTCAATTATATATTTTAGCCTATACCAAAATAAGGCCTAGGTGAATATGTATTTAATTACATCTCACACATAGGGAAATAGGGGATTGAAGACTCATCTTGAATACTCCATTCTGAAGGGTTAGATTTTGGCATACTATATATGTAATGAAACTCATTTATGGTTTCCATACCCAGATATTTATTCCTTTATCCTTTCTCATTATGATTTATTGTAGAAAGATAGGCCAATAGTATTGAATATAAAAATCATACACTTTTACCTGTCAATTTTATAAATTATAAGTACATATTATAGACTTATTAGATACTTCAAAATGTTAGTCTTGACCTACCTAATTTTGTATACACATATGGCTCTTATACACCCTTATTTTCTATCTACATGCTTTATGTGGGTCCAACCTTCCCAATTTTCTACCAATCACCTAAAATAATTTTTTAGTATGTATATAACCTTCTCATTATTATATTCAAATTATCTCCAAATAATTAGATCAATATTCATATATTTTTTGTAGACTCAGACACCTGAGGAATTATGCACGTGTCCAACTTTGGTAGACTCATACCCACACTAAAAATTGGCCATTTTAAAAATTTAGTCATCATCAGGGTTATTCCATACATTTTACATTTTGGTGGTGTGAAAAAGTACCCAAAATATTACCATATAAATATACATTAGGTATAATCCTATTAGATTCATATAGAATTATCAATAAACCCTATTCTAACACTTGCACATTCAAAGTGACTTCCCTAAACCTCACAACTCAATAATTAATCATAAGAAACAAGCCATAGCCAATTATAAAGCACCTAAGATAAGTCAGGTTTGCCATTACTAATGTATTGAAATCTATATTATAGGTTTTATTCATTAAATGATCACCTATTCACACATAAAATTAATAGGGAGAAGTACATGCAATTTGAATTCCCTCTTTGTAGTATTATATATGTAGGTAATGCTCAAAATTTTTGTTGATGGATTATTTAGAACACCAACTTAGGTAGGGTGGAAATCCACCTAACCTCTCCTAAAAGGAGACAAAATATCCCTAAGGTATACTAATGCCAAGTCTTATCTTTTAGGGTAGATCAATAGTAGATGTAAAATGGTTCCATTTCAAGGGGCCTATTTGGAATAAATTGAAATAAATGATAAATATGGTCTTGTGGATCAATTGCTCGTATTATTTTAAAAAATGAATTTGTCATGAAGATAAAATTGATTCAATAATTATTCATTGCATATATGGGTTCAAAAATACATTAAGAATAATGAAAATATTTTCAATCAAGATAAAACTTGTAAACATGGATTGTAACTTTGAGATATATTATACCTAGTCTAAAAATGTATAAAAAGGAGTAAAATGTGAGTGTAAAGAGAAACATGTGAACATGTTTTGTACCTAGAACAATTTTGATTCCTTTGAATTATATGAACTCCATGGAACTAATATGTTTTCTTACTAATATACACACAACCATAAACATAGATTATTCAAGAGTCTAAGGTATTCAACTATGAATAAATATGCATAAAATCACCATATACCTATGCAGATAATGAACTTCATCCTTTAATGCCTTTCAATTTGATAGATATTTTTTTGAAAAATAGTGTTTGGATTCAAAAAAATATGGTAATTATATAAAATGATTCACAACAACATTATTCACAAGAAAAACTAACTTAAGAAAGCAAGAAAGTGCATGCAAATAATGTTTGGTCCTCTACTATACTTTATAACACTAATCAAATATCCCCCAATTTAGTCTTATTATTGGATTTATATAGAATTTCAACAATATCATCCATCCACCATATGGTTACAAACATTAAATAAAAGGTCCTAACTAAGTCACAAATTCAATACGTGTTTATCTTCAAGGTAACATCATCTCTTTTGAATACATCATTTTCCATTAAATATTGATAACACAATAGTATTAGACTAACGCATCATTTCAACTCACATAGGTCCAAATGAATCTCAATTGTTTTTATTGGTTACCAATGTATTAAATTTTTGTTCAAGTTTTATCTTGTAGATGTGAATACTTCACTTGATAGTTGATCAAACAATTCACTATGGGGATCATGCTTGGTTAAGGCAATTTTATCCTTTTGTCATCCTTGCTTGTCTGATCTTGATTTTTACATATTTTTGTTGAATTAATCCACTATCTGGCCTACCTTGGAAACTATTTCCACTAACATTTATTCACTATAATTGGTGATATTTAATGATTACACAAATTCAATTGGATTCATAGTCAAATTCCTAGTTTTTTACTAGCTAGATGAGAAAAATAGGTGTCAATTTAATTCTTGATTCTATTCATATAATTCCACATATCTTATTTTTAAAGGTCATTCCTTGTGTCTATCTCTCACCACTTCAGTAAATCTAGGATGTCCTTGATATGCTTAGGTCCTATTATGTGCGAACTTCTCACTAATCCATAGCTTATTGAGGGTATTGACTTTTCTTTAGACTGTGGTGTAGCAAAATATTGATAAATGGTAATATCTTGCTCAATTAGAGATATAAAGGTTCTTTTTCATTATTCCACATCTTATTTTCCTTAGATTCTTGATATTATTCCATGTGGCATCATCTCAAAGACTCACTTGATCTCAACCTCATCATATTACTTCCCATTTGAACCTGGACATAGAGAAGTGGGTTATTGCCTTGTGGCATCATCCTATTCAGTTAAAAGATCCACTACTTGTTCTCTATATCCTAATAATATCAAGGGCCTAGAGAAACAAGATCACTCCATGTCGTATGATCCTAGGAACTTGAAGGGTCAAAGGCCTAGTTATGTGTCCAAAGTGTTTTGAATAAATGAAGACCTAGGATCTTGACAAGTGGAAACATCTTGGTGAATCTAGACTTGCAAGATAGAAAATTAGCCATTAGACTTCAAATTTTATGAAAATTGACAAAGTATAAAAATGACTGAGAAGAGAGCACATAGAGCTTATAAAATCATTAAATCAAGAAGGGTATTTTCACCAAAGATACAATTAATCCATTCTATCATATGAATGATCAAGTCCTTAGATAAAAAAGAATAGATAAACATGGTCAATTTTAAATCTCTTAAGTGATGAAATAGACTCAAAATCAAGAAACCTTACTAGATTTAATAGCTAGGTCTAAATGGAAAAGCATGCTAGTTTTGTGATAGTATTGATGGGCCATATGGTGTCAATTTTAAGTAGGTCAAATGATGACATGTATGCCAACACTCTATCTAGTTGGTAGTCGATGCCACATGAGATTCATTCACTCATTTAGGGCATGAATTAGTGTTTATTTAGGCTGATGATTCATAATCATGATGTAGTGAGATCTTTAAATTTATCATATCACTTATCTAAGGCCTTTACCAAGACTTATAAGCATATTTTACCATCCTAAGGAAATGAGTAAATAGGATCATGCCATGTGGCATGATCTTGGGCATTTGATAGGTCTACTATTATTTTGAAATATACAGAGAGTTTTGAGGTCACAATGAAATGGGATCACACCACATGGCATGATCTCATACATCCAGAAGGTTGAAGGTCTAGGATCATAGATCTAAATGTCAAAATGAAATGAGTAATAGGATCATGACACTTGTTAAATATTAATTACTTGGGAGGTATATGGTTAGTTTATGAAGATTAAAAGGGCCTAGGGAAGTGGGGACATGAGTTTTTACCACATGACATGATCCCACTTACCTAGAAGATCTAAGAAAATTACTGAGGCAATAAGAGGACTAGGAAAGTGAGCAAATGACAAGTTTTTGCTCCTCACTTTCCTAGTGACTCATAGGGAAGCTAGGTGACCAATAGTATTGAAAATAACATAGCCATTTGATTTCAAATTTAAACCTTGAGCAAAAGAGATAAAGGAAAAATAAAGGGAAAGATAAAATAAAACAAACTTGCACTTAATAAATAGTGTTTTGCCTTGACTTAAAATTAAAACCATACCATTATTTAAAAGTGACTAAGATTTAAATTGAAACTATAGCAATACTCAGTTATTAGAGTTTAACAAAGGGGTAAATATGGACCAAATTATTAGAAAAAAACCATGAAAACCTTAAAAAGTTAGATAATCTACTTGAATGTATGTGGAAATGGCCTAAAAATGAAAGTTTTAAATGCATTTCATAACATTGGTCAAAATGGATCAAGACTTAAAAAATTTATACAAACTTAAATAATTATATCAATGAAACCTCAATCATAAACTCTTTAGACCAAGTGCCTAAAATAAACATTTTAAGTTTATACTCAGATTTAAAGAGTAAAGTAAATACAATATCAAAGTTATAACTTGCCAAGGACCCTTTTCAAATCAGGTCAAAAACTGCTAAAGATGTATGGAATGGACTTAATAAAATAAAAGATCAAGCTCCAAGCCAAAAAGGAAGAGGTTCCCTAATTTTACAAGGTGAAATTAGGGCATGTTATGTAAGTCATGAAACATTTATTAAGGAGTGTTCTAGGTCATCACAACCCACCTTATTCCCCCTTTTAGGCCTAAACATAATTTTGTAAGTGGACACAGGATTTTAAAGTTAGGGAGATAAATTTCTTAGACATCCCACATAGAGGGAACCCTAATATCACACACATTTTGATTACAATTAGGCATAATAGTCTATAATAAAATAGAGAGGCACTATAAATAGATTAATCAAAAAGAAGACAAGTGATTTTTTAGGCATTAGCATCCATAGATTGGAAGATTCAATCTAGTCATTCTATACACCTACTTCATGATTTGAGTGACTCACAATCTAATTTTAGCCCTTTTGTTATCTACATTCAGTTTAAACCTGCATAAAATGATAAACATGTGTAGATACTATAATATAGTATTAAATATTCAAAAATATTAGTTTTGACCTATCTTCAGCTTATGTAACTTGTGCATACACATATGGCTCTTGTTATCCCTTCTTTCATATCCACATATTTTCCATAGTTTGGAGCTTATCGATTTGTTATTAGTCACCTAAAAAAATTCCATAGTATATGTATAACCTATTCTAAAATCATATTTAAACTATTTCTAGATCATTATCTCAATATTCTATCCTTTTAGACAAATCTTCTAAGATCGAACTGATCTATAATTTTAGAGTTATACAAACCTAATTGCCTTATCCCATGTAAATAAAATATTGATTTTAAAATTCAAATACCTATTATGGGTTTGTTTGTATGTTTCTCTTGGTGGTGGCATGAGAAAGTACCCAATGAGTCTTGTAAAAATATACAATAGGTCTA
>JARHVA010000773.1:4420000-4514299 GCA_037957365.1 Torreya grandis | reverse complement strand
GGATGAGCTACATGGTATTATTACGTCATATGAGATGTAGAATGAATAAGAGAAACCCTCAAAGAGAGAAGCTACTTTAAAGAAATCAAAGAAAGAAAAGGCTAAGATTTAAGAATCAAGTGACAGTTCTAGCAATGATGAAGATGACAACATAGCTCTATTAATTCACAAGCTGAAAAAGGGCACAAGTAAATATCAAGGAAAAATACCTTATAAATGTTTTAATTATGGAAAGATTGGATATTTTGCAGCTAAGTGCCCAAATAAGGGTAATGGTGACAATAAAGAAGGAAATTCTGCATACAAAAAGAATTTCAAAGGAAAATTCAAGAAGGGATTCGAGAAGAAGAGTTTGTATTCTAAAGATCCTAGCTCAGTTGAAGGTAGTGGAGTTAGTGATTCAGAATAAGAAGAGATTATATTCATGGCCATACATGAAGATGCCTCTATAAGCAAAAGTATAGATGATCAAGAAGAAGAATATGATGAATCCAAAGTGAATCTAGAAGGAGAACTCATTTTTTCCTTACATGAGTTAAAATTTCTTGAGAAGAATAATTAAATATTAAAGCTCTAGATCAAGAAAAATGAAAAGGAGTCAAAGGAAAAAAATTGAAGATTTACAAGCACACTTTGAAGAATCCAAGAAGAATGGGAAAGATCTAATAGCATAGTTGCAAAAAATAAGTGAATAATGTGAAAGGTATGTTATTGAAATCGCTTCTTTAAAAGTAGATATTGGGAAAACAAATAAAGCAATCAATGATAGAGTAGCTAATGATTCAAAATTTTAGAATAACACTAATATGTTGAATAAGATATTATAAAGTCAAAGATCAATGTCAGATAAGATAGGTATCAAATTTGAAAAAGAGAAAGGGGAGGTCACTACTTTCATAGAAAAGGTTAACATAGAAAAAAGAAAGAGTTATGTTGAAGATATTTTAAAAGAGGAAATAAAAAGGGAAGAAGTTAAGAATACATAGGAAATCTCAAATAAAGAAGGCTAGAAGGAATAGAGCTACAAAAGGCAATCAGATCAGAGATACACAAAAAAGTCTTATTTTTATGGTTACTATTTTTATTGTAATAGATATGGTCATAAAAAATAGAATATCAAAAAAGGGCTAACAATTTCAAAAATAAGGAGAAAAAAACTCATGCAGAGTCAAGTAAAAGCCATAACTCTTTTGGTCCTCTATCAAGATTTAATGAAGAGGCCATAAAATGTTACAAGTGCAACAACTTTAGACACATATCCTGATACTATAGAAGTATGTTTGAATCAGACAAGAAGGACCAAAGTTTCAAGGCTCCATTCATTAAGAAGAAAGTTTAGATAGGTTCATGGTAGAAGAAAGAACCTAAAAAATCTATGTTGGTATAGATATCTTTGCATGAAATAAATAAAGAAAATCCATGGTTTATTTATAGTGGATATTCAAGGCACATAATAGGAGACAAGATCAAGTTCATAACCTTGAAGAAGATTGATGGTGGCATAATAAAATTTAGAGATAATACTACTGCCAGAATTGCTAGAAAAGGTACACTAAGTTTAGATAATGGTAGAACTAAAACTAAAAATATTTTATACGTATAAGGTCTTAAGCATAATATTTTGAGTATAAGTCAAATGTGTGATCAAGGGCACACACTAAAGTTTTATGTAGAAGGTTGTGAAATTAAGAGAAAATATTCAGATGTGTTAGTTGTAGATGCTCAGAGAATAGGCAATAATTTGTATATATTATCAAACATCAAATGTCAAAGATGTTGTTTGACTCAGATTGAATAAAGTTAGCTATGGCACAGGAGAATAAGACACACAAATTTTGAAAATCTTGTCAACATTAGCAAGAAGCAAGCAGTTAGAAATCTTCTAAAGATTACAAAGCCATCCAACATGCTTTGTGAACCTTGTCAACATGGGAAGCAGACTAGAAGGTGGTTCAAAACAAAAGAGTACTCAACCACTCGGATGTTAGAGCTTGTTCATACTAATTTATGTGGACATGTGAGAACTCAAATTACTCAAGGTGAGAAATATTTCATGTTGCTTATTAATGATTTTTTATGTATGACTTGGGTAATATTTTTAAAGAAAAAAATAGAAGCTTTCAGACATTTCAAAGCTTTCAAAGCATTAGTTGAAAATGAGACCAGTTTAAATATTAAGTTTCTAAGATCAGATTGAGGAGGAGAATTCATATTAGATCACTTTATTGAGTTTTATGAAGACCATGAAATAAAGAGACATTATTTAGTAGCCAAAACTCCATAATAAAGTGGAGTAGTTAAATGGAAAAATAGAATAGTTAGGAGATGGTGAGAATAATGCTAAATGAATCCAAGATTATAGATAAATATTGGAGAGAGATAGTTTCTATATCAGTGCATATTTAAAATAGATAATTATTGAGAGTCAATAGTGAAAAGACTCCTTATGAGCTATGGAAATACAAGCCAATAATAGTTGATTATTTTAGAGTTTTTGGTAGCAGATGCTTCATAAAAATAATCAATGAAAAACTTGGTAAGTTTGAATCTAGAGTAGATGAAGGTCTATTTCTTGGTTATTTTTACAAAATTTAGGCTTATAAAAGTTATAACAAAAGAACTAAGAAAATATTTGAAAGTGCAAGTGTCAGGATAGAAGAATATGGAATACAAAGAATCAGTGATCTAATAGACATTCCTAAAATCATTGAAGAGGAAGACTTTGAAGAATCATATAAAGATGAGAAGAAGGATAAAAAGGACACCAAAATCCCATCCAAATATGTCTAGATAGATCATAATGAAAGTGACATCATAGAAGACATAAATGAAATAATTCACACTAAAAGAATGATGGGAAGTGAATCTAAACAAGTTAATTTCTCTTTGTTATCCAAAATTTAGCTTAGAAATTTTTTAGAAGCTAGACATGATAATCATTGGGTTAAGGAAATGGATAAATAATTAAATCATATAGAAAAGAGTGATACTTGGGAATTAGTGCCTAGACGAAAAGATCACAATATGATAGGAATAGAATGGGTTTATAGAAATAAGATGAATGAAAATGGAGAAGTGACCAGGACTAAAGCAAGATTATTATGTAAAGGATATGTTCAGATTGAAGGAATAGATTTTGAAGAAACTTTTACGCTAGTGACAAGGCTAGAGGATATTAGAATGTTTCCTACATATGCAGTGTTTAAAATTTTCAAAGTGTTTCAAATGGATGTCAAATTTGCCTTCCTAAATAAGAATCTAGAAGAAGAGGTCTACATTGAGCAGCCTGGGTGATTTATTATCTTAAATATTAGTATCCATGTATGTAGATTGAAGAAATCACTGTATGGATTGAAACAAGCTCCCAGAGCTTAGTATGCAAGACTTGATAAGTACCTACAGGATCAAGGTTTCAGGACAAGATTTGCTGACAGTAATCTTTACATCAAAATATAAGGTGAGCATAAATTGATTGTTGTGGTATATGTTGATGATATCATTTTTAGAGGAAACATTTAAAAAATGAATAAATAAATTTTTGATAATATGCAAAAATAATTTGAGATGTTTATGCTTGGAGAATTGTAATTTTTCTTAGAGTTACAAATATTTCAATCAGATAAAGAAATTTTCATATCTCAAAGTAAATATGCCAAGGAAATGTTAAAAAAATTTGGTTTTGAGGATTGTGCATAGTTGGCACACCAATGAGTACAGGACATAAGGTGAGCAAGGATGAAGATTCAACTATTGTAGATCAATCTTTGTATAGATCTATGATTGGTAGCCTTTATATTTGACAACATCAAGGCCAAACATCATGCATGTAGTAGGTATGGTTGCAATATATCAATCAACTCTAAAATATATTCATGTTTAGTTAGTGAAGAGAATATTCAGATATATCAAGGGGACATTGGATTATGGATTGTGGTATCCCACAGGTAAAGATTTCACTTTAGATGCTTATACAGATTCAAATTAGGTCGATTGCTTAGATGACAGAAAGAGTACAAGTGGAGGAGCTTTCTTTCCTGGTGATAGCTTAGTATCATGGCTAAGCAAAAAGTAGAATTTGTTATCACTTTCTATAGCTGAAGTAGAATATATTATAGCAGTATTGTGTTTTACTCAAGTGCTTTCGATGAATAAAACTTTGGAAGATATCAAGGTAAAATATGATGAACTTATTTCTATTTTTTGTTACAACACAAGTGCTATTCACATTTTTAAAAATATAGTGATGCATTCAATAATAAAACATATTTCCATTAGATATCACTTCTTGAGAGAGCAGGTTGCAAATCAATAGGTTGAAATGGAATATATCAAAACTAAAGAGTAGATTGTAGATATTTTCATAAAGACACTACCAAAAGACACATTTGAGTATCTATGAGAGAAGTTAGTAATAATTTATTTTACTTCTTGCCATTGAGGATCAGCATCAGTTGAGGGGGAGCTAAGTGTTAGCTCCAAGATAGGCCCCTTTCCATTGATGTCAAAGGGGGAGAAGAACAAAAATAGGTATAAGTATAGATATAGGTACAGGTGCAAAAATAGGTGTAGAAATAGGTACAGGGAATAGGTACAAGTTTCTATAGTAAAGAGGAGTTACTATATGTTTTTTAGATGGTAGTATGTGTAGGTTGGCATGTACAATGTAGGTTTCAGGATGTGGTAATTTAAATTTGATGTTTTCATCAATGACAAAGGGGGATATTGTTGGAAATATTGTCATTGATGTCAAAGGTCTAGTATTGGTAATAAAGGCACCATTACATTTAATTGTGTTTTTAATATTCATATCTTGGCTAATCTATGTTAATATTTATTTAATATTAAAAAATTTATTTTTTGGTTGCATATAAGTCAAAGAGGGCCCATGGAGAAGTCAAAGAGTCATGGGGTAAAGATAAAAGAGGAATGGGATGAATTTTCTCATGAAGAGTCATCTTGAGGAATTCCAAGAGTCATCATGTGAAGACAAAAGAGGGTATGTCAAATTTTTCCATGAAGGGACACTTTGAGGAATATGAAAAGTCACCAAGATAAAGACAAAAGAGGAAAGGATGCATTTTATTATGAAGGGTCACCATGTGACTTTTCAAATGCAAGGATATGAAGGGTCATATAATTTTGGCACCATTTTCTATGAGGATTGAAGGGTCACAAAAGGTGAATGCAAAATTTAATTTGGAAAGTTATAAATAAAGGCTTGAGAAGACATTTTTAATATGAAAGAGAGTGCATGGTTTGTATTTGTTTTAGAGGAGAGATAAGCATGAGATATTGTAGAGTTCTATCATTTGTTGAGTAAGAAACATTGAGAGATAGTTGTGTTTTATACACAAGAGGGGTTGGTGTTCCTATGGGTTGGTGCTCAAAAATAGTTGTTATGTTGGTACTTCGAAAAGGGGTTGGTGATCCTACAATTTGGTGTTTGTGAAATTTGTAACTTGAGTTGGTGATCATTCATATACTTGAGATTATTCTCACTAGATTTTCCTACTTTGGGTTTCCACATAAAAATATGCTCTCTCTCTCTCTCTCTCTCTCTCTCTCTCTCTCTCTCTCTCTCTCTCTCTCTCTCTCTCTCTCTCGTGTGGTGCATGTTATTGTTTCAGTTTTATTACATATCTTGAATGTATGATTAAGTGGTTAAAGAAAGAAATAAGATTAAGTAATATATATATATATATATATATATATATATACACCGATTCACCCCCCCTTCTCATTATATTTCATACTTAACACAAACCACTGTTAGGTCTTGGTGAGACCTAAAACTATCAGGCCTTCGTACTCACACATTACATGTGAGACTAATTGGAAAATATTAATAATTTATCAATTATTAAAACATATCTCAAATATCCCCTTTATCACTCCTACATGGGTCCATGCCAATTGGAACACCAACTCCACACTTGGACTACCAATTAGGTTTCCTAGCTCTTTAGGTCTTCATACATAAAAAACACAGTCTCAAAATTTTGAACCAACTACTCAAATATTTCACATATATATATATATAATTAGATAAAATGGTTTAAACCTTAAATACCTCATCTATACCTCCATGTGCTTTAGACACATCAACACATGTTCTAATCACTTAAAATAATATACACAAAATGACCACTTAGACTGGTCACATACAGTCAAAATATTTTGAATTTCCATATCTAATAAAAGGTATACCATGATAAATAATGCCTTATAATAATCTTTAAAGAATTATATAACATATCCATTCTCATTTTATTCTTAAAATATACTCATAACACCTTCAACTTACCTCTGTAAGATGGTCACTCAAACTACTAGTGCATTCAACAAACATAGTCAATTTCCACGTATGTGTTCATATATAATATTGATTGGTAAAAAATAAAAATACCATAAAAATAATACACATGGATTCAAAAATAATTTAAAATATATATGACATCGTCAAACATCCAAACATCATCAAAATAATCATAAATATCCTTCTCTGATTACTTGTAGAACACAATCAAACATAGTCAAATTTAGATAATCATAACTTTGAATGTACATACTTTAAAATATTCAAATTAGGTTCACTAGATGTAACATGTATTAATCTTAAACTTTTATTTTAATATCATCTTTGGATTATTCCTCAATCAAAAGTAATGGGCATAATACATAGCTTTGGTTTTTCCTTTTACAAAATTCAAATATTTAAATGCAAACAGTCACAATTAAACTTTAACCACTTTGATCACATCTCATGTCCTTGATACTTAGATTAATCATGAAACATCAATATCAATTTTAATTAATTCTAAATTTACCAATAATCTCTACTTTTTAGATCTTCATCCTCACTATTTGACTTAATGTGCTCGATCGATCTCTTATACGTAGCTCAGTCTTTATATGTGTTAAACATTGGACACCTTGATATCATCTTGCTCAATGTTCACAATTGATCTCTATCTATACAAAAAAATTATCACTATTATATCTTGGAATTATCATGATGTTTATCTCTTCTTGATGATAAACTTCAAAAACTTGTCCTCATCTCATTGCTTCTTGACATCTTGGAATGAACATGCTTTGTTGATCCTTTTGTCAGGAGCTCGATCTTTACCCAGTTTAAGCATCAAACACTTTAACCTCTTTGATTTTATTCACACCATATATATTAATTTTATGATCTACCATGAACCATTATATCTCCATCTATTCTTGATCTTTAACACTGTGTAAAATAGACCAAATATGGGGACCATTGCTTATCTGCCTAGAAGGCCAACTTTGGACCTTAATAATTTTTGTTGTGCTTAGATGCATAATCTAAAATTTAGACCATATGATATATTCACATAGGATAATCCAACCATATATAAATATTCTCCTCAAACCTTCATACATGTGAGATATAACTCCATTAATATACTCACTTAGACTTTTTCTACCATAGAGCCAACTATGTCAAGAACTATCTAGAAGGCCAACTTTGCAAATGCATATATGTTGATACACTTCATCGCATGACCTAAAAATTAAATCAATAAACTAGGCAAAAAATTAAACACCATATGATCATTTTTTCCTCACACCTTCACATGTGTGAAATATAAAAACATCAAAATGCCTACTCAACTTTTCTTACCACATTGCAAATTTGGCTAAGAATGGGAAAACAATGTCAAACTCTTTGGGACCCCAACTTTGCACTTGCATATCTTATGTTGTGATTCATCACATGAATTAAAATTTAGCACATATAAACTAGGAGAAAATGTGATCACAAACATATGACCAAATCCCCCTAACTAATTCACATGTGGCAATGGTGATGTCGAAAAATTGCCTACTCAAAGTTTTTGCCACTAGACCCAAAATGTCTAGATGAAAACAATGATCAACCAGATGAAAACCACTCATGCACACAAGCACTCAAATAATTATTTAATTATAATAAGACCCTTTTGACATACTTAAATCAAAATACTCATCCCTAAACATCTCTAACCATTCCAAAATTGAATATCAACCAATTATACTTCAAGCATACTAGGACAAACATTTTGCACATTTTGTCATTGTCACTTAGACTATCAAGGAACTTCATCCACTCACCTAGACACCTTCATGAAATCACTATGGCATCATTTAAAACTCTCCAATAATTATATAATATATGAATATTTTATTGATGGGGAAACACCTCTACCATCTCCTTGTCACCTTTTAGATATTGAGGAGTTAGTTCTTAACACACCTACCATGAGTCCACTTTTGACATCACAAGGTGTAGGTATATTGATCCAAGACTCATAAAAAATATAGTAGTTTACTACATATCTATATGGAATTTCATAGTCCATTTAGCATTTGCTTCCATTTCACCATATATTCATAGATCAGTTGTCTCATCTATACCTAATTCTGATAGGTTTACTTTAGTGGCATTACATTCAATTCTTATGCACAATCTTGACATACCTATGCCACACTTATATTTTTAACCCTACTCAGAGTTATTTATCTTAATCTTCCAATATGGAATGGCCAAACTTAAAATAAACCATCCATGTTCTTCCTTTGGTAAAGGGAAGAAAAATAATTTGATACGAATGGAGTTTTTCAATCTTTAGGTAGAGTATCTCATTAGTGACATTTGTAATTATACAAGCTCTAATGTGGGTAGATCCTTTAGGTAGAGTATCTCATCAGTGAAAGTTTTCAATATATGAGATCTAATGTGGGTAGTTTCATAATCTTCTATGGATATTTATTATCTCCTCTCTATGTGCTCTATTGTTATCACTGGTGGATGCATTTTAGTTATGCCTGACATCCTTAAAACATGCATAATTTCTCATTTTGCTATCTTTTGGAGAGGAGTTTTATCCAATGATTTTGATCATTTTATCCACTTTATGGGATTTTCATTGTTCTTCGGTACTTTATCAATCCTTTTTTGTTAGGATCCAATTGTCTTACCCACCTAAGCTATATTTTAGGGGGTATTAGTGTAGGTTTTTTTCTCCTTTTATTTTTAGCTACAAAGTTGTTATTCAACTTGAATAGGGTTATTAAGGTCATTAGGATAAATTCACTTAATATTTTTTATAATTTTGAGTTGAGTTTTTACCTTTATAGTGACCTAATAGGTCATAATATAATGTACCTTCATTGTAATTTTTGACTAATGAATCAACTAATAGATATTTATGAAGCCCACTTTTTCTTTAAATTGATCTCACCTATTCCTAGGGCTTTTATTACAATCTATGACATTAATAGATCTTGGAGTGATGTGACAAACATTTAAAAATGTCATCTTTGATTTTGTGTATAGTTGACTACGTCATGTCCCTTTGATTGTAAAACATTTGAACATGCCCCTTATTTGTGGTCTCCTTGGACCATCATCCTTTTACTTGATTTTGAGTGATCTTATGTGTGTGCTTGATTTACTTGTTGAGATTATATTTTGCTATTATATATATATTATCATGATATTTATCATGCATCTTAGGACTCCATTTGATCACATTTGTCTATGCACTTAAATGCTATATCTACCTAGACATGTTCTTATATATGCTACATGGTTACATTCAGAGATTATATAATTATTTTATCCTTTTGAGTGAGGTAACTATCAATTTATATTCTTCCCTCACCTCAAATGTTAGGAAAATTAATGGGGTCATGTCATATAGGCATGAATTCCACACATTCATAGTTTCAAATTTAGTGGGGACATGATTTAGAAGTATGTTCTCCACACTTATTCAGTATTTGACACACCCAAATTCAGTGGGGATATGTTTTTGAAACATGTTCTCCACATTGGCACTTATTTTAATTTTCATATGTATCCATATATATTGGGGCATGCTTTATAGGCATGTTCTCCACACTTACATAGTTTCTAGATTACCTAAAGCACATAGTTATATAATTTAAATTCATAGATATGGTAAAATTATCTACATTGGTACTATTGTTATACATAGTTTTAGCATGAGACATATCTAAGGTTAATATATTATGAAATGTGAACCTAATATTTAAAAATCCAAATTAGTTTCATATTTCAAAACACTCCAAGGGACTATCATCACCCACCAAGATGTACTTTTATGGACTGTATTGAACCAATCTACTATAGTAGTTGGTTTGATTTTGGTATGGTTTAGGTGATTAAATCCTCTAATCTTGCCAAATTTTTAGGTTTTATTTCAACCTTACTAATTTGATAGTATGATTTGATTTTATTCACTTATTCTCATTAGGTTATTGGGTTTTATAGTTGAGTTAATCTCAAATGTTGAGTAGCAACTCATGTTTTCTCTAAGGTTGGGGGCATGTACCTTCCAATATCCCTATCTCTCTCTATCTCCTTAGATATACACTTTCTACATTTATATATATGTGTGTCCTAATATCAATTTTAGGTCCTTACAAAGTTACAATGATATATATTTTTAAATCATTTTTTCAATAGGCAAGGTCATTACATAGATACATAGGTGTACTCTTAAACCTTTCTTTTTCAATTTAAATCTTCTCAATACTTTTAATTTTAGATTATCTTCACTGATTATATATTGTAACATGCTCTTGGTTGTAGGTTAGTCACTAAAAAATCACTCGAGTTGGACTTAAGAAAAGTCAAGGTGTGTTATACACACCTATCTATGCATTTATTCTCTTTTAAACCAAAAAATTTATTAACAAATTAAGGTGGGGATGTAGATGATATTTATGAATTCCATAGTACCTTCATCTTTTACACTTAAAAAACTCAAACCTTGGTTATTCCTTTCAATTATAGACCTTTCCCACTTTCATAAGTCTCACATTTACTCTATCTTGTGCCCCTTTAGCCTATGTCTTAGTCAAACCAATATTATGTTGATGACCCATACCTTATATCTTTCCCACAATACTTAAAAATTTCTTATCTTCCACCTCTATAAGTCCTAGATCTGTATCTATTTGCATATTACCTAGACACTATCATCTCAGATAGACACTTGTATCAATGTAGGTGCCTTGGTCTGACACAAGTATTTAGTGCCCTAATTCATCTAATTTATAAATGAAATATATCCTAATGGTTGGATAAAGTTATTTAATGTGATTTACTTATCCAAAGGGATTTATATAAATACAATATCAACCCTCATTCATTCCTAACCTACAAGACCTATCACAAACCAAGGCAACTTATTAAAGCATTCAATCAAGCACTCAATAAAATTAATCTTCTCTATTTTCTCATATTTAAATACCAATCATAGGGAAAAACATGCATAGGTCTAAATTACTAAATGATTAGCCCAAGATCTATATTTTCCATGTTACAAGCTAGGTCATTGTTGTACTTGCTTTCCACGTATTGCATGATTCACATACAAGCCAACACATAGGGTAGAACTAAATTAGTTTGAGACCCTATTCAGAGTATTGGCTATGTAGATAATTCTCATTGATAGAGGGGTCTTTGGGGTCATCTCAAAATTATGTGCCCACTAACCCATTTTTCCCCAAGGTCACCTAAAGATGAAGAACTAGGATTTTCTAATTTCATGAGGAGCAATACTCCATGACCCAAATATAAATGCACTAGAAAAAAGGTGAAGATAAACTTGGAATTAGTCTAGGTGATTATATCCTTTTCTAGTAGGTATTCCTTATAAGACACCAACATTAGGCTCAGATAGTAATATTGACATTACCATCCAAGGCTGACACTAGTGTCCATAACTTTAGAAACACCTAATCCATAATCTGATGAGTGTTCTAGAATCTTATTCTAGTTTATTTTCTTTATTTTCTATATCAAAATTGTGTTAGAATTATAACCAAGTACATTACTTCTTTGTCATTTCCATATTTATCAGAATTGTACTTTTTATATTTAGCCTATCTCAATTCAATGAATTCAACATTTATTATATCTAATTTTATCATCTAATTGGCCTATTATAGAGATATTTTATCACCTTTTTATCATAGGATATTTTTATCCCCTTTAACCCTACATAACTCCAATCTAGATATTTCTAGGGTTAAACAAACACATACACTTATTATTTCACACTCATTTTTTTATGCTTTCACTCGCACATCTTCCTTAGTCACATTTGAAAGAGCTATAGGTAGAATCTTGTATTTAAGGAAGTTTGTCTTTTGAAAGTCTTAGATATGTTTTAGGATGTCTTTAGTTGTATTAGAGCCTATTTTCCATCCATCCTTTGAGATATTCACAACCACAAAAATATCTTTTAAGCACCAATAACCAAAGGAGAAATTGAGGCTTGATGGGTCCCCATCAAGATAAGTATTTCTAACCTTATGATATTTCCATTATTTCATTTAGTATATATTTATTTATTTTTACTTCGTAGATAACATATATGTGTGTGTCCTTGTCTAGACTTTCTCTACACTTATACTTAATGTGGCTATAGGATTATTTGGACTTGCCATTTATCCATTATTAGGTAGCCTAATCCCCTATTTTCCTACCATGAATCCTTTCCCATTTTTAATATTCTAAACCTTTACCTTTATTTGCTATACATTACTTTCACAACTACTTAAATTTCCTTTATAAATCATTTGCTTTTATCATTAGAGGACTAATTAGAGATATTCCCTTATGTCATAAGCCTAAAGGCTTTAGAACCCTTTCCTTTGACATTAGTGAGTAGGAAACCATCCTTATAGGTTTGTATATCAACACTTGCTCACAATATAAACATTATGTATTTTTATCTCTTTAATTAAGCTTATTTGAGTTTGGATCTCTTATGATGGGATATTTTTAGGCCAATCCTAGCTTGCCTATAGATGTGCCACTTGTCATATCAGGTTCATTATTTTAAAATATAAATTACTTTTAAGTTCATACCTTAATAAGGGTTATATAATTGAAATTAGTGTAAAACATATTTATGAACCTAAAAATTACTCAAACCATTCCAAACGCTATACTTAGGGTTTCATCCCTATAGGGTTTCCTAATTTTTAGCCTTAGGGTTTCATTTTGAAACTTGATTTATAATTTTCCATAATTCTATAAATATAAAAATATAATGAATGAACATATATTTTATTTTTTAATCAAGCCATGATTGTAATCATTTCATAGTATTATACTCTAATATGTGAAAGTGGGGTTAAGTATGTTTTAAATACATCAAATATTTATACACTAATGTGTCTAAAATTAGTAATAAACAATTTTAAATCATATCCAACTCATATTGTTATAAAATCCTATCTTATTTTATTATTATTAGCTTTGGATAACAAAGGGAATGCATGACTCCTTTTGTTCCTCCTCCCCCTAAACCTCATAGTGGTACCAACTACCATCCCACCCCCATTATTCATCCACTATTTATATTAAATTTTGTTGTACATGTTGTCACCACTTGGAGAGGTAAGGTGCCTCACCATGTGTGGTAAAATAAAGGTAATAAACATGTTACTCCTCATCCCCCTCCACTTCCCATGAAGAAACCCAATAAACTCAAAGGATATGACATAGTTGATCAACTAAATAACATCCATGATAATATTTCTATTTTCAAGTTATTAAAGATATAAATGGTCTAAAAATATATCTTATATGAATCATTATGTGAGGAAAATATCCATAGTGATACACAACCAGCCTCCTTTGCCTCTATCATGAATACATTCAAGGATATATAACAAATCATTACTTTTGACAAATAATATTTACCCATGCAACAAATAATAGATCAAAATTTTCCATTATTTATTCAAATACAAGTGCAAATTAAAGTTTTTAAACACATATTGGTGGATAATGGTAATATATTAAATATATATAACACTAATTTATTATACAAATTGGGTACTCATATGGATAGTGTCCCAAAATCAAACTAAATCATAAAATTATGTGCAACACTCTACGCCAAGTACTTAGGACCATATCATTGGATATGCAATAAGACCCTAAAATGATTCCTACTATATTTTTGGTTATGCCTAGTCACCTACATTGAAACTTTATTTTGGGGTGACCTTGGTAACATTCCATGAAGTCAATACCATCTACATTATACAAGTGTATCAATTTTATGTATGGATGTTATTCATACACATTAACCACATGTGATGATCCTTTCAAATATTTCAAGGTGACACAATCTATTAACGAGAACCAATCATAATCATAATTAGAAGATCATTAAATAATTACCCAATCATAACCCATTCAATTTGATCATAAACATACATATGAGGTGGGTAAATCAAATAAATTAAATGAAAATGAACTGGTTATGAACATTAATGAATATACCAATAAAGCACCTCAAGTTATTATATGGTAAAAAGAGACAATTCCAGATCAGACTCTTTTGGTTAATTAAGAATATCCTAATTACATAGTCACATATTGGTATGATAGTGATGATGATAATAATGATATATAATATATAATAAATGATCATTTTCATAGGATAAATTTCAATCCTATTGATCTAGATAAAAACTTATATTATAATTTGTTTACACCTATTAGAGTTGGAGAGTATTGGGATAATTCATATGCAAAGAACATCAATAATTCAAATTTTCATACTCAAAATATATCCAATATTGACAAAGGAAAAATGATACTTCAAGATAATCAACATAATTAGAATATAATCACTTGTTGCATTGCAAGCTCACAACAATAACAAAATCAAATTCAAGCTTTATATCTAACGGTTACATCACTTAAGAATAATATTGCACGTGTTCATAATACTAAGCATGATATTGTCAATTACACCTTTGATTCTCTTTTATATAAATTTGTGCCCCAAAATATTTGATCTCAAGTATGGGTTCAAAATCAAAATACATCTACAATTTAAATTTAAATTTTTTTGGATAAGAATCCAAGTGAAGTTATAAGAGACAAACTTCAAAATAAGTTAATCACTTTGCTCCAATGCATCTTATAAATAAATATGAATAGTTTTTTTCTTATCATATAATGTATGGACATCATATAAATAATTTTTGGGTATTAAAAAAAATATTCCAAAGTAAGTCATGATTACAATAAGCCAATCACCAACCAATCATGATACAAATAAGGCCAATATAGTTTCTCAATGAAATAAATTTATGTTGATTTCTCTAAGACCTTTTAGATTCATATCCCATTGATTATCTCCTTATATAGTATACATATTTCCTTAAAATATTCCAAAAATGTAAAAACATTCAAATTTTAAATAAAGGATAAATTAGGACCTAAGCATGACATGATCACTAGACTAAACTATTTACATATGTTATTTATCTCATGTTTGGTAGATGGCATGTTATTTTCAATCATAGATACATTTCATGGTATATGAGTGAAATGCAAGACATACAGTTCACACATGGACACATAGATGTTGGACTCTGATATACTCTATGGCAATGTTGATGATAGGGGCATCTTATTACATAATGTTAGCAACCCAAGTTGTACCCTTTGACAGAGATTGTTTAA
Organism: Torreya grandis; assembly: GCA_037957365.1. Lineage (NCBI taxonomy): Eukaryota > Viridiplantae > Streptophyta > Pinopsida > Cupressales > Taxaceae > Torreya > Torreya grandis. Next base: position 4,498,758 of record JARHVA010000773.1, on the reverse strand, counting down.
TTCTACTTCAAACCTAGACTAACATGGGATTGGCCTAAAGGTTTTAGGTTACCTATATTTAGACCAAACCTATATCCTATGGGGATATCTCCCTTAATATATCAAATTTGAACTCTTCTTCTAAAACCTACTTATATTGGCATGAAAAGAGATATAATGATAACTTAAAAGAAAAACCTATAGTAGGGATGTTGATGAGCCAATTTTTAAATTATCCTCTCTTAACTTATCTTTAATAAAACTTGTGAATCCAATAAGTATAGTTGATTAACCAAGATTCTTAACATAATCCTAAACATGAGTGTTTCATATGGAGGTTAGATAAAAGGTCTACAATTTAAAGGTAAAAGAATGAAGGTCTATATGAGACACTACAAATCAACTCACTCTTCCACACAACCCTCCATATCAACACTTCATATGACCTGCATAGGATGATAAAATAAGACTACGTGAAGGTGAGGACCTACAAAGGAAGATGAACTTCATACTTATATGCAAATCAATAATCATAACACACACTAATGCTAATTAATAAGTATGCAACAATCTTTTCTCTATTGATTCAAGGTGCAAGATAAAAATTTAGCAGAGTTTTGTTATACCTAGTTGAGGGATATCAATTTAGGCCTTTAAAACTAAATAAATAGAAGTGTATGGAGAGAAGAAGATGGAGAATGGTGTATAAATATTTGAAGAAGTCAAAATTCATAACTTATTCCACATGATAGTTACAATAGTCTTCCATACTCTTCCATACAATGAAGTGCCTTTAATGAGTGTCCTTAAGATGGTAAGATTCTATTTTTAATAAAATTTGACCCATGAAAGTGTTAAAAACCCAAGTTTCACCCTATGAAGGAGATTGTTCAATTATACTTCAACCTAGACTAATATGAGAATGGCCTAAAGGTTGTGGGTGACCTTAAAACTAGACCAAACCTCTAGATTAAGGAAATAGCTCCCCTGGTACATCACTTGTGGATTAGTTTAATAAAACCTACTAATATTGGGGTAAAAAGGGATAGAAAGTGTAGAAAATAAACCTACTCTATGTGATGGTGATGTACTAATGTAACCATTCATTTACTTAATTCAGACTTCAACAAACACTAGTAAGTAATATAAGTGACTGAATATATTAAGTCCAAAGACTCCTATGAAAAAGTGTTTCACTAAGTGATAAAAACATGATGATAATTATGGAAGGCTTGATTCAAGGCACTTATCAATAAAATCTCTACTCCAAGCTCAAAACTTAACATTCAAACACTATATGTGAGCTGTATAATATCATATACTAGAAAATAGATGAGATTAGGACCTATAAAGGGAGAAAAACTACCACATGTGCAAATTAAACTAATAATAAAAAAATAAAAATATATCAAAGAGTTTGAAAATAGTCATTTGTATTAACATAAGAGGTTATAAAGTGTCAATCTAGGCAGAGTCTCCTCATGCCCAAGAGAAGGATTAAAAATCAAGGCCTTAAGGTTTGAATATATATATATAAAAGGAAAGATAAATAGGGGTATAATGGCATGGAGGAGAGAGGTAGGGGTCATAAATGATCATAATCAACTTATTATTTTAGTTACAAATAGTTACTGATTCCTCCATATGACTTTCCATGCTTGATGCTCTTCAATGACTCATTAAACGTTGAAGTGGGGTAGTGGAAGATGTGGTTGACTTGTTAAAACTCTCTCAAAGCATAGTTACAACATTATTTTTTAGTTAATTTCTCTTCATGGTAGTTACAACATCAATGAGATGTTATCCAGCTATCATAAAGCATATAATAACTTATCCTCCTTTTGAGCATATGACCAAGTCAAGAAACTGAGTTATTATTCCATTATGGCCATTAAAATTACACTTAAATCCTTAAATACATCAATTATATGGTGTCATTACTATGTATTTACTCCCTTAATATCTTGTCTATGCCAACCTTCAACTTTCCTTATTGACCAAATAAGCCTAGTAGGCTACTAGGCCTAATAGCTTGACTGTTAGCAATTAGTTTCCATACAAAACTTGTATGATTCATTAATAACCTATAAATAGATGATTATTATGTATAAATAAACATAATACATCTTTTCATGGGCCTTCTTGAGTAGTTCACACCTGCAACCTTATCAAAATAGGTGACTGGTCACCTTCTCCTTCATTTCCACAAACTGGCTATTTAGAATAGACCTACAGAGGTATTTATAGGCATATTTTTGGGCATATAAGTATTTTAGGATATGAAAAAATTATCAAACCTTCCCCTTCAATGATTTGCATCATCCCAAATAGTTTTATACCCTATAAATATTTTCAAAACCTAAAAAAGTACACTTTTTTTACAATCCCATATAGTATCCATATAGACTAGTAATATGGGTAGGGTCTACTCTAAGTGTAATTGAAGATTAAATTGTTTTGAGGTTCATTCCATTAAAACTAAGTTCAAATTCTTCATCATCTTCTCAGTTGGGTCTATAGTAGGGTTTAAGGAGGGTTTTTAAGGTCCACTATCTTAACAATGGTTCATAAATTATGGACCTCCAAACCAAAACTTTTTGTTATGAATATTAAGTCCATTGACACCTTAAAATTTCTTGAATATCTTGATTTACCATGAAAAATGTGTGTTAATATATGAATGTAAGTTGGTAGGCTTGTATTCTTTTACAGGTAATTTGGACATACTTATAGTCTTAACATTTGTTAATAAAGGTGGGCACCTCAAACAAACTCTCTATATCATGGATTTAAAGTGTGTTACAGTTAATAAATATTGATAAGATCATTATCCTTGAGTCCTCTTGTGATGGTAGATAAAAGGACTTGAAATGATAGCTCAAAGTTGACTGCCTAGACTATGTGGCTCAAGGAGAGTATTAAGACTGATTTGATCTTCTCTTTGAATTTATACTACTTTAAACCACCTTAACAAGACCTATAACCACCTCATATATATTTTTATTATGTCCACTTATCTATGAGGGTCTGAGCATAGTTTTATGATGGTGTGGGCCTTCTAGGCCTAAAGCAAAATTTTAGGCCTAATTGGCCTCGATTGAGTTTTGGAGCTCCAAGAGACTTGTAGATGAATTTATAGCCTAAAAAACATTATAAAAACTTTCCAACCTGACTTTTATCCTTCTAAAGTTACCCCAACTACCACAACTCTCACTTATTTCTATTGGCTAAGGTGAATGCTTGTATACAATAGTGATAGCCTCAGTGTTTGATGGGAGTGTGTTAGGATTGAGTAGCATCTTTACCTTTACATTTTGGAGTTAATGAATTTATATAATCCCATTGAACTTGATTTAAAAACTTGTCAACATACCTAGGGTCAAATCCTTCTTTATTTTTTCCTTGTGCTCCATACAGTCAAGCTTAGAATTTATGTTTCACTACACTTGAGTAGGCCTAAGATTGGGTTTGGGGTTTTTATTCCTTGAAATAAGGTTATTATAAATTTAAAACCTTAATGAATTTCTTCTCACTCACTTTATCATTTTTTCTCAATCCCTTAATAACCACAGATTATGCTTATGTCTTCAACCTACATGTACAAGTTTATTTAGGTTTATCATCTTTAATTAGATTTTAAGTGAATTTTAACTTGAAACCTAAGTTTCAAATACACCATATAGTATCTAAAGACAATTACAACCATCTCTTATTATCTCAAAAACCCTTATGAATTCTAATGTATATGTCTTGTCCTCAAACCTCCAAATAATCATGCTAGTCTCATCATAGACAATCAATAGATTGAGTTAGCTATGAGAAAAAATAGTGAATGTTTCCATTGATTGTCTAACCTTGATAATATAATTAATGGGTTAATACAATTATAATTATCATTTTTACAAATTTTGAGAGCCTGACTACAACTATATAGGCTTTTAAACCTCAAATTCTCCCAACACTGGTTGCAAGCATTGATTGTGTGCAAGTTTTATTAGGTTTTAATAGGTCTAGGCTATGTTCTAACCAATTAATATTAATATAAAGGTATGAATATTATATAGGTGTTAATTTATTATATAAAATATCCTAAAATGGACCCCACTCCCCTCATCATGCCCACAGTCATTATCTTCCCTCAATCCAAACAAAATATCTTAAGAATAAGCATATTGTAGCTTTCTCTTTGGTTGTGTTTGTATGTTTTAGGACTATGTTATGCTCAAAAATATTTTATTATTAATTTAAATTTACTAAAATTCAAAAAAAATTTAAACTATCTCTTAATGTTCTTACAAACACCTCAAACTACTCATCTCTACTCTTTGCACATAGTACTACACCTTTAGGTCTTTTGAAACTATTAACTATGTATTTGGCTTAAACCACCTCAAAATCATTAATGGATAAAAATTTATTAGATTATTTATCAGGTTCAAACATCTCTTTATGTTTCATATATTAAAATTTCACCTCTAATCCAATGCATAAGATTGAGTTTTGCTCCACTTAGCTACATATCTCCACTAGGATGGTTGTAGCTTATTTTGAGGCATTTCTTGAGCTAGAAAACTTTTTGACCTTGTATCCCTTTGAGATATATATTTTTATTAAATGAGGTTATCAAACCCAAATCAACTATGCATTTAGCTTCTCAACTATCTTTCTTTTTAAAATAAGTCTCCAGACTGCCACTATACTTATTGATTGTAGGTGTTAATTTGTAACTTGTACATAAGGATTTACTCCTTTAGCAGTGTTTAAGGATCTAGGATTCATCTTCATGACCATGATGATCTTAAAAACTCTAAAGAGTACCAAAACATTATATATATGGTGAGTATGTGGATAAGTAGTGATATTTATGATAATGTGATGTATGGAAACTATGAATGGAGTGATAAACTCACAACAATGGTGAATGCAAGTGATAAAGATATGAAAATGGAATGAAACATGAAGGAGTGGAATGAAACATGAATCCATAGTCAAGATAGTCTTAAAATATCCTAGACAAGCATAATCATATGACTTAATAAGATATCTCATTTTTAAGTCTCTTAAAGAAGCATACATAGTAAAAAGAGAAACCTAGGATTCTCCAAAATACCTTAACATATGATAAGTTACGTTAACATCTGCTAAACAAGACTTGAGGGTGTTGAGGATAGATTGATGGTTGACAAGTTGTGATACTTTTATTAAACCTTGAAAAACATAAATAAGGACATATGGTCATGAATGAAACATCCCATACAGTATCTTGTTGTGCTTTGACAACCATGGATCCACTATTGAACGATATAATCATTCAAAAGTGATTGTAAACTATAGATTTAGAAATGAAAATGATGAATAAGTCATGAAAGGTCTCTTCAAGACCAAAATAATTAGGAAAAGCATTAGTTTGACCAAAATATTTAGAAAATCAACAAAACCATACTACTTCTCTTGACTTATGTAGATGTGAATGCTGACCAGAGCCCTTAAGTTCTTATCATTTGTTCATAAAGTTAGGAATACTAAACCAACAACCAATTCCCATGATTGGAATGTCATAAGGTCTAGTTATTATGTTCAGTATCTTAAATCCTCTTTCTCTCTCTCTTTTATGGATTGATCACAAGCCTGAAGTGATCTTGATGTCTACCAATGAATTGAGTAGGGAAAACACATCAATTTTTTGGCTTCTCAAGGCCTCAAACATTCTAATATATTCACCATGTGCCTATAACATGACCCTTTTTCATCCCATGACTCTTCTTGATAAAATCCATACCATATGGATCTATACCACCTAAAAAGATAGCTAAAACTTGTAAATTATCCTCTTTTTCATCATGTTTCAATTTTGAACCACCATTTTAGGGAAACATTAGGAAAAATTTAGGTCAAAAGGAATCTCAAAATAAGTAACATGTGTTGGAGATAAAAAATGGGGATGTTTTCACATGTGTGATCTCTCTTGAAGGCAAAATAATGTTTTAGAGTTGTAGAGGGGACATTTTCAAAGATTAAAAGTGTTTGACTAAAGCAATATAAGAATCATGAGGATGATTAGAAATGTTATTTATTATTTAATTGACTTTTGAGGTTAAAATTTGTCATTTTTAAGACCTAAACCTTTCTTTTAGATAACATACATATAGATTTAAAAGGATATTTTCCAATGAATATCACATATAGTACCTTATAGCCTTCTTAAAAGTTTGAATTAGGATTCTATGTATCTTCATCACCCTTTCACATACCTTTTATATACCAAATACATACAAAAAATATCATGGTGATCATTCATTTCCACCTTCAACCATCTTCATTAAGTCACTTCAAGTCATAAGACCACTTTAATCCTTTGTAAAATACATCAAAACATACTCAAACATCATGAGGATACTTATCACAAGTTGAAATAGAAACATGAAAATGATAATACATTAAGACTTACTCCCTTAATATAAAATTCAAATACATCATGATGATCTAACACATCACCTAAGGACCAAAGACATCTAGGACATTAGATGATCACAAGTAGAGTATATGACACCTCTAATAGTTTTGAATGACTTCAAGAATCAATTAGGAGACATCATCCCTTAGGATATCACCATGTAGAGGCTTAGGTGGGTGTCATGAAAAGTTTTTGGTTATAGGGGTTAACATTTGGCTTTGGGAGGATAAATTTCCAACATTTTTGATGATTCACAAGTGTTGACCATCCTAATGGTCAAGGGAACCCACTCACTTTTCATGACAATGACAAAATTTATTCATGGCAGCATGGTGTTGATGACTAACTTCTTAGACTTCCAAATAATTAGTACTTTATGACACATTTATGAATAATACAAACTAATAGGCCATAATGAAGACCACTAAATAAAATCACCTATACTAAGAAGAAAATAACAAAGACACCAAAACAACTAAGGGAACAAACTACAAACTTGTGTATGACACATTTATTGAGACAAGATAACAAACACTAAAACAACTAACCTGAGATTAACCTCTTTCCTCTAGGATCAAATGGAAAACTTGTTTGATCACTATGGCACCATGAGGTCTAACTACCATGTCTTGATTTGAGTCAAATCAGACATTATTTATTATATGAAGACTCCCACTTTTAGCTAGAGGTATTGACATGTTCATGGCCTATTTGGAAAGTAGATGGGCCTTATAGTTTCATATTAAAATTCATGGGTTGTATATATGATTCCAACACCCAATCATACTCATTCCAAATCTATCTACCTTGCATGATCAACCTCATCTCTACCTCAATCATGAGTTGTTCTTGATTGTGTTAGACAATTTGAGGTTGCCCTTGTATTATGGCTATAAGGCTAGATTTTAAGAGAGTTACATATAGTTTCATGACTTTTTTAGGCCACTTGAGTTCATTTCCACCTTTCAAGAGTGAAAATACATATGAAGATGGGGTGAGGAGTTGATAACCTTTCTTTAAAATATCAAACAAGTCATCTCCTGATAATATAGCTTATTGGAATGGTGTGCTTGGAGGAATGAGTTATTCTTTCTTGATGGAACTACTTCTATCAATATAAATTAAATCACCTTCAAGTAAATAATATCTTGAGTTGATCATATCAAACATGTCTATTGATTGGTTATCACCTAACTCAAGTGAGATTGGACTCTCTTTAAGTTGAATAGTAGAAGGTGTAGGAGCAGGAACATCACAATTTAAAATATCTCCTTCTTGATCATGTTCATGGGGTTGCAAGTCATTATTTGTTATCATTTATTAGTCATTTTAAGTTCTTTCATCCTTAAAAATTTCATGATTTTTCATGATCTCAAATCTACTTTGTCCCTCATATTCATTGATTGGTATGCACTTGTCTTCTACCACTGTTGCATGTTATTGTGAGTTGTCATGATGAAGGGTAGATACCATGTCTTCAAATAGCTCTTGGGAACCATATTTTTATTTTAAAATTGAAGTGTATTCTTATTGTATCTTATTTTTCACCCCATCAAGCTCTTATATTTCATCCTCTTTTTCGTTGTGAAATATTGATTCACACCTATCCTTGGTAAGGGGTGTCCCAATGATGATTTCCTCTTATTGATTATCAAGTCACTCTCATATTATGTCACTAAAGTTTTTTATTCATAATTTTTATCACAAAGGAGAGGATCTTTCTCAAGCAATATCATGGTGGATAATTAGAAAAGATCAAAAATGTGAGTCAAATCTAATGATTGTGTAGATGTTTTCTCATGCCTATTGAGATGCTCACCTTTAAAAACCATCACTTCCTATTTATATTGTATTTTATTTTGAATATACTTATATGAGGGGAATGTATTGAAATCTTTAGGAGGGATGGGTGGGGGCTACATGTTTTCAAAATTTTATTCCACTTCAACATCTTGGATTATACTTGTCTAGTCTCCTCCTCCCCTTGATTGTTGAATTTATTTCCAAGTTATAAGGTTAGATGTAAGAAATTATTTTGAATTTGTTTCAGCCTTGGGCATGAAATAAGGAAATTCTTGCTTGGATGGGATTTCAATCCAAAGATATTGGCATGGGGTAGCAGGAGGTGAAGACTCATGAAATTGTTTATATGATTGTTGCTATTTCAAGGCTAATATTTCACTGCCAATGATTCGGATCATACTCTTTAACTCTTTAAAATCATAAATAAAATTGTGTGTTTCTTGGAAGGGTGGTTTAGGAGGGAAATAAGGAGAGCATTTTTGTTAAGGAGGATGAGATTAGAGCTGATATGGTATATAAGGAGGGTAACAAGGTTCATGAGGCTATTCAGTTATGTGATTGGGTTATAAAAGGGATTGATGAGGGATATAATAGGGTTGGTGTGAGCCACCATACTACTAATAGGGTTCAATATATGGTTGGTGTGGATCATCATAAGGTTGAAATGGATCATGGTAGTGATGATAGGGGTTAGAATAAGTTAGATAAGGATCATAACAGAATTGGGATGGATCATAGGGATGTTGATAAGGAATTGAATGACATAAATCTTCCCCATATGCAACTATATCTCATCACAATGCACATGAATAGCAAGGAACTATGAACAAGAACTAATCTTTCCTTTGATATGATGACCAAAATGAGTGCTTGAAGCTACTTTTGAAGACCAAGATGCTATTATGGAGGCTCCAATGCTTAAATATGTCCCATCGAGCATGCTATAACTATTATCAACCCAAGTTGTACCTAATGAAGGAGATTGTTCAATTCTGATTCAACATGGGCTAACATGGGAATGGTCTAAAGGCTATGGGTGACCTTATAACTAGACCAAACATATATATTATGGGGCTATCTATCCTATTACATCACTTGTGGCTCAGTTTACTAGACCTACTACTGTAGGGGTGAAAAGGGATATAAAGTGAAGAAAAAACCTACTCTAAGGTATGGTGATACACCAATGTAACCATTCATCCACTCAATTTGGACTTAAACAAACACTAGTAAGTAATAAAACTAATTTAATCTACTAAATTCAAAGACTCCTATGCAAAAGTGTTTTACATAAAGGTTTCACTAAGTCGTTAAAATATGAGGGCAATCATGGAAGGCCTAATTCAAGGCACTTATCAATCAAATCTCCACTCCAAGCTCAAACACTTAACATTTAAACACTATATGTGACTTTCATAAGATCAAATATTATAAACTAGGTGAGATTAGGACCTACCAAGAGAGAAAAACTAACACGTGTAAATAAAAATAATTATAACACACTAAACCTATATCAAAGATTTTAAAAATAGTAATTTGTATTACTTAAGAGGTTAGAAAGTGCCAATCTAGGTAGAGTCTCCTCATGCTCAAGAGAGGGATTAGAAATCTATTGGAAATATTGTCATTGATGTCAAAGGTTTAACATTATTGGTGATAAAGGCCCCATTGCATTTAATGTTGTTTATCTTGGCTAATGTGATTTAATATTTATTTAATATTAACGAATATATTTTTGGTTGCATATGAGACAAAAGAACGGCCCATGGAGAAGTCAAAGAGCCATGGGATAAAGACAAAAGAAGGATGGGACGCACTTTCCCATGAAGAGTCATCTTGGAGAATACCAAGAGTCACCAAGTGAAGACAAAAGAGTAAAGGCACAATTTCTCATGAAGGGACACTTTGAGGAATATGAAAAGTCATCAAAGATAAAGACAAAAGTGGGAAGGACGTTTTTGGTCATGAAGGGTCACCACATGACTTTTCAAAGGCTTGAATATGAAGGGTCATCCAAGATTGGTGCCATTTTCCATGAGGATTGAAGGGTCACAAAGGGGGAAGGCCAAAGGTCATTTGGAAAGCTATAAATAAAGGCTTGAGAAGCCATTTGTAATATGGGTGAGAGAGGTTGATTTGATATTGTAATATCTAGCTTAGAAGAGAAATTGTGAGAGATGAATAGTATTTGTTATATCTAGCTTAGAAGAGCAAAGGTAAGAGAGAGGAAAGAGATATTGTATTGAAATATCATTTGTTGAAATAACAACATTGAGAGATAGGTGTGTGGTATACACAAAGGGGTTGATGCTCCTGTGGGTTGGTGCTCACGAATTGTTGCTGGGTTGGTGCTCAGAAAAGGGGTTGGTGCTCCTGTGGGTTGGTGATCATGAATTGTTGTTGGGTTGGTGCTTGAAAAAGGGGTTGGTGCTCCTGTGGGTTGATGCTCATGAATATTTGCTGGGTTGGTGCTCAGCAAAGGGGTTTGAAGATCCTATGGGTTGGTGCTCATGAATTATAGCTAGGTTGGTACTCGACAAAGGGGTATGGTGCTCCTATGGGTTATTTCTCATGAATATAGTTGAAATTGTTCTATGTGGTTTTTCCCACATTGGGTTTCCATGTTATATCTAGTGTCTCTCTCTATCTTGTGTGATGTTTATTGTTTGAGTTTTATTGCATATCTTGAATGTTTGATTAAGTAGAATTTGATAAAAGGAAAGTTTTATAAGATATATGATATATTGATTCACCCCCCCCACTCTCAGTATATTCTATGCTTAACAATTGGTATTAGAGCAGGTTCCTTCAGAAAGGGTTTAACAGCTTGAACGCAGATCAAAGAAAAGCATAAGATGGTCAAGTAGCTAAAGAAGGAGAATCAAGAGTTGAAATCTATGGTTGAGGCTCTTAAGGAAAAGGTGTGTATCTTGGATTATAAGTTGGCTATAAAATTAAAATAAAATAAGATATTTATTCAGGATCTTAAGAATTAGTTAGAGGTTGTAACTTCAATTTTAACATCAAAAGAAGAAGACTGTAATCAGTTAAAGGTTGAGTTAGGTTATTTAAAGGATAATCATGAGAAACTTATAATCAAGGTTGAGAAAGATCATGAAATATTGGTCCACAGAAAGAAGGATGAAAGTTTTGAAGGCAAATCAAAGAAGTCAATCAGGCAGCCCAATGCTTTTAAGTTTTCAAAATCTTTTCATGGCCATTATTTTGTTTGTCATCATGTTGGTCATAGGGAAAGAGATTGTATGAGGAGAAGCAATCAGTCAAAGGGAGATCTCAGTCACATTCAAGAAAAAGGTATGAGAAATATTATTTCTTTTGTTGTCATAAGGTTGGCCATATTGTTAAATTATGTCCAAAATAAGTAAAGAGATCTTCAAAGTATGTCAAAGGTTACAGAGCCCCTAAAAGATATGAGAAGAGTCAAATTAAGGTTTGGAGACCTAAAATAGTAAAGGTTGATCAGGTTGAGTTTAAGAATGAAAATGAATTACTTGCTATAGTAGATAAGGAATTAGATAAGAAGGATTGTACAGAACCTCTTGTTACATTTGAGCATGAGCTTTGTTAAGATAAGATAGTTACAAAAGTTGAGAAAAAGAAAAACATCATAAATGATAAGGTTAGTAAGTCAAAAAGGGTAGACATGCTTAAATGGATTCCAAAAGAAAAACACAAGAAGATCAAGGAAGAAACAGAGGAGATGTGGGAATCTCCTGAGATTTATTTCTAGAACCCTATTGTGTGGGGTGTCTCTTCTAAGCTTCAAGGAGACATTTTTAAGAAAAATTGAAGCATGGTGGATGCTATTGGGTCTTGGATATGTTGCATGATAAGAAGGTGAGTTGACAGATTAATTTGTATATATTTTTGAGTGAATATATTTTTGAAGAAAATTTTGCACCGGTGTTAAGGTTGAGGCTATTAGAATGATTCTTGCATATGCAGTGTTTAAAATTTTTAAAGTGTTTCAAATGATTATGGTCACAAGAAATTAGAATGTTGAAAAAGATCTAATAGTTTCAAAAAGAAGGAAAAGGATACTCATGTAGATTTCATCAAGAAGAAGGATCAAAGTTTCAAAGCTTCATTCATCAGGAATAAGGTTCAGACATGTTCATGGTAGAAGAAACAACTTGAAGATTCTATGTTGGTGTAAACTACTTTGCATGTAAGAAATAAAGATCAGCCATGGTTCATTGATAGTAGATGTTTAAGGCATATGATAGGAGATAAGATTAAAAGAAGATCAATGGTATCATAGTGAAAGTAGAAGATAAAACCACTGCTAGGATAGCCGAAAAAGGTATTTTAAGTTTGGATATTAGTAGAACCAAAGCTAAGAATGTTTGTAAGCATAATCTATTTAGTGTAAGTCAAATATGTGATCAAGGATACACCTTAAAGTTTCATGAAAAAGGTTGTGAGGTTAGAAGAAAATATTCAAATGAGTTGATTGCAGATTCTCAAAGGACAGGTAAAGATTTATATGCATTATCATATATCTTCTCAAAGGCATAATCAAAGGACACATCCAAAGATATGCAAGAGGAGTTGGGAGTAATTTATTTTACTTCTTGCCATTGATGTTCAACATCATTGAAGGGGGAGCTAAGTGTTAGCTATAGGTAGGTCATTTGCCATTGATGTCAAAGGGGAGAATAACAGGTATAGGTATAGGTGCAAAAAATTGGTGTAGAGAATAGGTACAAGTTGCTACAGTGAGGGGGAGTTACTGTATGTTTTCAGATGACAGGGTGTGTAGGTGATAGGATGTGGCAATTTTAGGATTGAGGTTGCCATCAATGACAAAGGGAAAGATTGTTGGAAATATTTTCATTGATGTCAAAGGTTTAGCATTATTGGTGATAAAGGCCCCATTGCATTTAATGTTGTTTATCTTAGCTAATGTGAGTTAATATTTATTTAATATTAATGAATATATTTTTGGTTGCATATGAGCCAAAAGAAGGACCCATGGAGAAGTCAAAGAGCCATGGGATAAAGACAAAAGAAGGATGGGACACATTTTCCCATGAAGAGTCATCTTGGGGAATACCAAGAGTCACCAAGTGAAGACAAAAGAGTAAAGGCACAATTTCTCATGAAGGGACACTTTGAGGAATACAAAAAGTCACCAAAGATAAAGACAAAAGTGGGAAGGACATTTTTGGTCATGAAGGGTCACCACATGACTTTTCAAAGGCTTGAATATGAAGGGTCATCCAAGATTGGTGCCATTTTCCATGAGGATTGAAGGGTCACAAAGGGGGAAGGCCAAAGGTCATTTGGAAAGCTATAAATAAACGGCTTGAGAAGCCATTTGTAATATGGGTGAGAGAGGTTGATTTGATATTGTAATATCTAGCTTAGAAGAGCAATTGTGAGAGATGAATAGTATTTTTTATATCTAGCTTAGAAGAGCAAAGGTGAGAGAGAGGAAAGAGATACTGTATTGAACTATCATTTGTTGAAATAACAACATTGAGAGATAGGTATGTGGTATACACAAAGGGGTTGATGCTACTATGGGTTGGTGCTCAGCAAAGGGGTTAGTGCTCGACAAAGGGGTTGGTGCTCCTATGGGTTGGTGCTCATGAATAGTTTCTAGGTTGGTGCTCAACAAAGGGGTTTGAAGCTCCTATGGGTTGGTTCTCATGAATTGTAGCTAGGTTGGTACTTAGCAAAGGGGTATGGTGCTCCTGTGGATTTTTTCTCATGAATATACTTGAGATTGTTCTCCGTGGTTTTTCCCACATTAGGTTTCAATGTTATATTTGGTGTCTCTCTCTATCTTGTGTGATGTTTATTGTTTGAGTTTTATTGCATATCTTGAATGTTTGATTAAGTGGAATTTGATAAATGGAAAGTTTTATAAATATATGATATACTGATTCACCCCCTCTCTCAGTATATTTTGTGCTTAACAAAATTAGGCCTTAAGGCATAGATATATAGTAGAAAGGGAAGATAAATAGGGGTAAAATGGCATGGAGGAGAGAATTAGGGGTCATAAATGACCATAGTCAACTCATTACTTTAGTTACAAATATTTACTCGGTACTCTATATGAATCTTCATGTTTGATGATCTTTAAAGACTCCTTAAGCATTGAAATGGGTTAGTGGAAGATGTCATTGACTTCTTCAACCTCTCTCAAAGAATAAATATGCCCTTATTTGGTAGTTATTTTCTCTTCTTGGTAGTTAAAACATTAATGATATGTTATTAGGCCATCATAAAGCATATAATAGCCTAGCCTCCTTTTGATCATATGACCAAGTCAAGAAACTGACTCTTCCTCCATTATGGACAATGAAAGTACACTTGCCTCCTTCAATACATTAATTATATGGTGTAATTACTATTTTTTTACTCCCTCAATATCCTCTCTATGCCAACTTTTAGATTTCCTTATTGACCAAATAGGCCTAGTAGGCTATTAGGCCTAGTAGATTGACTTCTAACACTTGGTTACTATATAAAACTTGTATGATACCTTAGGAACCTATAAATAGATGAGTATTAGGTCGAAATAAAAATCATACATAATGTCATGGGACTTCTTGAGTAGTTCACACCTACAACCTTATCAAACTAGGTGACTAGGTCACATTCTCCTTCATTTCTATAGACTAGATATTTAGAAGAGAGTTGCAGAGGAATTTCCAAGCATAGGTTTGGGCATCAAATCATCCCAAACCATTCTACACCTTTGAAATCTATCAAAACCTTTAAAAAATACACTTTTTTTACAAATTTTTAAAGTGTCCATATGGACCAGTACTATGGGTATGGTCTTCTTTGAGTGTACTTTATGATTTAGGTGTTGTTAGGGTCATTCCATTGCAATTGGATTCCAATTCTTCATCATCTTCTCAATCAGGTATATAGTGGGTTTTAAGGAGGGTTTTGGAGGTCCACCATCTTAATGATGGTTCATAAAGTATGGACCTCCAAACCAAAACTTCTTATTACAGATCTTAAGTCCATTAATACCTTAAAATTTATTGAATATCTTGATTTCCCATGCAAAATTTGTGTTAAGATATGAACGTAAGTTAGTAGGCTTGTAGTCTTCTACAAGTAGTTTAGACATGCTTATAGTCATAAAATTTATTCATAAAGGTAGGTACCTCAAAAAAACTCTCTCTATCATTGATATTAAGTGTTTTGGGGTGCCTAAATCTTGATAATATCATTATCCTTGAGTCTTCTTGTGATGGGATATAAAAGCACTTGAAATGATGGCTCGTAGCTGGTTATATATACTATGTGACTCAAGAAGAGTCTTAAGACTGATTTGATATTCTCTTTGCATTTCCACTACTTTAAACCACCTTAATAGGACCTTTAAACACATCATATATCTTTTCATGGTGTCCACTTGTCTAGGAGTATTTGAACATATTTTTGTGATGGTGTGGGCCTTCTAGGCCTAAAATAGGCTTTTAGGCCTAATTAGCCTCAACTAGTTTTTAGAAGTACAAGAGACCTTTAGATGAATATATATCCTAAAAACCATTATAACACATTTCCAACCTAAAATTTATCCTTCTATGGTTTCCCCATCTACCACAACTCCCACTTGTTTCCATTGGTTCAAGTGATTACCTGTAGATAATAGTGATAGCCTGAGTGTTTGATGGGAGTGTGTTAGGCTTGAGTGGATTATTTACCTTTTCACTATGGATTTAATTAAATTATAAAATCCCATTCAACCTAATTTTTAAACTTACTAACATACATGGGGTCAAATACTTCCCAATTTTGTTCATTGTGCTCCACACAGTCAAGCTTAGGGGTTGTGTTTCACTAGGATTGAGTAGCCCTAAGACTAGGTTTGGTGTTTATATGAATCAAATTTATGTTATTATCAATTTAAAACCTTAATAAATTGATACTCATTCACTTTATCATCTATTATCACTCCCTTAATAGCCACATAGTATGTTTATGTCTTCAACCTACATATACAAGCCTATTTAGGTTTATCTTCTTTAGCTAGCTCTTAAGGGAATTTTGACTTGAAAATTGAGTTTAAAATACTCAATGGAGTATTTCAAGACACTTAAACCATATATTATTTTATCAAAACCCCTTATGAAGTTTAATGTATCTGTTCTGTCCTCAAACCTTTAAACAATCTAGCTAGTCTCATCATAGACTGTCAACAAACTAAATTAGATTTGAGGTAAAATCATGAATGTTTTCATTTATTATCTAACCTTGAGAATAAAATTAATTGATTAATATAGTTATAATGATAATTTATACCAATTTTGAGATCCTGAATATGCCTATAGAGGCTTTAAAACCTCAAATTCTCCCAACACTGGTTATAGGCATTGACTATGTGTATGTTTTTTTACATTTTAATATGTCTAAGCTATGTTATAACTAGTTAATATTAATATAAATTTATTAATAGTATATTTGTGTTAATTAATTACAAAAACCATCCTCAAATGGACCTCACTCCCCTTAACATGCACATAGTCCTTATCTTCACTCAATCCAAATAAAAGCTCTTAAGAATAAGCATATTGTAGTTTACTCTTTGGTTGTGTCTATATGTTTTAGTAATATGTTATGATCAAAAATATTTTATCAGTCTTTGAAATTTAATAAAATTCCAAAAAGTTTTGAACTATCTCTTAATGTTCTTTCCAACACCTCAAACTACTCATCTCTACTCTTTGTACACAATACTGCACCTATAGGTCTCTTGAAATTGTTGACTGTGTCTTTGGATTAAACCAACTCAACCTAATTAATGTATTAAACTTGATTATATTATTTATCATGTTCAAAAATCTCTTCATGTTTCATATCTCACAATTTCACCTCCAATCCAATGCACAAGACTGAGTTTTTCTCCACTTAGTTACACATCTTGACTAGGCTAGCTATAGCTTCTTTTGAGGTGTTTCTTGAGCTATAAAACCCTTTGACCTTGTATTCCCTTGAGATATATCTTTATCTTAATTTAGGTTATAAAACCCAAATCAACTATTCATTTGGTCTTCTCAAATGTCCTTCTTATTCAAATAGGTATCAAGACTGCCACTATACATGTTGACTATAGGTGTTGATTTATAGCTTATAGGTAAGGTTTTACTCCTTTAGTAGTGTTTAAGTCTCTATGATTCACCTTCATTAACTTGATGATATTCCTTCATTAACTTGATGATATTAAAAGCTCTTAATATTACCAAAACATTGGATATATGGTGAGGATGTGGATAAGTAGTAGTGATATGTATGATAATGGGATATATGGAAACTAAGAATGGAGTGATAAGATCATAACAATGATGAATGGCAATGACAAAGCTATTAAAATGGAATGAAAGATTAGGCAGTGTAATGAAACATGAATCCATAGTCAAGACAGTCCTGAAAGATCCTAGCCAAGCATAAGCATATTACTTAACAAGATATATCATTTTGAAGGCTCTCAAAGAAGCATACACAATGAAAAGAGAAACCTAGGATTCTTTAAATTACCTTAACATATACTAAGTTACCTTAAGATCTATTAAATGAGATTGTGAGGGTGTTGAGGATAGATTGATGGTTGACAGGCTATGAGACTTTGATGAAACCTTAAAAAACATAAAGAAGGACATATTTTCATGAATAAAACATCCCATATAGTATCTTGTTGTGCTTTGACAACCATGGATCCACCATTAAACTGTACAACCATTCAAAATTGCTTGAAAATTGTATATTTGGTAGTGTAGATGTTATTCAGCTCTATATACTCACAAGTGTGGATCAAAATGTTTAGGAAGTCATGAAAGGTCTCTTCAATACCTAAATAATTAGGTTCAAGCATTAGTTTGAATAAAATAGTCAAAAAAATCAACAAAATTATATTACTTCTCTTGACTTTTGTAGATGTGAATGGTGACTAGAACCCTTAAATTATTATCAATGGAAAGTCATAAGGTCTGGTTCCTCTAGTTAAGGTCCTGAATCCTCTTTCTCTCTCTCTTGTATAGATGAGCATAAAACTAAAATTCTCTTGATGTCTACTAATGAATTGAGTAGGGAAAACACATTGGTTTTTTTACTTCTCAAACAATCAAAAATTCTTCTCTTCACCATGTTTCTATAGCAAAACCTTCTTGCATCCACTGACTCCTCCTAATCAAATCTATACCATATGGATCTATATCACCTAAAAAGACTACTAAAACCTATACATTCTCCTCTTTTTCTTCATGTTTCAATTTTAAACCACCATTTTAGGGAAACATGAGGATAAATGTAGTTCAAAAGGCATCCCAAAATAAGTAACACATTTTAGAGAGAAAAAAGGGGAATGTTTTCACACATGTGATCTCTTTTGAAGGGAATACAATGTTCTAGACTTGTAGAGGGGACATTTTCAAATCCTAAAACCATTTTAATAAAGCAAAATAAGGACCATGAGGGTGATTAGAGATGTTATTTATGATTTAATGTCTTTTTTAGGTCAAAATTTATCATTTTTAAGACCAAAACCTTTCTTTTTCACAACACACATATAGATTAAAAAGGATATTTGCCAGTGAATATCACAAAAATTAGCTTATAGCCTTCTTAAAAGTTTGAATTAGGCTTATATATATCTTCATAACCCTTTCAAGGCTTATAGTCCACTATACCTTGCATATATTGAATACATTTGGAAAATATCATGATGAGTCATTCATTGCCATATTCAACCATCTTCATTAAGGCACTTTAGGCCAGGACATCAATTCAATCCTTTATCAAATACATCAAAACATACTCAAGCATCATGAGGATACTTATCACGAGTTGAAATAGAAACATGAAAATGACAAGATATTGATACTTACTCCCTTCGTATGACAGTCAAAGACATCATGATGATCTAGCACATCACCTAAGGACCAAATAAATCTAAGACATATAATGATCATAAGAAAACTCTATGACACCTCTAAATTTTTTGAATGACTTCAACAAGAAATTAGGAGACATCATCACTCAAGAGATCACCATGTACAGGCTTAGGTGGGTGCCATGAAATTTTTTTAGTTATAGGGGTTGGAATTTGGATTTGGGAGGTCAAATTATTAAAAAAAAGTTCTATTCATGCCATATTTAATCAATTCCATCTATTTTATTAGTTATAAGTATTTAATAGGCACAAATAACCAACCTCCATGAAGTATTCACTAACTACCTTTTCTTGTGTGTTGACTATATCCATAGAACTGCTAAAATCATTCATAAATGCTTATGAACATGGAAACCACTTTTTTCAAGGTGAAATTATAGATGTTTCTTGATATTTTATTAACCCCATATAGTATCTCTATGCCCATGATTTCCTCCATTTTTAACCTTACTCTTCTTGAATAATTAGGCCATATTGACTAGATTTACAAACTGGCTGATTAGTGAAGGTTGGTAGAGGTACTTCCAAGAAGATAGGTGAATAATTTATGATTTTATGGGGTAAAAAAAGCCTTATAAATTTAATTCCAATTACTAGGAATATATTACCAAGTCATGCACTTCACTTCTAGTTTAAAACCCTAAAAAAACATAGTTTATGGAGGTGTCTATAAACTATCCTTACAACTAAGTACCATGTTCATGGCCTTATCTAAATTAAAAACATGAATTAGGTTTTTATCAAGTGATTCTAATATATTTGGATGAATTTTACCTTAAATCCCTCTATTCAAGTCTATATTAGGGTTTTAGGGAGGTTTAAGAGTACCCAATATTCTTAACAATGATTTATAGAGGTGAGGACCTATACCTCTAAACTAATTCCAAAAAACTATTTTAGAATAAGCCCTCCACCTCTCCTAAAGTGCTCAACCTCCCATGTAAAATATTTGTACAATAATGAGCATGTGAAGTTACCTCTCAGGGAAGAAACATGCTTGCTGAATAGTTTTAGGTGTCTTTAGGTCATAATGACCAGCTATAACATCTCTCCTATATTACAAAGTAACATACACCTCTAAAATAACTTGATAATGTTTTTCATGAAGATTTGAGGTATCTTTTAATCTCATCTTACCTTCTACTTTAACTTCTGAATTACACTATTTAAATGAGGAAACTAGATAAGAATGTACTAATGTAGGGTTTCTACATTTTAGATTTAACCTATAGCTATGAGGTTCTTATTCACTATTTTTAACATGAAGATCATCTCTAAGGTTCCCTGGAGTAATAGTATTGGCTTGATTAAGCCATTTTCCATCTTGATCATAATACAATATTTTTTCTAAACACCCAATTATGTTTGATTGATAACTAGTCATGGAGGCTCTTATAGGTGACTATTAAAATATTATGTTGGAACTTTAAGATCCATTCTCTCTCCTAAATCTCATGATATATACAAACAATTTTTAGTTCCTTATTTATAGGCTCAAATTAGCCTTCTTAAGTCTATTCTATATAACATGATCCTTGCACATGATAAATAATAGGTTATTGTGATGCCTAGAAGACCTATATAGACCATAAACATTCTTTCATGGCCCAATCACTTCATCTTGATGAATTTTGAAGCATATTTCCTTCATCGAGTACCTTCTAGGGTTTTCATAAGGGTTCTAGAGGTCCAACATCTTAACAATGGTTCATATAGTATAGACCTCCAAACCAAAAATTATTGTTATGAATCTTAAATCCATTTACCCATTACATTTTTTCTAAACATCTTAGGATACCATGCAAAAAGTGCGTGAAGATAGGAACATTAGAATGTTTGCTTCAAATTAACTATTTATATTATGTAATCCAAGGATGATTTTGTAACCAGTATGATAAGTTTATTTTATTTCCCTAATCCAAACACTTCTCTCAAAAATTTTATTTTCTTTCCACACCTTATCATGGCCATTAATGTGTTATGAAGACCTAGATATGCCTCAAAATGGTAGCAAGGTTTAAGTCTAGGTTTAAGGTCTATCTCATTTAGCTAGATCTCAAGGGAATTTAAATTGAATCCTAAATGTTATTCATCTTATAAATTATATTAATACATTTAATACTAACTTTTATGACCTTAAAAACTTCTTATGAAGTCTAGCCTATCTGTCTTGTTCTCAAACCATCAAATAACTCACCTAGTCTCATAATTGACCACTAAAAGATTAGGCTAGGTATGAGATAAAATAATATATATATCCACTAATTGTATTACCCTTAAGATATAATTAACACCTTAAACCACTCATAATAACCATTTTTACCAAATTGGTAAGCCTGATCACACCTATGGAGGCTTCAAAATAATGAACACTCCCATAGCTGGTTATTGGTGTTGACTGTGACTTTATGTATCATGTGTTTAGACCTTTATCTCACATCACCAGATTTATCATTAGTTCAAGAAGTTTTTTCCATATCAATATACTTAATCTATTTTCTCTAAGCTTGAGGCCAATCTTTCACTTAGAATAACCTTCTATTTCTCATCGTGTGTGCCAATTCACAGTCAAAAAGTCGTGGTTGTAGGTACCTTTAAAGTCTTGACTGTAGGAAATATTTTGAGTAGGTATTAAGACATGGAGTAAATAATATTTAATATTCTATTAAGATACCTAAACCTTTATCCACCTGAAGACTTCTCATTAATTTTCATATATAACTAAATGTGTGTTCTTTGTGCCCAGACTATAGGTGTAACTCATTTAGTCTTGAGAATGAATTGACCCCATAAATAGGTTGGTAGGTGGTATGTAGGATGTTTAATATCTATAGGTGATCAATAAACTCACTCTCTACCACTAATCTTCCTAATGTTTCATGAACTTGATTGAGGATCTCAATATTTTATTCAAGCACCCTTCATATACCCCTATCATCTCTTTAGGCCTAGAACTAGCCTATGTTTATGTTTGCCTATAGGTGATGATTTACTCTTAGTAGGATTTAAGGCTATATAACTCATTATTCATGACCATGATGATCCTTAAAAATCTTGAGTACCAAAATGTTGGATTCATGATGTAGATTTAGATAAGGATTGGTGACATGTATGTGATGATTATGGGATTATATGGAAACTAAGAATGGAGTGGTGAGCTTAAAACTATGGTTGAATGGCAGTGTAAAAGTATTAAATATCATAGGTTCTTAATGGATTAGAATTAATCATGAACTCACACTCAATATAGTCAAAAAGTATCCTAGACATCTCTATGCATATGCCTAACAAAATACAACACTTTGGAGGTTCTCAATGAAGCATACATAGTGAAAAATAAAACCTAAGACTCTCCAAAAAAATTTAACATTTGGTAAGTGACCTTAACATATACTAAATGAGACTATGAGGGTATTTGAGGGCATATTGGTGGTTGATAGGCTATGGGGATTTGATGAAGCTTGATAATATTGAAGTAAGGACAACTTTTCATGAATGAAACATTTCATACTATGTCTTACTATGTTTTGCGAACCTTGAATCCACCATTGAATAGTACACTATCTTCTTATGTAGTAAACCTTAGATATATATGTAGTCTTATCTTGGAGACACCGTGAGAGAGTTATAAATATATATGAACATTAATTTTGAATCAAAAAAGGCATAAATAATATTGAAAACACCCTATTAATCCTTCAACACTATTAAACCTCAGGTAAATGCATTAAACACTCCATTTTACCAGTCAACCTTACATGTAAACTATATATTTTGGTAGTTTAGATGTTACTTAGACCTATAGGCTCACACATGTGGACCAATTCTAATGAAGTCATGAAAAGGCTCTTTAAGGCTTGAGGAATCAAGAACAATAATTAGTTTAGTCAAATAAAATAGAAACTCAAACAAAATGTTTTACTTCTTTGCCTTGTACAGACATGAATGGTGACCAGACCCCTTAAGTTCTTAGAATTTATTCATAAAGTTGGGAAGACTTAAACAATGAATAATACCCATGATTTTAATATCATAAAGTCTACTTCCTTTGGACAAGATATTGAACCCTATTTCTCTCTCCCCTGTATAGATTAAGCACAAACCTAAAGTGATCTTGATGTTTGCCAATGAAGTCAGTAGGTAAAATACATCAGTTGTTTTGGCTTCTCAATCCCTAAGACACTCTAATTTATTCAACATATGCTTACAAAAAACCCTCCTTGCATACCCATGACTCTTCTTGAGTAAATCTATACTTTATGTATAAGTACCACCTAGAAAAACTACTGAATCCTACAAATTTTATTTCATTTCCCCATGTTTTAGTTTCTAAACCACCATTTTTGGGTAATAACAAGGAAAATGCAAGTCAAAATTCATCTCAAAACAAGTAATATGGATCGTATAGTAAAAGGAACATGCTTTCACATGTGTGAGCTCACTTAATGGCAAGTTAATGTTCTAGACTCATGGAGGGGGCAAAATTTAAAACATAAAACCATTTGATTAATGCAATATGATGACCATGAGGGTGATTAAAGGTGTGATTGATGCTTTAGTGGCATTTTGAGGTCAAAATTTATAATTTAAAACCAAAACCTTTCTTTAGACAACATGCATATAGCTTCAAAAGTATACATGTGAATGAATATCATTTAGAGTACCTTATATATTTCTAAAGGTTTCAATTATGATTCTATGTATCTTCATCACACTTTCAAAGCTTATAGTTAGACATACCTTACATATACTAAATACACTAGAAAATGTCATGACGAGTCATCACTTTCAACCTTCAACCATATCCATCAAGGAACTTTATATTATTAAGACCACTTCAAACCCTTGTCAAATACCTCCACACATACTCAAACACTATGAGGATACTTAACACAAGTTAAAATTGGGACATGATAATTAAAAGACATTTGTATCTATTCCCTTCATATGATAGTCAATAACATTCATTTGAATTTATTTTATCCTTCAATATAAATGAAAACTATGAGGTTTTCATAATGGAATAAATAACTCAAGACTTAAGTTGACACCTTTCTATACCCGAGGATAGAAAATGCTCAACATTTTTGGTGACTCAGCTAGTTTAACCAGCCTACTAGTCAAGAGAATCCATAATATCTTGTTTATCATTAATAATTAGATGAAAATCCTTGAATTCACCTTGAATTTATCTAATACCTTTTAGACTTGAAGAAAAAAAATAAATAAGACACAAAATAGGAAACAATAACAAACAACTAAAATAGACCAGTAATTAACAAGCATGTGCAATAGTACTTGGAGAAAAAACTAGCTACTATGTACAAAATAATAGGTGTTTGTAATAAAATTTCTTGAGGAACATCCCATTGACATTAATATGGAGTTCCTCACCACTCAATGTGGATAATTGGAAATCATTTCTCTCCTTATAACTAGTAATGATATATGGGCCACTCCAAAGACTACCAAATTTTGAATGTTTACTTGGCTTGGCATGAACTTCATCCCATTTAAGTACAATATCACCTTGATAAAAATTATTAGATGAGGATCTATTATCAAAATATCTTTTTAATTGGTCTTGGTTATACCACATATAATGCATATCATTATCCCTTGTTTCTTCCAACTCTCACAACTCATTCATCCTTACTTCCATTACATCATTCTCCATGAGTTCAAGATGATGTGCAAGTTCCAAGGTTGGAATTTTCTAGTGAAATGGGTGGTTTTGATTCTCTACCATAAACCAAGAGATAAGGAGAGTGACCAATACTTTTCTTTGGAGTAATTCTATCTGCCCACAAGGTCGTCCTTAACTTGGTATGACATCTTCTTTGGTTATCTTCCATTATTCTTCTTATGATCCTAATCAAGTTATTATTGGTGGAATCTAGTAGTCTATTACCTTATGGATAGTACTTATATGAATAATTGATATATATTCTATGATCAAGGGGCCACTCACACACTTTTTCACTATTGAAATCCAAAGCATTGCCTAATATAATGGTGGAGGGGACCCCAAACCTAGTCACTAAGCTATCATAGAACTCTAAAACTAAGTTCTCATTTGATTCATTAAGTGAAATTTCCTCCACCCACTTATTAAATTAATCGTTAGTTATTAAAACCCACTTATTCCCAACACTATATTTGGGGTGATTCATACCTATAAATTTTAATCTCCATTACATGAAGGGATGCTCAACTTGAATGGGTTTTAGAGGAATGGTAACTAGTCTCTACTTAGCTATAAACATAGCACATTTGTATCATCTTATAACCCAAGCATGGGATTTCTTGAATAAATTGAGAAAAAAATATCCTGCTCTTATGGTCTTTGATGTTGTGGTCTTGGCTACAAAGTACCCTCTTGTAGACCCATCATAAAATTGATCTAATGACTTGTCCAATTGACTAGTCTCTACATATCAAATAAACATACCACCAATGTCTTTATTGAAGATTACCCCATCATTAAATATGTAAGGTATATATTTTATCCTTAAGTGTCTCCTCTTTACCCTATTTAAGCCTATAATACATTCTCCCATTTGAAGGAAATTTGATATATCTTGGGTCTAGATGGAAGAATAAATAATTACAACTTCATGTTGAATATATTGGACTATCAAAACAACTTATTTATACTATTTAACATCTACTACAAGGTGTCCAAAAATTCCTCTACCTTTTATCAACTTTGTAAACTTCAACTCTATATCATACGCCATGCACTTGGTCACCCAACCATCCCTCTTTTCACTTAAGTCTCTATTAAGGATGAAAAATTTTATACTAGGATGAACCACCATAAAAATGATATTATTATCAAAAACCATATGTCTAAACTTCTTTAGGCCTCTTATAACAACAAGGAAATGTTTTTCAATAAATGCATATTTCTCCTCATACCCTTCCAATGCTTGACTGAAAAATGGCAGTAGGATACTCTAGTCCTTTACTATTTTATTGCATGAGCATAGCAAAAATAGTATCACTTATGGAGAAGGCATACATGAAGAAATATTTTGTAAAATTAGGGTTGAGGAGAGTGGGATCTTGGCTAATGGCTTACTTAATGGCATCAAAACTTCTTTTACCTTCTTTACTCCATGAAAACTCATGATGTTTCTTGAGCATGTGAGTTAGTGGTCTCATCAATTCTTCAAATATGGATATGAATCTCCTAATAAAGTTGATTTTACCCATGAAAAATTTTAATATCTTTTTATGTTTAGTAAAATATAAATAAAGGATTATTGTTATTCTCTCAAGATCAATATAAATTCCACCCTTTGATATAACATGTCTTAGAATTTTTCCTTCATGAATTGAAAATATACATTTTGGGGGGTTCAAAGAGACCCCAAACTATATGTACCTATCTAACACCAATCTCAAATGTGTCAAATAATCCTTGGGATCTTTATAAAACAAAATAATATCATAAACATAGATGATTACCATCTAACTTATAATCCCTTATAAATCCACATCCATTTCCCTTTATAAGGTAGCCCTTACATAGGACAGTCAAAAAGGGATTTTCTTGTATGCATAATGTTTCTCTAAGTTTCTTGCTAATTACATTCAAAAGAAAGAAGAAACTAAAGGTTAAAGGTCTTGGGTTTGACATTACCCAGATTAAGTTGTGCATCATATCTAAGCGTTGTAGGAGCTCCTCTTTGGCTGTGGAGGAAACACCTATAATAAGAATAAGACTTAAATAAAGAAAATGTTAGAAGATGATATGGTGGACTACCAAGCTACGCGCTCGGTCCTGGAAGCGTAAAGCTCCATAAGGGATGGCAGTCCACTATTTAAGGAAAAGAGTTTTGTATAAAAAGAAATGATAAAAGACTTAAAGAAATAGAAAGGTAGAATATTGTGTACCTGTTCCCTATAGTTCATGTGTCTTAGAAGGCTAGTCAAAGATTTTGTTTGGTCTATAGGCTGTTTGGATAAGTTTTATGGTTTACACAGTCACCGCGTTAGTTTACCTACCGAGGTTGGTAGTGAAATGGTGCTGACATCAGTTAGGCTGCCAATGTTAGTAGGGGTAGTAGGCCTTTAGACAGGTTTCAAGGTATTTTTGTGGTGGACAGAGGAGTCTGGGAATTAGGTGGTTTGTGTAGGGTTGTAGGAAGGAGAATAGGAACTGAAGAAGGGTAAAGGTAAAGGGTGGGTGTGTAAAAGGAGGTGGGAATAAGAGGAAGGCTTTTCAGCCCTTCCATGGAAGAAGTTAGGTCTCTTTGACAGTATTTAGAAATAGTAAATGGAAACCAATTAACAATGTATTCTAAAAATTTGAAATAGAGACTAGAGGAATACTTAGCTTTATGGTGAAGAACCAAGGGTGTCAGAGTGCTTATTCCTATTGTGGCTGATGTTGAGGTCCTTGTGCAATATTCCAATCCAATATGGAGTGACTTGTGTAAATTTTCTATAGCCAAGAAAGCGATATTCAAATTTTGATGATGGGTCTCAGAGTGTGCACGTCGATATGCAAAGAGGTAGGGGGACAAGCTCAATGTTAGAGCTATGCTTATGTAACTGACGTCGGTGATCCTGCCAGCATCGACTGATAGTTGATCGACATCAGCAAATAGAGAATGGGTAAAAAGGCTATTTTTAGCTCTTTGCCCATTTCTCCATCTGCCAAGTACATTTGCCATTAGAGAATGGCCAAAAAATGGGTTTATTAGGCACGAGAGTTAGTTAGGAGGTTAGTATTAGATGACCTAGTCTCAGGGTGACTCATAGGGTAAGAAATAGTCTTAGGATGAGGTGTCTAGGCGAGGTGTCATGGTGAGGTGTTGTGGTGAGGCGATTAATTTAAATTATGTAATTTATTTTAAATTAATAAAGTGTGCAAGTGTGGGTTAGGAGTGTTAACGTTAGAAGGGGACCAGGGGGGTTGACATAATGTTAGTGTCTACATTTGCCCCTTTTTGTCTTGTGGTTTATTTTGATGAATTGCAAGACAAAAATAGGTGTAAGTTGCCCCAAGTATGGGATAAGGTATTCCCCTTCAAAGTGAGAATCGAGAGAAGGTAAGCCAAAATCGGGTGTCGATTTGATAGGCAGTGGATGGGTAGGGTGAATTTTGAGTGTGAACATTGTAATAGTTGAGATTGCGCGTATGCCACTTCATTTGATAGGCAGGTCAAATTATCATAGGCAAGGTCGAGGAGCACTAAAATCAAAGTAACCAGTCCCCAATTTATTAGTGGTAGCTAATTGGGTTAAATGATCAAAGTTTTAGCTCCAATGGTCAAGGAGGACTAAAATAGAACTAACCAATCCCCAGCTTATTAGTGGTAGCTGATTGGGTTAGATTGATCAAAGTTGTAGCTCCAATGGTTGTCATGTTCCAAGTATCTAGGCTAGGAAGTGCTCTTGGAAAACACAAAAAATGTCACAAATATTGGGGATCAACTTGGTCACGATCCGACAATAGGTGTGAGGGTCATAGACAATTTG
Source organism: Torreya grandis (assembly GCA_037957365.1). Lineage (NCBI taxonomy): Eukaryota > Viridiplantae > Streptophyta > Pinopsida > Cupressales > Taxaceae > Torreya > Torreya grandis. Next base: position 4,470,091 of record JARHVA010000773.1, on the reverse strand, counting down.
CTAACTATTCATGAGGTAGCATATGTAATCAAAAAAACCAAGGCAAAGTTGTCTCGAAAGTGGTTGTGGTCTGAGGAGATAGTCACAATCTTTGAGGTCATTGGTCGAGTCGGGCTAAGATACAAGTGATCTCAAGTATTGTTTATTATGGATAGGGAGATGTATGTGATCTCTAATGTGCCCCATGAGAAGTTTGAGGTAACCTCTATAATGTTAGGGCTAGTTGTTTGGTCATGATTTTGGGCTGGTTTAGATAGTTGGTTTATTAGGTAGATGAACCAATGAATGGCCAAGCTAACCTCAAAAGACCCCATGTCAACTAAGTGCTGCCTACATAGCCCCTGTTTTAAGGGCCTCAAGCCAATGTAGTTCTCCCCAAAAGGGAAGAAGAGTCAAAGAGGTTGTTGGTTGGTTTGGTTATGTTTGAAATGATGATTGTATGATGATGTTACAGCCTTTTCGATATTGTGTGATGGTGTATGTTGTAACATAGGTTATGTGGTTTTTCATCCTCAATAATTTTCCATATTCATGATGGTGTATGCTAAGAATGAAATGAGTTTATTTATGCTTCAGCAAGTTTCCATATTGGTGATGGTTTATGCTTACATAAATTATGTTTGGTTGATAGTTTCCATGTGTATTGTTTTCCATAAAAACTATTGTGAAATGGACTATGTATATAACACAAATTTGTATTTGTATCAAACAAATCATGAGGTTACGTTAATGGTTAGAAAATGTTTTGGTTTGGTTTGGTTTGGGTTTGGTTAGAAAATGATTTGGTTGTATGTGACGAAGGTGTATACAAAGTGAAAGGCATGTTGCTCTTTCATTGACAAGGACCATAATGATAGCATAGATAGGGTTTTTGTAAACAAAAGCCCCATTCATGCATTACATCATTAACCATTGGTTTTTGTTAGAGAAGTATTCTAATCACTTGACATTAAGTGAGCTCAAAATCCCTTGGGTATTGTGGGGTAATAGGTTAGATTATGTGATATGTGAGGATAGCGTAACCCTTTTTTAGAAGGGATAACTTTGACCCTTTTATAGGTGACCATGAGAACGACTATAGGCAAGTCCATGACTTAATAGTTTATCAGTCATTTTTTTTGGTAGACTAATCAATGTGGGAAGTCTACTTGGGGATGTTATTTTGTTTTGTGGTCATATGAAGCTAATCGATGCGGGAATCTTCTAAGAGGGTGCTTTTTATGGTAGAAAAATTTGGGCATAGCCATCCTTCAAGGGAGTGGTCTATGTTTTGATTTGTTAGTTTTTATTGGTTTGAATAGTTGTCCTTTAAGGGAGTAGTCTACTAATTATAGCAATAATGCAGCTCTCCTTCAAGGGAGCAGTCTACATTGATAATTTATGACCTTTGCATATTTTGTTAGGCATCCTAGTTTTATGTTTCTTTTATTGACTAAATTTTTAGTCATGGACTAGACTATAGAGGTTTAAGGGTTTCCCTTTTATTAAGACAAAGCATTAATGCTTAAAAAAGGGTTAACTAATGTTTGTAGGGAAAAAAGGTTGAAAGGAATAGGAATGAGGATGATGGGGGTTGCTCAAGGGACGAGCTCAAGTTAAACATCAAGTGAATGATTACTTGGTTAATAGTAGAATGGTCACAGATGCAAGGCATTAAGGGGCTTATGTTCTGGCTGGCCTTTGAGAGAAGACAGATGATAAGTACCTGATCCATACTTGTGCATTATTATGTAAGGTCTGAGACAATTAAGAGAAAACTTGCCTCATTTGATTCTTTTCATATTGGTCACGTGTTGGTTTTCTTTAAGGATGAGATCTCTGATTTTGAAATCTCACTCTTTCAGATTTTTATTGTAGGCACGCTTGATGCGATGTTGGACATGAAGTGGGTTAGCATGTTGCTGGCATTTAATACAATGTTGAACATAGTCATTGCAGTCTTGGTGATGAGTGGGCAAATAATAGCCTAGGTGGAGGATGCGCTTGGCAACCAAGTTACCACTGAAATGTCCCCCACAAATCCCATCATGGACTTGTTTGATGGCATAAGATGTCTCAGTGGTAGTTAGGCATCAGAGAAGGAGGCCGTTGAAGCCTCATTTGTAGAGAAAACCCCCTAACATGGTGTATCGAGCAGTACTCTTGATAAAAGCCCATCATCTATTGCTAGAGATTTTAGGAGGAATGATAGAATAAGTCAAGTAGTCAACAAGCTGTTTATACCAAACATCATGTGGAATAGAGAGGTTAGGAGGAATTACACCCAAAGATGTTGGTTGAAATGTACCCAAGATATAAATCTTGGGTTTTGGTTGTGGAGAGGGCTTGACGAATGAATATATTCCAAGGGTAGAGACCTGCTCTTTTCCTTTATCCTTTAATGTTTGGGACCTAGTGGCCACATTAATGGTGTTGATTTTGAATAAAGGGGGAGAAGGTGGTAGAGGGACCATAATCTCACGTTGGGATCCCAATTCAAGTGAGGAGGTTTGGGAGGCATGGGATGGTGTCGTTGGTTTGTCAAAAAGGTGGTCAAGAGAATGCTCAATGAGAAGGGTGCCCTTTTCCAAGTGTTGTTGAATGACAACCTTAAGGGCACAGCAACGCTCAGTATCATTCCCAGGTGTGTGATGATACCAGTAGATTTGAGTGTTATCGAACCAAGATGGTTTGATCTGAGAGATTGGTATGGTTTAATGGATAGGAGAATGATGCTAGAAGACTACAACAATTGACATAATAATGAAGCATAGGAGCCCACTAATGGGTCTGCACTCTTTGTTGCAGTAGGGGTTGACAACTTCTCTTTAGGAGTTGTAGGGGGGAGTTTTTTGTACCACCTTTTGGTTGGTGGTGTGGCCACATGCTTAGATGGCACTTTCTTGGTGAGAGGTGTCGAATTTCATGGAGGAAGTATGTTTTTGATGGGTAGAGGGAGTAATGGAGGTAGTTTGTTTTTGTGAGGTGTTGGAATTGGGAGCACTCCTGTTAAAGTGGAAGGATGTGGACCCAAGATAGAGCTCAATGGTGAAGGTGTGGGAGGAGTTCTCCGATGTGGTTGAGCAGCCTTCTTTAGTACGTTTCAAGGACCACTATTATGTGGGGTGAGGTTCAAATCTACCTTCACTTGTGGGTGAGTGAGGTTTGATATAGGGAAAACACCAAGAGTTCTAATATGTTTCAACATGGTGGTTGCCTGTGAGGGTTTGGGTTCAAATGTGGAAGGCTGAGCTTCTGATAATTTAGAAGTGGAAGCCTGATTCTTTCAAAGACTTTAAGGTAATATGTCACAAAAGGATTGGCAGTATAAGGCAAAGCAGGATGTGTAAGATAAGGAGTCTTAAGTCGCTCCCATAATGCCTCATGTTTTAAGTTCCTAGAATGGAGAAATCCTAATTTTTCTGGCAAATGAGAGAAGGGTTTAGATGACGTCACGTGAGGTCTTACAGTTGGTCTTTTGGAGGGTTTGGGTGGTTGCGAGAGCAAAAACATGTTGGACATAGTGATCATGGGCCAAAGGTGAGAGAAAATCATCACCAGATCTTCCTCGATCGAAGTGGGTGAGGTGGCGAGTACTTCTCTTGGTGGAGAGGGGATTGGAGAATTTGGCTCTTCAAGAGGATAGAGCATAGGGATGATCACGCCTTCCACATGTGGTCTAGGAGCATGGAAAGTATGATCCTCCATTGGTGATAAAAAGGATAAGGGTGGGGCCACTGGCGTTGGTATCATCAAAGCATCCTCCAATAAGGGAGAGGTTGGATAGGAATGAAAGAAAAGACCATGTTGATCGTGCATATGTTGCATTCTTGAGGATCATCGGCCATGGTCTGAACATTGTTCTGACTTGGGGGATGGTTAGGAAATGGTTGCCTAAAGACATCCATGTTTTGGTTGGCCGACGCATTAGGGTTATCCAAAATAAGGTCCCCTTTGTCTAACATGTCTTGAACAACATTTTTTAAGGTTTTACAATTGTCTGTGTCATGACCCTTGACACGATGATAGTTACAAAAGTCATTTTCCCTATTCCATGTAGGGATGGCTCGTGAGGGGTCAAATTGGATAGGTTAGATTTGAGGGAGGTTAAGGACTCCCTGTTTCACTAATTTATCTAATACAAAAGCATATGATTCTCTTATTGGTGTGTATTGACATTGTACATACCATTATTAGAATTGTTTTGTGATGTTTTGTGATTTGGATGGCTCAATTTGGTTGGTTGTGGTAGAAGATGATGACCTAAGGACCATAGCATTCACTAATCCCTTGGACATGGAGTGGGAAGAAGAAGGTTTGGAAGAAGAAGGGTCATTAGATTTTGTGTTGGTATTTTTGCTATGCAATTTGACCCTATCTTCCTTGATTGCATATATTTTAAGCTTTTGGGCCATAATGAAAGCTTTATTGAATGTGCGGAAAGTGTGAACCTGCAGAGTAGATGAGATTTACTTGGCACATGCTCTTGAAAAGAGCTCAATGAGCTTAGGTTGAGGTAGTGAGAAGGAGAGTTGGTTGATCAAACCTCTCCAATGGGTGATAAAGTCTGCTATTAATTCATCATCAAATTGTCTAATAGAATAAAGGTCTGTGATGGAGACCTTCTTACTGATGTTGATTAAGAAGTGGTCGAGGAATAGCTGAGCTAGTTGAGTGAAGATAAAGAGAGAATGACTGGTAATGGAGCTATACCAATCAAGGGCAGTGCCAGAAAGTGACATGGGGAATGTGCAAAGTAATAACGCATCATCATGTGCTATGAGGTAGCAAGCGTGTCTAAATGCTCACAAATGTTGTTGTGGGTCCTCTTTACTCTAAAAGCGAGTAAATTTTGGGAGTTCCCACTAGCTAGGGTATGGTCGAATAAGAACTGAAGGGTGGATGGGTTCATTGTAGATTTGTTCGTATGAAAGAACATTATTCAAACCTGAAATGGATGTCTCAAGGTTGGACATCTTATCCATCAGCATCTTAATTAGATCGGTAGATGGATTGGCATGAGGGGCACCCCCTAAGTTGTAGGGTACCTGAAAGGCATTGGAAGGGGCATATGACATACTTGGTTACATTTGTGTAGGTGAAACATATTGATAGTTCATCATAGGGGCTGATGTCAAGGTCATGGGGACTTGTGTCATGAAGTTGGAGGGCACAACTTGACTAGATGCCACCAAGGGTGGTTGAATGGCAGTGAGACTAGTTAAAGGATAAGTAGCCACTCTCATGTTTATAGGCACAAGAGTGGGTGGGATAGAAACAATCAAGTTTTGGAAAGGTGTTGAACTTGGTTGAATTGTTTATGGTTGAGGGGGTACATAAACCCTGATGGAGGTAGGTCCAAAAATAGAAGGGGAGGCCAAATCTTGAACATTGGCCATGGTTGGGTTACTAGTCGAGGCAATGGCCTGGGTGACCATAGGTTGGGTAGCAGAGGCTGTTGATATCATTGCCACTTTAACCAAGGAAGTTGGCATCCCATAAATAGGATTACTTGAAGGATCTCACGTTTGGCTTCTAGCGAGATAATGTTGGAGAGCCTTGGCATTGTGGTCAAGGAATCTCTCAAATTCTTGATCCCCTTCGGGAACAATAGGAGGTCGATCGAGGGTTGGTTGGATAGGAGTATGCTTAGTGTCTGAAGTATACTCCATTAAATGACTTGGTATGAAAGGTGAAGGTGGGAGTGGCTATTGAATTGCATGGTCAACAAGAGATTTAGCTTGACTGCGTGTCAGAACCATTCAAAGTGAAATGGGTTTAGGTTCCAAAAATTGTGTGTTTCAATTTTAGAAAACTAGAATTTGTGTTTAACAACAAGAAAGTTAGGTTTTAAACTTGCTGTTTGGGATGAAAATTTGTTGACAGTGATCGACATCAGTGGAAAAATTGATTTTGGTGAAGATATGTTGCCGATGTCGGTCAGATAATTGATGTCAGTGAAAATTTGTTACTGACATCAGTGGAAAAGCTGATGTCAGTTTTTGTGTAATTCTAGAAACACAGAAAACTAATAGTTTTTGAAGGAAGAAGAAATTTTGAGTTGTTTTAGACCTTAGAATGATGTGACCTTATCAGCTCAAACAATCAGATAAAAATAGCAAAAAAAGGTGATTTGGCAAGCAACCTCTAAAACGTTAAATTCCTAGGAATAAATTTTAGAGTTGTGGTGGCTTATGCCTTAGAAGAATGCGTTTGGGAATTGGGCTTGTAGAATAGGTCCTAGAGAGGAAGTCTATGGTTGGTTTCAGGTTGTGTTTTGGTGCTCAAAGATCTATGTTAGGTTTAGTATGTGGCCTAGTGCTGGGGCTTGCTCCCTTCACTTCACGAACCCAGAGTCGAGCTGGGCCTCTTAGCCAATATATACTTTGCATATAGTTTATACTCTGCCAGAGAACAGAGTGGGTCCTCCTCTTGGTAGTGAAGTCTAAGTAGGATAGCTGAGAAGGGTAAGGTATCCACTAGGTGATGAAATCCTAGATGGGCCTTGTCTCAAGTGTGTTTAAGTGTTTAATTTGATGTGATTGTGGTCTAGTTGTGTAACATTTGTGCACTATGATTTATTCATAATGTTTTTAATTACTAAGTGAGCTAAGAATGCATTCAAGCAAGAATGAAATGTAATTATTTTTAACCCAAATCGAAATATGTTTGTTCAAATGCAAACAATTGGAGAAGAGGTTAAGAGTATGAAATTTTTCACTACTCTAAGATGCAAGAAAGAAGTGACAAGAAAAAAAAGAGAAATGTTCTTTTTAACTTGTGTTAATGGTTTCTTTTTAAAACAAAAAGATAGAAGAGAGGATGCAAGAAAAGGATATTTTCCTAATGCAACTATATGAAAATTTTCTTTTTAGAAGAATGAACCCAAGGAAAACTCCAGGGTCCCATCGAGCGTGCCAGAATGTTTCTCTAAGTTTTTTGCTAATTACATTCAGAAGAAAGAAGAAACTAAAGGTTAAAGGTCTTGGGTTTGACGTTACCCAGATTAAGTTGCACACCGTATCCAAGCATTGTAGGAGTTCCTCTTTGGCTGTGGAGGAAACACTTGTTATAAGAATAAGACTTAAATAAAGAAAATGTTAGAAGATGATATGGTGGACTGCCAAGCTACACGCTCGGTCCCAGAAGCATAAAGCTCCGTAAGGGATGACAGTCCACTATTTAAGGAAAAGAGTTTTGTATAAAAAGAAATGATAAAAGACTTAAAGAAATAGAAAGGTAGAATATTGTGTACCTATTCCCTGTAGTCTGTGTGTCTCAAAAGGTTGGTCAAAGATTTTGTTTGGTCTATAGGTTGTTTGGATAAGTTTTTTGGTTTACATAGTCATCGACGTTGGTTTATCTCCTGAGGTCGGTAGTGAAATGGTGCCGATGTCAATTAGGCTGCCGATGTTGGTAGGGGCAGTGGGCCTTTGGATGGGTTTTAGGGTATTTCTATGGTGGACAAAGGAGTTTGGGAATTAGGTGGTTTGTGCAAGGTTGTAGGAAGGAGAATAGGGTCTAAAGAAGGGTAAAGGTAAAGGGTGGGTGTGTAAAAGGATGTGGGAATAAGAGGAAGGCTTTTCAGCCCTTCCACGAAAGAAGTCGGGTCTCTTTGATAGTATTTAGAAATAGTAAATGGAAACCAATTAACAATGTATTCTAAAACTTTGAAATAGAGACTAGAGGAATACTTAGCTTTATGGTGAAGACCCAAGGGTGTCAGAGTGCTTATTCCTATTGTGGCTGATGTCGAGGTCCTTGTGTAATATTCTAATCCAATCTGGAGTGACTTGTGTAGAGTTTTTATAGCTAGGAAAGCAATAGTCAAATTTTGATTATGAGTCTCAGAGTGTGCGCATCGATATATGAAGAGGCAGGGGGCAAGCTCAATGTTAGAGCTATGCTTATGTAACCGACGTTGGTGATCCTGTCGGCATCGGCCGATAGTTGACTGATGTCAACAGATAGAGAATGGGTAAAAGGGCTATTTTTAGCTCTTTGCCTATTTCTCCATCTGCCAAGTGCATTTACCATTGGAGAATGGTCAAAAGATGGGTTTATTAGGCATGAGAGTTAGTTAGGAGGTTAGTATTAGATGACCTAGTCTCAAGGTGACTCATAAGGTAAGAAATGGTCTTAGGATGAGGTGTCTAGGTGAGGTGTCTAGGCGAGGTGTCATGGTGAGGTGTCGTGGTGAGGTGATTAATTTAAAATAAGTAATTTATTTTAAATTAATAAAGTGTGCAAGTGTGGGTTAGGAGTGTTAAAGTTAGAAGGGGACCAAGGGGGGGTTGACACAATGTTGGTGTCTACACATAAGTGCCCCACTTAGTTGTGAAGGTAGTCTTGTTTAGATATTTCTCCTTTAATAATATCTAGTTGTATCTTGAGTATCTATCAAGTAGGGAAAACCTTTTTGAACTTGCAGCTCTTTGTAGAATTTGATCCATAGATGATAGAGGGTAGTGATCTATTAATGACACCTTATTGAGATCTTTGAAGTCCACATACAACCTTATCTCCCCATTTTTATTCCTCATAGGCATAATATTTGACATGCATTAATAATTTTTTATGTGGAATATTATGTAAGACTCAGTAAGCTTTTTTAATTCTTTCCTCACAAGGATTTCAATTTTGGGGTTGATTGGTCCTTACTTTTGCCTCATAGGTTTGGAATTTTCCTCTAGCTCTATGGTATGTTGAGCCAATCTAGGGTCAAATCCAATCAAGTCATTATATTCCCATGCAAAAACATCTATAATTATTGACATAGTGCTATGAAGGCTGACTTCTCCTCTTTGGTATTCACCTTTCCTAATTTGAGTAATTTATCCTCAAATATGACAATCTATTCATAATGTTACTCCTTAGTGGATATGACTACCTTATCTTTCCTTAGCTGTTAATATTCATTAAATATTATATCTAATGTTACCAAGCCCTTAATTAACTTATTTGTCTTCAATTGGATAATATGGTCCTTATATTGGTGTTGCAGTCTTTTTTGGTTCTTTGAACAGAATTATGATTCATGTTGTAGCAAATAGGCAATATTTTATCACTTTCAAATACTTTCCAACTTACCTCATTATCATGGACTGAGGGCCTACATATTAATTTAATTTGGGATTGCTCTTTGGTGTCTTTGATCCCATCAACTATATCATATTGTGCTTTAATAAAAACTAATCGATCTGCATGTTGATTGGATCCTCTATAAATGGAGTGAATTTAAAAAGCTTGAAAATCCTCTAAGAGGTCTCAAATCCTATGTTTATAGGCCTTCAAGAGTGTATTCTTGGATTAACTTAGGACTCGTACCTAATGCACTATTAATTGACTATCTCCCTTAACTTATAGAATCTTAATACCTCTTTTCCTTACCCACTATAGCCCATAGATGAGGGCCTCATATTCTATATTATTGGAGGTGAAATTGAATTATAATCTTAGAGAATAGTAATACATTTGATTGAGAGGAGATATAAGCATAACACCTACCCCACTCCCATTTTTTGATTTAGACCCATCAAAAAACAAATTCCAAACTCCTTCATGTTCTTGTGTTGTGCTAATGAAATTTGGTATTATGACACCTTCTTCATGCATGTAATACACACCCAAACCTTCTTCTTCAATACTTTTATAAGGATCATAACCATGATTATCTTCTACCCACTCAACAAGGAAAAACTCTAGTAAACCTTCAAGTGGTTCAAAATGTTCTTGGTCATTAGATTATTCATCCTCATCCAAGATAGTACAATTCACATTTGATAAGTTGGGCATGTAAATTTCTAAATGTATCCTAGAGATAGGTTTAGACCTTATGGTAACCTTTGTCCCATAAATGGTTATAAAAACCATATAGGACCAATCATAAGAGAGATTCCCCCTATTTTGGCAGTGAAATCCATAGACAAACATAGGGAAAAGTAGGAGGCAAGATCAACTACTATCACATCTTGAGATATAATACAATTAGGACACGTAACCAATATGATCTTAAGGTATTTAAGGATAGTTATGATCTTGGTAGGAGACCCATATAACTGTAAAATCCTTTTTGCATTAGGATCATATTTAAACCCTAACTTATTAGCTATGGACTTAGGCATGATAGAAGTGTTAACCTCATTATCAATCATGTAATTATGTACAAGGGAATCACCAATTATGATAGAAAGATAAAATTGGGCTATTTTAACCACTTCTAGTGATTGGGACTCATGAGGTTGACTAGAATTAGTAGGGACTGTACTTACCTTTTCTATTTATTTGTCCAAAACATGAAGTTTGGATAGATCCTCTTATAGGATATCCTTTTATTTAAAATAAGTAAGGTATCCTACATAAGGATAGTGATGTGAACCTTCTTCATCTAATCTAAAATTCTAAGATGATGATTTTCTACCTTATACTGTAACTTAGGAGCAAAAATGTTTCCTGAAGCTTGTGTAAACTAAGGTATGAAAAGACCTTTCTGATTATGCCCTTTTCCATCTTGAATTTTTTGATTTGATGGTGACTTATGAGATGTATCTTGAGTGGTAGTCCTTTGAGGTGGTTGAAAAGGTAGAGTGGCTACCTTTTCAAATCCCAAAGCATCACCAACTACCCTTCTTTTAGCCCTTGTATGAGTTGTAATTGAATTATCTACCTTGGATATATTCTGACCTTGATTATCTACCACTTGATCAAAGAAATGTTCACCTTATTAAAAGTTGAAAAAGTTAGTTTCAAAGGGAATTTAACTTCCACTTGTCCCTTGCTGACTTGGTACCTCAGCTTGAGTCATAAAAGGAATGTCCCCATGTAGTATAGGAGGAGCTTCCTTATGTTGTGGAGGTGGTAGATTATCATGTGATGGAAGATAAAGTCATTGTTGTATGAAGGATGATTGACACACCTAACCACTTGGAGCCATTTACATATCATTTGATTCCCCCCATTGAGTAAGCCATTAATCTTCTTAAGCATAATTATTTTGAGTTGAAACCAAGGCTCTAGAACTATTGGTAGTATTGCGATTATAGGTGTTATATGGTCTTGATTGTTTAATTTTCCCTTGGCTTTACTAATTGGGTTAATAAGGAGGTTTTTTATATTTCTAGGATTCATTAAGGTCTTGATAGGTTAATTGATTAGGCCTATAGGGTGGGATTTTTCACGTTTTGAAAGCCACTAGTTTTTTATATTGGGCTTTAAGTAACCCTTCTATCTTACCTAATCTATCCACTTGGCCACCATCTACTTGATCAAGATTATTTGGGGTTAGTAATGGGGTAATAGTAGGCATAGGGGTTAAATTTCTAGGAATAAAGGCATGAGTGGTTTAGGAATGAGTTTACCTACTTGAATTAGGCAATACTATACCCTTATGGCTACTTTATAGGCTTCTAAGAAGGAGCTTTCCCCCATTAACTATATCATAACTACCACATCTAAATCTAAAGCTCTAAAATAGTAAAATACTGCATAATTAGGGATGGGCTTGATAACTTTAAGGATGCTATCCCATTTTTTAAAAACCTGTAGTTAAAGTCTACCATGAATTCTTAGGGGGGTCTTTTGATTGTAGTAAGTTGTTCCACTAAAGAGAGATGGCCACTCCTATCTTCAAAGTGTTTACACAAGTGTTCTCCAAACTCATCCTAGGTGTTAATGGATGTAGTTGTTAAGCCCCTATACCACTATATTTTCTTACCCTTCAAGGAGGTTGCCAATAATATCATAGCCACATTCTCTAAGTTACATTATGTACTAAACATAGATTGCCTATGTCTGTAATATGCTCTATAGGGGTAGTTGAGTTCTCTCCTATGAAATTAGGAAGGATTTTTAGGTAAGTATTAGGTATGTCATAATAATTATTGAAGTTTAAGGGGATGCCACAATTAAAAGGCACAAAATCTTGCCTCTTAAGATTAGCCATTTGAAGTATAGGATTTGCAACAATATTTGATTAGGAAAATATAATTGTTTGGATAAAAGTAGGAAAATTGGGAGGTATAAGATTGGGGTTAGACTTGGATTATTCCTTTTTATTAACTATATCCAAAGACAAATCAATAAATTCAGTCTCCTTACCTTTTGAGGAAGATCTTGTAACCACTTTTGGCATCAAATTTATCTAGAGATCTACCTACGAAACCTTTTAAGCTCACTTATATGCTCAAATATGAAAATTTATGCTCCAAATCACTTCAATGAGAAGGTCCCATTGTGCATGTCATAAATGTTAGCAACCCAAGTTATACCCTTTGAAGGAGATTGTTCAATTTTGCTTCAAACTTGGACTAACATGGGATTAGCCTAAAGGTTTTGGGTTACTTATATTTAAACCAAACCTATAGCTTATGGGGTTAGCTCCCCTGGGATATCAACTTTGATCTCTTCTTCTAAAACCTACTTGTATTGGGATGAAAAGAGATATAATGACAACTTAAAAGAAAATCCTATACTAGGGATGGTGGTGCACCAATTTTTATATCATCCTCTCTAATTTTACTATTTTGGGAATAATGGAGTTTTATTCCTATTTTAGTTAAGGGTATGGAATAATAAATTAGTAAATAATATTAAAATAATTAAAATACTAATTTGTATAGTTTATTATGTCTTTTAAACCTTTCTAAAAATAGAAATAAATAAGGAGAATTACAACTCAACTTAAAATTAGAATGAGATGGCATAGATAGAGGCTGAAACTAGTTGTGCAAGACTAGGATAGTGTCATGAATTTAGATCTATATTTAATTTGATGAAAGGATAAGAGCACTAAAAATAAGACACTTCAGGGTCTGGTGCTATTGTCCACTCCTACCGCTATTGTCCAAACTAGTCACAAAGATATAATTTTTATGGGTTTTGTAAGTTATCCCTATATGAGTCTACCTATGAAATCTTAAGGGATGAATGTCGATAAAGCTCCTTGTAGAGTTGATTAAATATTGAAACCTTAAGCCTTCATTATGATTGGTAAAACTTGAGAAAGAGGGGGGCATGTTAGTGTGTGTAAGATGCATTGAACATGAATATGCACCCCTTGTGTGGACATGATGCCTACATACCAATACTCTGAAGAGGGATCAAGCCATATATAGTTTTCTCACTTGATGTGCTTTTTACAATAGTGTAATGAGGATGTAAAAATGCAAAATTGAGAATGCTTGAGGTGGCTAGGGATTTGTGTGAGGGTTTGAATATGTTTGTAGTCATGTTGGGTGACTGTATACAAATAATAGGGAAATTTACCTTAGTGGTTTATTTATATTCTTGCTTGCTTTGTAAGATTTATCACCTCAATTTTGTAAATGACCTTTGGATTGACTTTTATAGGGAATTATTGGTCATGGCTTAAATGTATTCACACTAGGCTAACATGATGAAGGATAGGAAATAGATGAAACTAATTGTTTGGGCTTAAAATGTGATTGGATATGAGTGCCAAAAATGGGACATCATAGGGTTTGATGCTATAGTCCAAGTATGGTGCTTCTATCCTAAAAGCTTAAGACTTGAGGGGTAGAATTTACCTAGGAAATAGAGCCTAGCTAAGCTAGAATGATCATCTAGAAGGCTACAAATGACTAGGAATAAGAAAAAAGGTGTCTAGATGGGTCATGAGAACATGCAAGGTCTTATGGATAGGGTATCACAATCCATACTCAAGCTACAAATTTGGACATTTTTTATGACTACATTCCCCCCCTTTATTCTAGTGATGTAGCAAAGTGAAATACTAAAATAAAGGAAAATTATAAATTATACCCAAAATTACGTGCAAGGGTAAATTCCATAAGGTTGTGTGGTGTTGAGTGTGCATATGAGAAATCACATCATGAAGTGTAAATCTACAAGAGAAAAACAAAGAGTGTATTAGTTCTTACTAGATCCACTATATCTAAAATAAGAGCATACAAAATCTATGTAAGAGAGAGGAAAAGAGAGGAATGAATACACCTTGTCGACTACATGAACCAATACAAAACCTATTATGTTATTGAGTGATGTTGAGTATGCTAGATATGTACTAGGTATATGTTGTACCAAAATATATCATGAATGGATCTGAGTGCTCAATTCCCCAAGAATGGCTTAATAATGAAAAGGTTGGCCCTTTGGCTCCATCATTGCCCACTAACTGAAGTCATGTTATCATGCATGTGTTAATCAATGTTTGGACTATGTGTCCAATCCCTCTGAGTAGGTGGCTCAAGTATATAAAGGATAGCTAGTCCTTTGGCTCCATCATTGCCCACTAAGTGAACCTATAAACTAATATTGGTATGAATATGTGTCATATGAAATGGATACTAAATCCCATGAATGCTTTTTAATCTAATAATGTGGCATGGATAACCAAATGTGTATTGGAAATTAGGCCAATCTTGGCCACTTCAAGAGGTAGAGATTAGGCTTGTATAAAAGCCACTCCAAAACTAAGAACTAGGATTATGTAGAAGCCACTCATAAATGATTCCAACCACCTATAGATGGAATAAGGCACACAACTACTAAGAATTCCTAGGTAATATACTAAACTCAGAAAGAAAAGAAGTCAAATGTGCCATGCACATTACCCCCAATCACTGGTGTCTATAACATGGATTCTGATCTAGAAGTTATACCAACTACCCAATCTTAAACTAGAAGTGAGATCCATCATGTCATGCATGATGCCCCCTATATCTAGATTCTTTGAGAAAAAAAATACTATAATTGTTGATTCTGAACTGAACTGTTGTTGACAAAACTATAACTAAACTTACCTTTCTACTTGTTTCTAGAAAATTTGGGTTTTTTTTTGGATAGGAGCACCAAAAATAAGACACCCTACTATTTAATGTTATTATCCAAGTCTAATGCTATTTTCTTTTATTTATTCTGATCACTATTCTATAATCATCACTATTTCCCTAGACTATTCCACTTGGTTTGATCTCTAATTATTATTTTGAGTGTTCTAAAAATAGATTTTTTTTACTGGTAGGAGGCTTTGATCTCTATGAAAAAATACCTAATTATTACCACCTCCTCTGAAGGTAGGAATAAAGAGCCCTACAAGTGTGTTATGATGTGAAATACATGATATAGTAATGATAATCGAGAAGATGTCTCAGGATATAGCATAGTTTGTATTGGAGATTATTAAATCAATAAGGGTATGCCTAGATAGATGTAATAATGTAATAACATGTGTAGTATATTTAACTAAAACTAGAAATGTTGGTTATTAGTTATTAGTTAGTTTTCAAGGAGGGATGGAGCATGATGTCCATCGTGGCATCCAAGAAAATAAGATAATGCATGATGTGGAACATGGCATTTTAAATAATTAAGAAGCAAATAAGCAACAAGCACAAAAGACAAGAAGAAAAAAGAATACAAGAGTGGCCAAGGGGCCAAGAAAACAAGGGACATGGGCACATGTCAATCAAAATAGAAAGCAAACATACAAAGCATGTTCAAATGCCACATACACATACAATTGAAAATAAGTAAGGTTGGCATGAGGGCCACAATCACATAGAAGAGTACAAGCAAAGGACATTGGAAATTTTCATAAGGCACACACAAGAATATAAGCAAAGGACATTAGAAAATGTCCTTAGTCATTTACAAGAGATGAAATAGGAACCAAGAAATACAATCATATCTAGATATACAAAGTAAGGAAGGAAAGCATGTAAATGTTGGAAATACAATCACATCTAACTAATTAAAGCAAGAAGTGAAAGTATACAAAACATAGAGTACAAGACTAGGTAGATTCTAATAAATACAAAAGTGTTATATACTAGTGAGTGTCGATAGATTAATCTATGTAAACTAGTAAGTAATTTACATCAATCATGATAACTAGAGTGTGCGGTATAGGAATGACATAACCTAGATGGTGTAGTCATGTAAAAGATGCCCTTGGTGGGTAGATATATTTATGTATGTCTCAAATGTATGAATTAGGATGCCCCTTCAATGGGTAGAGTGAAGTAATCATAGATATGTATGTCACTACACACACTCAAAGAAGATCAAGTGAAGCATGGTAATGTAGATAAATTGATATATAATAGTATAGAATAGAAAATGTAAGTCTGGCATGGTAGTATAAATGTAAAGCATGGATGATGCATACAATTGAAATGTTTTTAGTGTTTTTGATTTATTTGAATGTGTTTGCATTTTGAAATATTGGAATGTTTTTGGATTTTTTGAATTTTGTATTATTTTTCTATTTTGACATGTTATATTATTTTTGGTATTTTGATATATTGCTATGTATAATCAATCATAAGAAGACTATGTATAAGTAATTAAAAATAAACTATGGACAAGCAAGACTGAGAAGAAATGATACTAACTAATGAGTCTGTAGACACCAAAATTGTGTCGACTCCCCTTGGTCCCTTGCACACTTTATTAATTTAAAATGAATTACTTATTTTAAATTAATGACATCACCCTAGACACCCCACCTTGGATACCCCACCCTTAGACCATTTATCACCCTATGACAAATCATAATTACCTAAGACCTTATTTTAACTACCCCACTAATTCTCGTGCCTATTAAACATGCCTTTAGATTGTTCAGTAACAACAACCAAACTTGGCAGATGGAGGAATGGGCAAAAGGCTAAAAATAGCCTTTTTACCCATTTTCTAGCTGCTAACGTCGATCAACAGTCGACTGATGCTGGCAGTATCGCCAATGTCAGTTGCTTAAAACTAAATTCTAACCTCAGCTACAGGCCTGAAGGTGAATTCTCTTGCTCTCGAATGCAAATTATCTTGCTCCCGAGATCTGAATTCTCTTGCTCCTCGACTCCTTGCATATCAAAGGTAGGCTTTAGGACAAGGCATGAACATTTTATCATCACTCCCCAGGGTAAGAAACTCTACAAAATCCACTCCACACCAAATTTAAACGTTGCATGAGGTCTCCTACATTAGCCATAATGGGAACAAGTCTTCTACACTTCTGGTTCTCCATCAAGAGCTAAGTATTATTCTAGTTTATATTTTAGTATTTTTAGAATGCATTGGTGATTAGTGCATTGAATATTATTGAGTATTGTTGATAGACACCCTGACTTTCTTCTCAAAGAGGTTGAAAAGCCTTCCTCTCATTCTTATTCTCTTTCCACCCCTGTCCTCTACCTTAGCCCTTTTCTAGACCATATTCACTACCCTGCAACCCTGCACAAACCATTAAACTCTCAGACTCCTCTATCGACCATAGACTTTCCCTGAAACCTATCTAAGGCCCATTGCCCCTATTGACATCGGCATCAAGGCCCATTGTACCTATCAATGTCGGCAGCCTAACCAACATCGACAACATTTACCAACTGACAACGGCAAACTAACTGGTGTTAGTAACTGTGAGAGGCAGATTGTAGGAATCAGGTATGCATTATCTATTTCTCTTCTTTAGCCTTTCATTATTTCTCTTTTTAGCAACACTCTTTTGTCAAATGAGTGGACTGTCATCCCTCAAGGAGGTCTTTGCACTTTTGGGACCGAGCTTTGCCTGGCAGTCCACCATATATATATATCTAACATTTTCTTTGTTTAAGTCTTTCTTATATATAGGTGTCATCCTCCATAACCAAATAGGAGCTCCTTTAATCATCTAGATACGATGCGCAACTTAATCTGGGTATCAATCAAACCCCTGACCATTAACCCTTAGTTTCTTATTTCTTCTAAATGTAAAAAGCAAAAAGTGTAGAGAAACATTCTAGCACGCCCGATGGGACCCTGGAGTTTTCCTTGGGTTCATTTCTTCTAAAGGCAAACTTTCATATAGGTGCATTAGGAAAAAATTTCTTCTTGCATCCTTCTTCTATCTCTTTATTTCAAAAAGACACCATTAGCACAAGTTAAAAAGAACTTTATTTTTCTTCTTGTCACCTTTTTCTTGCATCTTAGAGTAGTGAAAATTCATACTCTTAACCTTTTCTCCACTTGTTTGCATCTAAACAAACATTTCAATTTGGGTTAAAAACATATTGCATTTCATTCATGCCTGAATGCATATTTAGCTCATCTAGTAATTAAAAATGCATTATGAATAAATTATAGTGCACATATGTTACACGACCAGACAACTTTCACAATCAAACATCTAAACATACTTGAGACAAGGCCCGACTAGGATTTCATCACCTAGCGAATACCTTACCCTTCCTGGTAATCCTAGTTGGACTTCACTACCAAGGGGAGAACCCACTCTATTCTCTGGCAGAGTATAAACTCTAGGGGAAGTATATACTGGCTAAGCGACCCAGCGTGTCTCTGGGCTCATGAAGTGAGGGGAGCAAGCTCCTAGCACCAGATCATGTATGGAGCCTAATATAGATTTTGAGCACCAAAACTTAACCTGAAACCAACCTTAGACTGCTTCTTTTAGTACCTATTCTAAAAGTCCAATTCCTAAACATATTCTTCTAAGGCATAAGCCACCACGACTCTAAAACTTATTCTTAGGAATTTAACATTTAGAGGTTGCTTGCCATCATCTATTTTTCTATTTTTATCTGGTTTTTTGAGCTGGTAAGGATGCATTATTCTGAGCTCCAAAAACAACTCAGAACTTTCTTCTTTCTTCCAAAAACTTTTAGTTATCTGAGTTTTTGGAAATACACAGTAACTAACATCAATTTTTCCACCAACATCGACAACTTTCTTCACTAACATCAGTTATCTGACCGACATCGGCAACTTACTTCACCAACATCAGTTTTTCTACTGATGTCGGTCACTGTCAAAAAAAATTCTTCTCAAATAGCAAGCTAAAAACCTGACCTTTTTGCTATTAAAAACAAATTCTAGTTTTTTGAGGCTGAAACATATAGTTTTTAGAACCTGAATCTATTTTGCCTTGGATGGTTTTGACACGTAGTCAAACTAAAACTCTTGTTGACCATGCAAGGCAACAACCACTCCTACCTTTGCCTTCTATATCAAGTCCCCAAATGGAGTATAATTCAGAAACTGAACATACTCCTACCCAACCAACCCCAACTCAACCCCCTATTATTCCCAAAGGGGACCAAGACTTTGAAAGGTTCCTTGACCTCAATGTCAAGGTTCTTCAGCACTATCTCATGAGAAGTCAAATGCGAGATCCTTTAGGAAACCCAGTTTATGGGATGCCAACTTCCTTAGTTGAAACGACAATCATATCAACAGCCTCTATAACCCAACCCATGGTCACCCAGGCCATTGCCTCAACTAACAACCCGACCATGACCAATCTTCAAAGTGTGGCCTCTCCTTCTATTTCTGGACCTACCTCCATTGGGGTTTATGTGCCCCCTCAACCACAAACCATTCAACAAAGTTATACACCATTCTAAAACTTAATTGTCTCCATCCCACCTACTCTTGCACCCATAAATACAAGAGTGACTACTTATCCTTTGGCTAGTGTTGCCACCATCCAACCACCTTTGGCGACATCAAGTTAAGTTGTGCCTTCTAGCTTCATGACACAACCACCCTTGACCTCAACATCAATCCCCATGACAAACTACCAATATGTTGCGCCTATACAAATGTAACCTAGTACGTCATATGCCCCTCACAATGCCTTTTAGGTACCTTACAACCTAGGGGGTGCCCCACCTACCAATCCATTAGTCGATCTAATCAAGATGTTGATGGATAAGGTGTCTAATCTTGAGACATCCATTTCGAGTTCAAAAAATGTTCTCTCATATGAACAAATCTGTAATGAACCTATTCATCCTTCTGTCCCAATCTGACCATATCTTAGTCAGTGGGAACTTCCCAAGTTTACTCACTTTCAGAGTAAAGAGGACCCACAGCAACATCTACGAGCATTTAGACACGCTTGTTACCTTATAACACATGATGATGCTTTATTACTATGCACATTTCCCATGTCTCTTTCTGGTGCTGCCCTCAATTGGTATAGTTCTATTACCAATCACTCTCTATTTACCTTCACTCAACTAGCTTAACTATTTCTTGACCACTTTTCAATTAACATAACTAAAAAAGTCTCCATCACGGACCTATATTCTATCAGACAATTTGACAATGAATCAATAACTAATTTTGTTGCCTGTTGGAAAGGCTTAATCAACTAACTCTCCTTTTCTTTACCTCAACCTGAACTCATTGAGCTCTTTTCACAAGCGTGTGCCAAACACATCTCATCTACTTTACGAGTCCAAACATTCCGCACATTTGATGAAGCTCTCACCATGGCTAGAAAGCTTGAACTCTGTCTTGTCAAAGAAAATAAAGTCAAACTGCATAGTAAAAATACTAATGCAAAATCAAATGACCCTTCATCCAAATCTTCTTCTTCCAATTCCAAATCCAAGGGATCAACAAATGTTGTGGTAATTAGATCATCATCATCAACCACAACTAACCAATCCAAACCTTCCACATCTCAAAGAATTACACGACAATTCCAACAATGATATGTACAACGTCAATATACTCCAATAGGAGAATCATACGTGTCTATGTTGGATAAACTAGTCAAGCAGGGAGTCCTCAACCTCCCCCAAATTTGACCACCGCCAAAATTTGACCCTGCAAAAGCCATCCCTACATGGTATAGGGAAAATGACTTTTGTCATTATCATCATGTCAAAGGCCATGACACAGACAATTGTAAAACCCTCAAGAATGTCATTCAGGACATGTTAGATAAAGGTGATCTTGTCTTGGATAACCCAAATGTGCCACCTAACCAAAACATAGATATCTTTAGACAACCTTTCCCTAACGATTCCCCTAGCCAAAACAACATACAGACCATGGCCGATGACTCCCAAGAGCGTAATATATGCATGGTCAACACGGTCTCTCTTTTTATCCCTGACCAACCTCTCTCACAGTTTGAAGAGGTTAGTCAACCTATCTCTCCACCACAGGTAGAAGAGCCTTCTTCTCCTATTTGTCTTCCAAAAATGGAGGGTAATCCTCCATTTAGCCCCCTTTCACATGTAAGAGAGGCTACTTTGACCTCTCCCATATTAGAGGATATTTTTATAGCACCAACGTTGGTAGCCTCACCTTCATCCTTCTTACCATCAATAGGGGATCACACTTTCCCCGCTCCTTAACCATGCATCAAAACCATGATCATCCCTGCGCTCTATCCTCTAGAAGAGCCACATTCTCGAATTTCTTCTCCACCGAGAGAACTTATCACTTTGCCCATTTTGACCAAGGAAGATCTGTTGATGGTTCTTTCTCACCTTTGGCCCTTGATTGCTAAGTCTGACACATTTTCCATCTCACAATCACCCAAACCCTCACAAGCATCCACCATACCGAGACTGATTAAATCTCTTGGTGTGCACCCTATATCGAATCTCCCTCACCCACAAGTGAAGGTAGATTTGAACCTTACCCCACACAATAGTAGTCCTCGCACTAAACTAAAGAAAGCTACTAAACCACATCGAAGAACTCCTCTCCCACCATCACCATTGTCCTCTATTTTGGGTCCACACCCATTCACCTTAATAGGAGTGCTCCCTACTCCAACACCTACCAAAAATAAATCACCTCCATTACTACCTTTACCTAACAAAAACATACCTCCTATAAAACATCCACCACCTCTCACCATGAAAGTGCCACCTACGTGTGTGGCCACACTGCCAAACAAAAAAATGGTATGAAAAACTCCTCCAACAACTCCTAAACAGAAGTTGTCAACCCCTACTACAATAATGAATTCAAAACCATTATTGGGGTCCTATGCTTCACTGTTATATCGATTGTTGCAGTCTTCTAACATCAGTCTCCCACCTCTTAAACCATATAACGCTCTTAAACCAAAACCATCTTGGTTCAACAACACTCAAATCTATGCGTATCATCGCACACCTAGACATGACACTGAGCATTGCTACGCTCTTAAGGCTGTCATTTGTCAACACATGAAAAAGGACAACCTTTTCATTAAGGATCCTCTTGACTACCCTTTGAATCAACCACCAACACCATCACATGCCTCTCAAACCTCATCACCTAAATAGGATCTCAACGCAAGACTTTGGACCCTCTACCACCTTCAACCCCATTATTCAAAATCAACACTATCAATGTGGCCACCAGGTCAAAACATTACCCACCATTACCTCCATCACTTTCAGTCATTCTGAGATTCCAAACTCTAACTTGGAAGATCAGGATCTCACCCTCTTAAACTAAGCCTATCAGGCAAAAGCTTTGCAAGATGCATCCTTACATCACACTCCTTGTCAAAGAAGAGCTTCATCATCTTCTCTTCATCTCATTTAACTAACCCATTGATTATCTACAATGGGTATCAAACATTCTCCTTATCACAAAAGTGACTGGGGGAATTCGACTTTATACTAACTATCATGACATCAACCAAACATCAACCAACTTCTTAATCATCTTTAACACATGAACAATATGGAAAGAAGCAAATGGGGCAAGTTTACTCCTAATTGACTCAGACTATACATAATAACACATGGATCAGGTACTTATCATCTGTCTTCTCTCAAAGGTATGACCATAACCTGAGCCCCTTAATGACTTATATCTTCGACCATTTTATTGTTAATCAAGTAATCATTCACTTGAAATTTAACTTGAGCTCGTCCCTTGAGCAACCCCCATCATCCTCCTCCCTATTCCTTTCAACCCTTTTTCTTATAGACATTAGTCAACCCTTTTGTCAAGCATAAATGCTTTGTCCTAATAAAAGGGAAATCCTTAAACCTCTACAGGCTAGTCCATGACTAAAACTTCAGTCCACAAAACATATAAAAATTGGTATGCTTATTCAAAGGTCATAAAACTATAAATTTAGATTGCTCCCTCGAAGGACCACTGCATAATTGTTGTAATTGATAGACTGCTCCCTTAAAGGATAGCTATTCAAAGACATTCAACCATACAAAGTAAAATATAGACCACTCCCTCGAAGGATGGCTATGCCCAAATTTTTATTACAAACAACACTCTCTTAGAAGCTTCCCTCATCGATCAGCTTCACATATGACCACAAAACAAAACAACATCCCCATGTAGACTTCTCGCATTGATCAGTCTACCAAAAAAAAATTGACTAACAAACTATTAAGTCATGGACTTGCTTATAGTTGTTCTCAGGTTCACCTATAAAAATGGAAAAGTTATCTTTGCTAAAAAGGGTTACGCTATCCTCACACCTCACATAATCACACCTATTACCCCAACATACTCAAGGGATTTTGAGCTCACTCAATGTCAAGTGATTTGATTACTTCTCTAACATAAACCAATGGTTAACGATGCAATGCATGAATGGGGCTTTTATTTCCAAAATCCTTATCTATGCCATCATAATAATCCTTGTCAATGAAAGAGCAACGCGCCTTTCATTTCTCATATTTTTGTCACAAACCAAACCAAACCACAACATTTTCTAACATGACATCATGACATCATGAATTATAATAGCCCATTCACACTAGTTTCTATGGAAAACAATACACATGGAAACTATCAACCCGGCACATGACCAATGTTATAGAATACACCATCACACAATATGTAAAAAGCTATAACATCATACTCATTTCATTTTTAGCATACATCCATCACCAATATGGAAAATTGCTAGGGATGAAAAACCACATCACCAATGTTACAGAATACACCATCACATAATATGGAAAAGCCTGTAACATCATCATACACTCATCATTTCAAGCATGTACCATCAGACATATGGGAAGTGCTAAACCATTAACATGACCAAACTAATTATCAACCTCTTTGACTCCTTCTTCCCTTTTGGGGAGAACTATATTGGCCTGAGGCCCTTCAAACAAGGGCTATGTAGGCAACACTCAGTTAACATGGGGTCTTTTGGGGTTAGCTCAGCCATTCACCTAATCATCTCCCTAAGGACGTTGGCCACTTTCATTCATTTGTCTATCTGATGGACCAACCATATAACCTTTAACATGACCAAACAACCTACATCTCCCATACCACAACAAACAACATTTGAGATTACTTATATCTCAACCTGACTCGACCGACAACCTTGGAGATTGCGACTATCTCCTTAGACCATGATCACCTTTGAGACAACTTTGTCTTAGTTATTTTGATTGCATGTATGCTACCTCATGAATAGTTAGCAAAATTATTTGCATCTCACATTAAGACCCTCACATGTATTGTCCGATTGCGCTCCAGCTGATCCTCAATATTTGTGACATTTTCGTGTTTTCTAGGAGCACTTCCTGAGCCCAGGATACTTGGACACACGATGACCATTAGAGCTACAGCTTTGATCATTTAACCCAATCAACTACGACTAAATGTTGGGGACTGGTTATTTCAATTTTAGCACTCCTCAACCTTTGACTATGATAATTTGACCTATCTATCACGTGAAGTAGTATACACGCAATCTCAACTATTGTAGCGTTCACACTCAACACTCACCTTATCCATCTACTACCTATCAAATCAGCACCTGATATTAGGTTACCTTCCCTTGAATCTTGCTTTGAGGGGGAATACCTCATCCCATACTTGGGGCAACCTACAGCTTATCCCATACCTGGGATAACTTACTCCTATTTTTGTCTTACAGTTCGTTAGAACAACCAACAAGACAAAAAGGGGCAAACATAGACACCAAAATTGTGTCGACTCCCCTTGGTCCCTTGCACACTTTGTTAATTTAAAATAAATTACTTATTTTAAATTAATGACATCACCCTAGACACCCCACCTTGGATACCCCACCCTTAGACCATTTATCACCCTATGACAAATCATAATTACCTAAGACCTATTTTAACTCCCTCACTAATTCTCGTGCCTATTAAACCTGCCTTTGGACTGTTCAGCAATGACAATCAAACTTGGCAAATGGAGGAATGGGAAAAAGGCTAAAAATAGCCTTTTTACCCATTTTTTAGCCGCTGACGTCGATCAACAATCGATTGACGCTGGCGGTATCGCCAACGTCGGTTGCTTAAAACTAAATTCTAACCTCAGCTACAGGCCTGAAGGCAAATTCTCTTGCTCCCAAATGCGAATTCTCTTGCTCCCAAGATCTGAATTCTCTTGCTCCTCAACTCCTTACATATCAAAGGTTGGCTTTAGGATAAGGCATTAGTATTCTATCATCACTCCCCAGGGTAAGAAACTCTACAAAATTCACTCCACACCAGATTGAAACATTGCATGAGGTCTCCTACATCAGCCATAATGGGAGCAAGTCTTCTACACTTCTAGTTCTCCATCAAGAGCTAAGTATTATTTTGGTTTATATTTCAATATTTTTAGAATGCATTGGTGATTAGTGCATTGAATATTCTTGAGTACTATTGATAGACAACCCGAATTTCTTCCCAAAGAGGCTGAAAAGCCTTCCTCTCATTCTTATTCTCTTTCCACCCCTGTCCTCTACCTTAGCCCTTTTCTACACCATATTCACTGCCCTACAACCCTACACAAACCAATAAACTCTCAGACTCCTTACAGACTCCTCTGTCGACCACAGACTTTCCCTAAAACCCATCCAAGGCCCATTGCCCCTACTGACATCAGCATCAAGGCCCATTGCACCTATCGACATCGGTAGCCTAACTGACATTGACAACATTTACCAACCGATGATGGCAGACTAACCGACATCAGTGACTATGAGAGGTAGATTGTAGGAATCAGGTATGCATTATCTATTTCTCTTCTTTAGCCTTTCATTATTTCTCTTTCTAACAACACTCTTTTGTCAAATGAGTGGACTGTCATCCCTCAAAGAAGTCTTTACACTTCTAGGACCAAGCTTTGCTTGGCAGTCCACCATATATCTATCTAACATTTTCTTTTTTTATGTCTTTCTTATCTACAGGTGTCATCCTCCACAGCCAAAGAGGATCTCCTTCAATCGTCTAGATACGATGCGCAACTTAATCTGGGTATCAATCAAACCCCTGACCATTAACCCTTAGTTTCTTATTTCTTCTAAATGTAAAAAGCAAAAAGTGTAGAGAAATAGAGTCTCATGAGAGACTCCATATCATGGTATCTGATATCAAGGAGAGGGATCATGCATGACCATGAAGCATGATGGAAGGGCTGAGACTACGGCTCTAAAAGTTGTGTAGTTGTAAATGATTTAAAATCTCTGTAGTGGAAATTGACTGTGGGGTCCCCCTATAACTATGATATGTGGAGACAAATGTAGGGTTCTTAGGGACACATCTGGTAGTAGGAGAATCCCTCTAAACATGTGCTCTATGTATAGAGGAATGAGATCTTAATGATACTACCTTTGGTGTGAACACTATAGCAATAAACTATCTAGAGTCCAAAAATTGTGGTTTCTTTAAAAGTGGTCTCTATGGAAGTGTATGAAATATTTGTGATGATGAGGAAGGCCTCAACTGTGTCTAAATCTAAACTATAAGAAGAACTATAACTAGTAGAGAAGTTAAAACTAGTGACTATAGAGTAGTAGATGGATTTGAAGTGGGGAGTGGTAACTCATATGGAACTCTAATTATAGCAACTTGATTAGCATGAATGAATTTCATGCATCTATGAACTATAGAAGGTACTACATGAATTTTTTGAATCCATAGTTGACCAAGTAACATATTAAAAACTCCTACACTTGGAACAATAGTAAATGGTGTGGCCACATGTGTTGAACCAACTTATAAAGGAAGTACAATCTCACCCAATAAACTCTATATGTGCCCACTAAATCCACTAATAACTATGTCTATTAGGGTAATATCTTATTTTGAATATCCCTAATGTTGTAGTAATGTCATAATACACATGTTCACACTTAATCCATTATCTATGAGAACACTATGAATGGGATGATGATTAATGTAAGATCTGATAAAGAGTGCATGGTAATTTGAATCATCTTCAACTATCTCCTACTCTGAGAAGGATATGGAAGGTCTAGTTGGAACTCTAGAATTATACACACCAATCATGTTGTTCAAAGGATGTGTCTCAACTGAAGGTGCCTGATATATATCTAGTGGAGGATGTGCATGATATGCATAGTGAACACCTAATGTATCCCATATCTCTTGATTATAATGATGTGAAAAAGGATCTGAGAAGATTTTAAAAGCTTTGTCATGTATTTAATTTGCCTAATGAGGCTCAATTAGAGTGTCAAGATCAATAATGTTCCATCTATCAAGTCTTATATCTTATGTTTCAAACTAATGAATCTATTTGTTGTGTGGCCTAGTGCCTTGTGAAAATCACAAAATGCATTATGATCATATCCCCATGGAAGAGGATTTGTTGGATCAACTTCTTGAATATGAGGGAGAAATATGATATTACATTCTAATAATTGTTGTAAGACTCTCGCTGGAGATACTGGTAGATTGGTAAAAGTTCACTAAGGAGGTGCTGATAAAACCACTCATTGAGGGGGATCTAAAGTTGCATTAACTATAGGATGATTTTGACTTTTGCTATCATTGACCTTTACATTGTATGGGAATTTACTATCTCATTTATCTTTTCTGATATGCTTATATACTTGAGTTTACCAATTGAAATTAGTTTGACTCCACTTTCCTTTAGTGTATGACATAACTCAGTGAAGGAAGTGAATCATTTGAACATTATTGACTCATGTAAATATGGTAGAAGACTTTCTGAAGAGATCTTATAATTCTTGATCAGCCATGGGGTTAGTCATTTTAGCCAAGATAGTCTTATATCAAAGAACATAATATATGAGATGCTCATTTGACCTTTATTTCTATTGTGAAACTTGGGCATATGAAACCTTGTCACCTATATTAATACTAGAATGAACTAGGAACATGTGAGCTAAAGGATTGAATATGTTGACCAACTAATTTGATAGACTATATAACCATTGTAGAACATAATCCTTTAAACTCCATGAAAAAATCTTGGTTAGTAACCAATCATTTGGCACATAATCTAAGCATGTTTCATGAAAATATCTCAAGTGTGTCTTTGGATCACCCTTGCCATCATATAAAGTGAGCTTGGGTTGAACAAAACCTGGTGGCAAGGGTGTAGAAGCAATATGACATGCCAATGATGTATGAAGTAGAAAAAAATAATCAAAGACCTGTGTAGATCTAGAGGCACCTTGATCAAGATGTATCATTTTGGATTGAAGAGATTTTATCTCTTGCACAAGGGAAGACACATTAGGAGACAAAGATGTATTATCCGTAAATGGTGGTGCCTCATAGGAATGTTAGGTTGTTATAGGGGTTGTTGAAACATAGTTACCCTCGTAGTGTCATTTGTAATTGGTTGTTCTGTGGTTTGAGAAAATTGACCATTTTTTTTTGTTCTTCTTATAATATTTTAAGCATATCTTCTTGCATATTAGGATGTTTATTTAAAAGGTCTTGAAGTTCCCTCTGATCAGTTTCATCAAAATTGATATATTGGGACATTGTTAAAGTAGGAAAACAAATTTAAAATGGATTGAATTTTTTGTAATAAGTTATAATAAGAAAAATGCAGTGAAAGGAAAGTATTGAATGAAGGAAATGTAAATTCCTAAAAATAACAAACTGAAATATGTATAAAAAGGATATGAAGCTTATAAACATGTAAGGTGATAACTCAAGAAGAAAAGGGACCTAGTAAGTTCAACTAAGGTTTGAAATGATTTTTAAAATTACTATGGTAAATTTAAAAATTAAATGTAAATTTCTAATTTAAATAGTTAAGAAAAAAATAGAAAAATACTAGAATGAATACCAGGGCCTAGTATAGGAAACTAGGGTTTTAATGAAATTATTTTTTAAAAATTACTAAGATCATTTTTTTAAAAATAATATGAATTTCTGATTTAAATATGCAAGAAATTTATAAAAATATTGGAAAAGTCAGCAAGGTTTTTTCCCTAGATTTTTTAGGGTTTTTATGTGCAAACAAAGTAAGTAGAGCTGACCAAATGATTTAACTATTTTGAGAATAATGGAGTTTTATTCCTATTTTAATTAAGGGTCTAGAATAATAAATCAGTAAATAATATTACAATAATTATAGTACTAATTTGTATAATTTATTGTGTCTTTTAAACCTTTCTAAAAATAGCAATAAATAAGGAGAAATATAACTTAGCTTAAACATAGACTGAGATGGCTAAAATAGAGGTTGAAACTAGTTGTATAGGATTGGGATAGTGTCATGAATTTGGATCTAGATTTTGTTTAGTGAAAGGATAGGAGTGCCAAAAATAGGACACTTTAGGGTCCAACACTATTGTCCACTTCTACCGCTATTGTCCAAGCTAGTCATAAAGATCTAAGTTTTTTGGGTTTTGTTCATTGTCTCTGTATGAGTCTTCTTGAAAAATATTAAGTGTTGAATATCAATGGATATCTTTATATATTTGATCCAATCTTGAAAGCCTAGACCTTCATTATGCTTGATAAAACTTGAGAAAGAGGAGGGTTAGTGTGTGTAAGATGCATTGAACATGAATCCACACCCCTTGTAAGGGCATGTTGCCTACATACCAATACTCCAAAGAGGGATTAAGCAATGTGTAGTTATCCAACTTGATGTGATTTATGAAATAGTGTAATGAGGATGCAAAAATGCCAAATTAAGAGTGTTTGAGTTGGCTAGGGACTGGTGTGAGGGTTTAAATATGTTTGTAGCTATGTTGGGTGACTATATGTAGAGAATAGGGAAATTTACCTTAGTGGCTTGTTTATATTATTTCTTTCTTTGTAAGATTTGTCACCTCCCTTTTGTAAATTACCTTTGGATGGACTTTTATAGGGAATTATTGGTCATGGGTTACATTAAATTAACATTAGATTGACATTATGAAGGATAGGAATTAGACAAAAATGGTCATTTGGGTTCAAAATGTGATTGGACAAGAGCACCAAAAATGGGACACCCTAGGGTTTGGTGTTATATTTTAGGTATGGCACTTCTATCTTATAGGCTCAGGACCTAGGGGATAGAATTGGCCTAGGAAATAGAGCCTAACTAAGCTGTAATGATTATTTAGAAAGCTAAAGATGACTAAGAATAAACAAAAAGGTGTCTATAAGGGTCATGAGAGCATGCAATAAGGTCTTATGGATAAGGTGTCACAATCCACACTCAAATTACCAATTTGGACATTTTATATGACTACACTCTCGTAACTTATCTTTAAACACACTTATGAATCTAATGAAAATAGTTGATTAACTAGGATTCTTAGCATAGTCCTAAATATTAATATTTCATATGGAGGTTAGGTAAAATGTCTATGATTTGAAGGTAAAATATTATAGGTCTATATGAGACACTAAAAATCAACTCACTCTTTAACACACAACCTACCTATCAACACTTCATATGACTTGCATAGGATGAAAACATAGAACTAGGTGAAGGAGTGGACCTATAAAGGATCATTAACTTCATACTTTTATGCAAATTGAAAATTATAACACACACTAAGGCTAATTAATAAGACTACAACAATCTTTTTTGTATTGATTCAAGGTGCAAGATATAATTTTATCATAGTTTTGCTATACCCAGCTAAGTGATACCAACTTAGGCCTTCAAAACACAATAAATAGAAGTGAATGGAGAGAATAAGAGGGAGAATGGTGTATAATTATTTGAATATGTCAAAATATTATAACTTATTCCACAAGATAATTACAATAGTCTTCCATACTCTTCCATTCATTGAAGTGTCTTTAATGAATGTCCTTAAGATGGCCAAAGTCTATTTTTAGTAAAATTTGACCCATGAAAGTCTATACATGAAACATTTAATCAACTCCCTCTATTTTATTAGTTACAATAATTTAATAGACACAAATAAAACCTCTGTGAAGTATTAACTAATTACCTCTTCTTGTGTGTTGACTATATCCATAAAACTGCCAAAATCCTTCATAAATTCTTATGAACATAGAACTTGCTTGTTCAAGAGGCAATTATAGATTTTTTTTATAGTAAAGAAACCCCATATAATCTATATATGCCTATGAGTTCCTCAAAATGTAACCTTATTCTTCTTAAATAATTAGGCCATCTCGACTAGATTTATAGACTAGTTGATTAATGAAGGTTGGTAGAGGTAATTTCAAGTAGATAGGTGAACACTTCATGATTTGAGGAGGTGAGACAAGCCTTATAAAAATACTTCCAATGATTATGAATCTATGACCATGTCTTACAATTTAATTTTGGCTTAAAACCATGAAAAAATACCATTTTTGGAGGTGTCTGTACACTATTTGTATAACTAAGTACCATGATCATGGCCTTCTCTAAATGGAAAATGACTTAGGTGTTTTTCAAGTTATTCCCATCTATTTGGATGAATTTTCCATTAAATAACTCTAGTTGGGTCCTTATTAGATTTTTAAGGAGGCTTAAGAGTGCCCAAAACTCTTAATAATGATTCACAGAGGTTAGGGTGTAAACCTCTAAACTAATTCCACAAAACTTTTATGGACTAATCCCTCCACCTCTCCTAAAGTGTTCAACCTCACATGCAAATTTTTTGTACAATAGTGAGCATGTGAAGTTACCTCTTAGGGAACAAACATGTTTTTTGAATATTTTTTAGGTGCCTTTAGGTTAGAATGACTAGCTATAGAATATTCCCTATAGCTCAAAGTAATATACACCTCTCTTATAACTTGATAATGTTGTTCATGAAAATTTGAGGTGTCTTTAAATCTAATCTTGCCTTCTGCTTTAGCTTCTAAATGACACTATTTCAATGAGGATACTAGGCAAACATATACTACTATATATTTTTTGAGTTTTAGATTTAACGTAGAGCTATGAGGCTCTTATTCACTATATTTAACATGAAGATAATCTTTGAGGTTCCCTAGAGAAACAATATTGGATTGATTAATCAATTTGCCTTCTTGAGCATAATATGGTATTTCATCAAAAAAATTGGGTCTATCTATTTGAATTACCAATCATGAAGGCTTATATAGGTTATTATTAAAAGATTATTTGGGAACTCTAGGACCCACTCTCTCTCTTGAATCTCATGATATATACAAATACTTTTTAATTCCTTGCTTGTATGCTCAAATTAGCCTTCTCAAGCTTGGTCCATATAACATGATCCCTGCATGTGATAAACAATAGGTTATTTTGATTATTAATGATGGGGAATCAAGAACAACAAACAGCTCTGATCCCACTTGTCAGGATCTTGCTCCTCAATAAGAGCACAATATGATTACCTTGTATTAGCAACTAAACATGCAAAATTAACAGAAGCAATAAGTAATTAGAATTCACAAATGACACAAAATATGAGAGACAACACAATATGTATTAATACTCATCCAAAAAAGAATACAATGAAGAGATGCCACACTCTTCCACACCTTTCAGGCTTCCCACACCAAGTGTATAGTAATTCTCCTCAAGAGTTCACTCTCCTACCAAAAACAGTCCCAACACACAACTCAAACACAGAGTTGGTGTTCACCTCCAACCAGTCAGTAATAACCCTGCTAGTACACAAGTACTCAAAGTACTTCAAGTAGATCTCCCATAAGCTTGCAACAACCTATAACTCAAATGATCTTAATTACCATGTAGATCTTCTCCATGAACTTGCAACAACCTGCAATTCAAATGATCTTACACTTGGAAGGATCTTCCTTGCCTTCCTCTATTTGCTCATAATTACAATACATGCCAATGGGTCTATAAATAGATCCCACACTAAACAATAACTTACACTTCTAATTTACAATAATTAGACTCGCAACTCAAGACCCAAAAATAGCCTTTACATGTAAACACTCGGTTCAATGAACTAACTGTTCGTGCAATGAACAGTTTTAGAACCGCATAGGTGACCGACATCGGTCCCTATCTGCTTGGAGTTGACCGATATCAGCTGACCTCCTACCGATGCCAGTTGTCCTTCTGTTGGAACTCAGCAACCTCTTCCATATTTTCATAGTTGAAGCTTTTAGCTCCACAACCTAACAATCTCCCACTTGGAGATAAATAGCTGCAATTGTACCTGTACTTGTACATCATCTAGTTTGTTCCCTTGGATTTATATCCCTCTTTAAGATCACTCTTAAAGACCAACCACCACAAATCCTATGGTGCACCTCCTGTCATCAGAATCAACTGCCACATCTGCATCTACAAACCCATGTAGAAAATAACTTGACCCTGCTTAGCATGTGCACCTGTTGTTGGTCCCTCTAAGAATTTATTGAATTTCCCTCCAGTGCTTCTTTCCCAGATTGGCTCCAAACTTTTTGACAACTCCCACTACTTGGAAAATCTCAAGTCTAGTACATACCATGCACTTAACCTCATTATGTGAATCAAAACACTATTCATAAAATTGTCCAACCATCGACGTGTTCACTGGTTTCACATAATCATCTGGAGACAAAATCAACTTGTGACCTTCCATGTCCCTAGAACACACTCATGCCAAAGAATCTTTTTGTTCCCAGATTCCTCATGACACACCTCTGAACTAGCTTTACCTTTAGTTCAACAACTCCTTGTATGTGTAACCCTGCAACAAGCACACAATATAGTAATAGGATAATGTAGCTAATATTATCCAACCTAGTAAAGAGAAACACAATGGTCAAACCTCCATTGTCATGCAGCTTACTCAAGACCATATACCCTGGCCTTCCATCTCATGTGTCCATTCCCACTCTTCTTTATCCTAAAAATCCATTTGTCTCTCAATGCTTTCTTCTAGCTGGCAACTCCACCAAAAACTCCTATTTGGTTCTCCTCCAAGGAATCACATCCTTCATCCATGCCAAGCTCCCACTGTTTCTTAGATCTACCTACTTTGCTTCTTTAATAATTCCTGGTTCTTGACCATCAGTGAGCAACAAGTAGTGTAAATAAGGGAAATGACAAATTTGAGGTTTACTTACCCTTTAAGTCCTCCATATGGGCTCTTGAGACTCCTTGACAGCTTGCTATCCACCCAAAATCTTTCTCAGTGACTGATGCCAGTCACATCTCAGTCTAGACCTGATTGATTTCAGTTTACACCTGATTGATTTCAGTTCCATGCGACTACCTCATTGCCGATGTTAGTTCTCCCTGACTAACATCAGTGTTTATCTGTCTAGAGTCACCAACGTCAGGCTGAACATAGCCAATGTCAGTCCCTGTCTGGATGCTAACGCCAGTTTTTTAACTGATGTCAGTCTCTGTATTTTACTTATGAGTGATGAATTCTACCCGTGAGCTCATTTTAGATCAAACCCTTGTCCATATCAACCTTGCTCTGCTCAAAATTTCTTAGCCCCTTGCACTGATCTCTATCCATCATCTTCTCTTTGAAAACCAAGACTTTCCTGTTCTTGTCACAAACATCAAATTCCTCAAGAAACGTCACTTTCTTCCTCTGCATATAGAAATCTCGATCCATACTTTTCAAATCCAAAAGCATACCCTTTGACTCAAGAATATGCATCCCCTTCTTATTCATGTGACCAAGCCTATTAAGCCACATCTTTGAATCTACAGCTGAAGTAGATAAACCAGAAGGAGAATCAGTAATACAAGTAGATAGATTAAGCGTACCTACTTTCTTACCTCTTGCTACAACAAGTGCACCCTTGGTAACCTTCCAAGAGTCTACTGTGAGAGTTATTGTGAAACCCTCATCACCCAACTTTCCAACAAAAATCAAATTCCGCTTCAGGATTGGGATATGCATGACCTCCTTTAACACCCATGTGTTCCCTGTCTACAATTTTGGCTTTACTTTGCCTTTGCCAACCATCTGACAACGCTTACCATCCCCTAAATAAATTTCTCCAAAGTCTCCCTGGATATACTCATGAAAAAATTCCCTATTTGGGGATGCATGAAAAGAGGCACTAGAATCTAAAACCCAAGATTCTACTTTATCCAAGGAACATACCAGAGCATCCCGTGCAACAATACCTACATCACCTACTTCTTCATGTCCTTCATGTTGATCTTCACCCAACCAACAATCTCTCTTTAAATGCCCTTGCTTTCCATATTTCTAGTAGGTTATTCTGCCATACCTAGACTTGGATCTCCTGCCTATCTTGGACCTTGATCTCCCAGCTCAATCTTCTCTCTTTGCCTTCCCCTGCTTTCCACACTCAAAGCATTTCTTGATGATTCACTTGTGCTTTTCCTACAAATTTCTTCATTCAAGATTACACTCACAACATCATCCACTTTTAAGATTTTTGAAGTAGACGCAATATTACTAACTGCCATTACCAAACTCTCCCAACTTTCAGGTAATGAGCTTAAGATTAAGAGAGCCTTAATTTCATCATCAAAAACAATATTGACTAAATTTAACTGGTTTACCAAACCATGGAAATCACTAAGATGACTATGAACAGAACCACCTTCCAACATTTGCAAATTAAATAATTACTTCATAAGAAATACCTTATTTGAAGCTAAGGGTTTTTCATATAAATTTTCCAAAGATTCCATCAACTCTACCATTGACTTAGCCTGAGATAAGTTGGAAATCATAGATGATGCAAGGCTCAACCTTATAGATCCTAGAGCCTTCCGATCAAGAACCTCCCATTCTTCATCCTTCATTTCCAGGGGCTTACATGCAACCCCACCCAATGGTAAGTACAAATCTTTTTGATACATATAATCTTTAATCTGCATCCTCCATAATTGACAGTTCTTGCCATTAAACTTCTCCATTTGTAGCTTAATTTCTTCTGCCATTGCTATACTCTCACTCAAATAGAAACCCCTGTGAGTAACCTATAATCAACACACACTAACTAGATCTGAAACACCTATTAGTAACCCAACCAAAAGCTCTGATACCAATTGATGGGGAATCAAGAACAATAAATAGCTCTCATCCCACTTGTTAGGATCTTGCTCCTCAATAAGAGCACAATATGATTACCTTGTATTAACAACTAAACATGCAGAATTAACCAGAAGCAATAAGTAACTAGAATTCACAAATGACGCAGAATATGAGAGACAACATAATATATATTAATACTCATCCAGAAAAGAATACAATGAAGAGATGCCACACTCTTCCACACCTTTCAGGCTTCCCACACCAAGTGTACAGTAATTCTCCTAAAGAGTTCACTCTCCTACCAAAAATGGTCCCAACACACAACTCAAACACAGAGTTAGTGTTCACCTCCAACCAATCAGTAATAACCCTGCCAGTACACAAGTACTCAAAGTACTTCAAGTCGATCTCCCATAAGCTTGCAACAACCTGCAACTCAAATGATCTTACTTACCATGTAGATCTTCTCCATGAACTTGCAACAACCTACAATTCAAATGATCTTACACTTGGAAGGATCTTCCTTGCCTTCCTCTATTTGCTCATAATTACAATACATGCCAATGGGTCTATAAATAGATCCCACACTAAACAATAACTTAGACTTCTAATTTACAATAATTAGACTCGTAACTCAAGACCCAAAAATAGCCCTTACATGCAAACACTCAGTTCAACGAACTACTATTTGTGCAACGAATAGTTTTGGAACTGCACAGGTGACTGACATTGGTTCCTATCTACCTAGAGTTGACCAACATCAGCCGACCTCCTGCCAATGTCAGTTGTCTTTTTGCACTGTAGATGACCGACGTCGGTTACACTGCTAACACCGGTATCCCTGGAACTCAGCAACCTCCTCCATGTATGCATAGTTGAAGCTTTTAGCTCCACAACCTAATAGTTAAAATACCTTGGAAGACCATAAATATTCTTTCATGGCTCAATCACTTCATTTGGATGCATTTTGAATCATATCTCCTTCATTATGTAATTTCTAGGGTTTTAAGAAGGGTTTTGAAGGTCCACCATCTTAATGATGTTTCATATAGTAAGAACCTCCAAACCAAAACTTATTGTTATGAATATTCATTCTATTTACCCCTTCAACTTTCCTAAATATCTTAATATCTCATGCAAAAAGTGTCTGAAGATAGGAGCATTGGAATGTGTGCTTTAAACTGATTGTTTAGACTATGTAAGCTAAGGAACATTTTGTAACCAATTTGATAAGTTTATTTTATTCCCCTACTCCAAAAAAATTATCCCAAGATTTTTATTCTCTCTACACACCTTATCATGACCATCAATGTGCTATGAAGACCTGGATATGCCTCAAAATGGTAGCAGGGTTTAAGGTCAGGTTTATGGTTTTTCTCCTTTATCTAGCCCTCAAGGGCATTTAACTTGAATCCTAAATGGTATTCATCCTAGAGATTATATTAATACATTTAATACCACATTTTATTGTCTCAAAAACCCCTTATGAAGTCTAGCCTACCTGTCTTATTCTCAAACCATCAAATAACTCACATAATCTCATAATTGACTGCTAAAAGACTAGTCTAGGTCTGAGATAAAACAGTGGATACATCTATTGATTTTATGAACTTAAAGATAAAATTAAAAATTTAACCCACTAATAATAACCATTTTTACCAAATTTCAAACCCTGATCATACTTGTAGAGGCTTTAAAATAACAAACTCTCCCATGATTGGCTGTAGGTGTTGATTGTGACTGCATGTATCCTATGTTTAGACCTTGCTCTCACATCAACAACTTCATAATTAGTTCAATAAATGTTTTTCCATCTAAATAAAATTATTTTACTTTCTATATTCCTAAGTCCAATATTGTATTTAAAATAACCTATAAATTCTCATCATATGTGTCAATACATAGTCAAGAAGTCGTGTCTGTAGATACCTTTCAAGTCTTGACTATAGGTAAGATTTTGAGTAGGTATTAAGACATGGAGTAAATAGTATTTAGTATTGTATTGAGATACCTAAACATTTATCCACCTTCATACTTCTCATTAACTATCATACATAGTTGATTGTGTGTTCTTTATACCCAGACTATAGGTGTAACTCATTTAGCCTTGAGAATGAAATGACCCCAAAAATAGGTCAATAAGTGGTATATTGGATGTTGACCATATATAGGTGATTACCAACCTTTCCCTCCACTACTAATATTCCTAATGTTTCATGAACTTGGTTGATGCTCTCAAGATTTGATTCAGGCACCCTTCATATACCTCCATTAGCTCTTTAGGCCTAGGACTAGCTTGTGCTTATGTTTGCCTATAGATAATTATTTAATCTTAGCAAGGATTAAGGATATATAACTCCTTCATGACCATGATGATCCTTAATAACCTTAAGGAGTATTAAAATGTTGGATTCATGATGTGGATTTAGATAAGGACTGGTGACATGTATGTGATGATTATGGGGTTATATAGAAATCAAAAATAGAGTGTTAAGATTACAACTATGGTTGAATGGTAGTGTAAAAATATTAAATAGAAGATGTTATTGATGCTTGGAATGAATCATGAAATCACACTCAAGATAGTCTAAAATGATCCTAGACATCTCTATACATATGCCTAAAAAATACAACACTTTGGAGGTTATCAATGAAGCATAAATAGTGAAAAAAGAAACCTAAGACTCTCTAAAAAAACCTTAACATTTGATAAGTGACCTTAACATCTTATAAATGATATTATGAGTGTATTTGAGGGCATATTGGTGGTTGATAGGCTATGAGGCTTTGATGAATGTTAAGAATCTTGGAGGAAGGACATCTTGTCATGAATGAAACATTTCATACTGTCTTAATAACATTGAATCCACCATTAAACAATACATGTCTTTTTATGTAGTAAACCTTAGAGATGTATGTAGTCATCTCTTGCATACACCATGAGAGATATAAATCTACATGAATATCAACTTTGAATCAAAAAATGCATAAACAAGATTGAAAACACCCTATTGATCCTTCAACATTGTTAACCCTTAGGTGAATGTACTGAACACTCCATTTTACCATTCAACCTTGCCTGTAGACTATAGGTTTTGGCAGTTTATAAGTTCATCAACCCTATATGTTAGGAATACACAACATTCCTACATGTGAAAGTAAAATTAAATTATAGAATTAACAAGTTATAGAAACATAAAATAGTAAGCAAGAGAGAACAAACCACTACACAAGATATATGTGGAAACCTTACTAAATGAACTACGTAACAACCATGGGGCAAAGATAGTATCTAGAATTTATATTCATCAATAACACTCTCTCTTACAAATATACTCTTAGCAACTCTTTTCTAGTGATAACACCATATCACTTAGGTGAGCAAAGCTTACACATAACATTTCTATTTCTCTAACCAATAGGCTTCAACATACAGCTCTTACATTGATGCTAACATCCATAACATCTAAGGAAGATCAAACAACATCTGCCTATATCTCCATGAGATTATCTATCTATACTCCAAGCTCCATAATTGAGGATCCACTCCATACACCTAGGTGAGCCAAGCATAAAAGCCTTCAAAGGCTTTAACCTTTAACCTGCATGTGATGCTTACAACCTAAACATCTAGGTGAGTTAGGCATGTAAGCCTTTCAACTCCAACCTCCTATATTTTAATCACAAGATTACAAGGATCCTCCCATGATCCCCAAATGGGATAAACCATACAAAGTAGCACATAATGTTTTAATATAATTTTAAAAATAATATAAAGAGAGAGATGGAGAAATATGATGTCATACTTTGGTGGGGAGAACTATTTAGCAATAGGTAAACATGTCCCCCATATGGACAAGTCAAGAATTTGAATGGAATCTCATGATGCCCACTTAACCACTCCCATGTGAACCCTATGTGCACTCCATGTGAACTCTAAGTGATACATCCCACTTAGTGGAGGGTGTCATGTGATCTTCATGTGTCATCATATGCAAAAATAGACAAGGCCATGTATCAATCATGTGGTCCCAAGTCAAATTTATCCCACATACATGTGAGAGGCAATCACCAATAGTGATTCTCTATCTTCATTATCAAGGGTTAATAAAGTAGCTCCACTACTTTCCAAGATTCCAAGTAACCTATGTGACTCCAACATATGCATCTCATACTCACATGTGAGAGGAAATCACCAAAAGTGATTCTCCATGTGACTCCTTGACTTTTGCACTCATGTGACAAATAAGGACAACACATGTCCCAAAGTGGAATGTTATGCCCCATTCCATGTCACTGTCATGATCACAATTGGGATGCACCATGGGCCCCACTACCACATAACCATCTTACTGCATCACATGCATGCCACACCTACATGCCACATCACTGCACACCTATATGCCATGTCACCATGAATAGTGATTGTGAATAGTACTCATAAATAATAATATGTGAATAGTGACCTATGAATAGTGGCTTCACACCTAATACTATAGGCTCACACATGTGTAAAAAATATTGAGGAAGTCATGAAAAGTCTTTTCAAGGATTGATGAATCAAAAACAATCATTAGTTTAGTCAAATAAAATATAAACTCAACAAAATAGTTCTAATTATTTTTCCTTGTGCAGATGTGAATGGTGACCAGATCCCTTTAGTTCTTAGCATTTGTTAATAAAGTTGGGAATACTTAGCCAACAACTAATACCCATGATTGTAAGGTCATAAAGTCTACTTCCTTTGGCCAAAATCTTGAACCCTCTTTCTCTCTCTCCTGTATGGACTAAGCATAAAATTGAATTGATTTCGATGTTTGCCAATGAACTTAGTAGGGAAAATACATCAATTTTTTGGCTTCTCATGCCCTAAAACACTCTAATTTCTTC
Source organism: Torreya grandis (assembly GCA_037957365.1). Lineage (NCBI taxonomy): Eukaryota > Viridiplantae > Streptophyta > Pinopsida > Cupressales > Taxaceae > Torreya > Torreya grandis. The sequence goes on along the minus strand of JARHVA010000773.1, from coordinate 4,429,353 downwards.
AACATGTGCCTATAACAAACACTCCTTACATACCCTTGACTCTTCATGAGTAAATCCATACTATATGGATCCGTACCACCTAAAAAAACTTTTAAATCCTATAATTTATCCTTCATTTCCTTATGTTTCAATTTCTAAACCACCATTTTTGGGCAATAAGAGGGAAAATACAAGTCAAAAGGCATCTCAAAATAATTAATATGATTTGGAGAGTAAAAGGAGTATTCTTTCACATGTGTGGGATCATTTAATGGAAAAATAATGTTCTATACTCGTGGAGGGGGGAAAATTTAAAATATAAAACCATTTGATTAATGTAATATGATGACCATGAGGGTGATTAAAGGTGTGTTTGATGCTTTAGCGGCCTTTTGAGGGCAAAATTTATCATTTAAATCTAAAACCTTTATTTAGACAACATAAATATAGCTTCAAAAGGAGATTTGTTAATGAATATAATATAGACTACCTTATAGCTTTCTAAAGGTTTCAATTAGGCTTCTATGTATCTTATCACACTTTCAAAGCTTACAGTCAGCCATACCATGTATATATTAAATACACTAGTAAATATCATGGTGAGTCATCAGTTTCAACCTTCAACCATCTCCATCAAGGCACTTTAGATTATTAAGACCACTTAAAACCCTTGTCAAAGACCTCCACACATACTCAAAAACTATGAGGATACTTAACACAAGTTCAAATAGGGACATGACAATGATAATAAATTTAGATCTATTCCCTTCATATGACAATCAATAACATTCCTTTGAATTTACCTAATCCTTCAAGAGATATGACAACTATGAGGCTTTCATAATAGATTAAAGATCTCAAGACTTAAGTTGACACCTTTCTAGGCTTGAGGATAGAAAGTGGTCAACACATAGGTCACACTATCATAGGTTATATATTTTTATGGCCTTTTTACCATGTTGAGATATCTAGGTTGCCTACACATGTCTTTCTAGTTTATCATATCTTACATAGTTCTACATGGATATGATAATTGACTATGATGTGACATTGATATGCATAGATAGTGTAGACATTTTCACTTATTTTATGCTTATTGATATTATTAATTTTGAGTGATAGGATACTCATTACTTGTTTATTGTGTGAAACCCTTAATTTTGTTTAGTACAACATCATTATGTACCTTAATTTTGGACCCTTGGCATTACTTTTTGTGACATATTTATGTCCCTTGAGTGTGGCATCTTTTCCTTGTTTTTTGTGACATTCTTTATGTCCCTTGTCCTTATTTGTTGTGACATATTATCATCCTTTATTTTTAGTCATTGATCTTATGTATGACATTGCATTTTTATAAGTGGATTAATCTAGGATTTTCTATTGATCTTGTTGCTCTTATTGAGAATTTTCATATTTCTGATTTGTGGGTGTCTTGATCCATATCACACACCATTTATTTATGTGGGGTTCCATGATTTACATCATACACCTCTTTACTATGTAATTTTATTAAGTTATTATATCAATGATGGTTACATGCCTAATTGATACATCAATCTTGACATGACACTTATATGCCAAGTATTACATATATTACACACATTTTTGATGACATAAACCTTTATATGATGATATATTCTCCACATGTTGACATTCTTATATATTATTACATATTTATGCATGACATGATACAACTAAATCTTATTTTGAGATGAGTGACTTGCATGATGAATCCCTCACCTCAAAATGGGGGCATACTAGTGCACTTGTCATAGAGACACAAGCCTTCATAAATATAAAAATTAGATTTTGGGTATAGAATATAGATTTTAAATACTCAGAATGGTTTAGATATAATATTGGTTCAGATATGTAATAATTATTTACACATTGTATAAATTATAGGGGCATATCTCATGCATACACACTCACTTTTTAGATACATGACATATAAACTACATATTTAGATAGACTTAAGTGTATATGCCATGAAAATGGACATGATTCATATAAGTAGACATTACATGTTTTTATATGTAGATACATTTGAGATAAAGGTTCTCAAATTTAGCATATATATGCAAAGCATTCTATATCAGTCATAACAGGTGGAACATGATGCTTGTTCATGGACATAAACAAATGATACTTTACATTTAACACTAATTTAGTTAGGTATGATACTTGCTAATGTATGTTTACAATTTTTGTAGTGAGAACTATTATAGTTGTTTCTTTTCAAACATAATTCAATGGCATTAAGTAGTAAGAAAACTTGAATATATAAGTCTACATATAGTAGTTGATTCCTAATTTATTAGATAATGTGAGTTGAGGTTTAGTGATGTTAAAAGAACATGCAATTAACCAATTATGTGGCTTACATGTTACCATGTTGAGGCTAAATATCATAAATAGATTAATTATTTGATTTAGTGTAGTAGAGGTGTAACAACACTCAACTGTCTTAACACTACCAAGCATTTGTGAGGGTTGGAGAGTTTATCTTCCCAACATAAGGGCTTTCATAATTACATAAATTTTGTTAAAATTCACCTTAACCCTCCATATTATTAAGTAAATGATCATATTTATCTAATTTTTCAGTGAGGAATCATATCTATAACAAGTTATAAGGAAACACTATTGATCTGAGCAACATTGTAGGTGACAATTTGGGCGACGCTTCTACCCCAATCAGTGGCAGAACTTCTGAGAGCCATAACTTCTGCACCATAGCTCTATTTGAATCCTCATTTGAACCATTGGAAAGATAATAATGAGGTTAATTCCATGAGATGGTACAAGCTCCACTTAGTGGTTTTTGATCCCTTAAAACAAAATGGATGTGCCCCAAATTTTAATTTTGGTAGTGCAGTCTAAAACTAATTTTTGAAAATAGTAATTCCTTGAATTCTATATTGTTATGAATCATGGAAGTTGAACCACTTAATCTCCATAAATATTGGTGACATTCCAAATCCTCCTCATACCTTCAAAATATGTATAAATGAATATGTAACCTGAAAAATAAATCAGACATCTCTTCTCAGAAATAGGCATATATTTGGATCTGCAAATTTGATCAATAAGACATCTCTTCTCAGAGATAACATTATTACAATTATGTAATTATTTTTTATTGAATTATATTTCATCCAAATATCTTGAGATTTAGATTAAATATTTACTCACATATAAGTGTACTCCTTCCTTGATGTTAAAACTCTTTCAATTATCAAATTCAGATTTTATATTTCATGAATGGAAATTGACTTTTGCATTTTAATTTTAGTTTTCATGGATAAAATTTTCACATTGGAAGCCATCTCCCAAAGACAAAGTGTGTTTTACATGTTTAGATATAATTTTATTCTTTTACTATAGTAGTTATATTTCATTTCAACACTATGAAAATGATGTAATTTGTAGATACTAAAATATTGTATTTGACACTTTCCAAATATCAATTTTTAACTATCTTCACCATACATTACTTGTGCACACATATATGCCTCTTATTCACCACTCTCTCACATCCACATTATTATATGATTTTGATCCTCCCATTTTGATGTCAATCACCTACATGAACGTCTTAGTTTGTGTCAAACCAACTAAATAAATTACAAAGACATAACTAGATCATTAAATTCACATTCCTATATCTAGGACACTATAGTTTCATTGATAAAACTTGGATAAGGGTAACATTATTGAATCTCACTCATCAATGACTATTTTTCAAAATTTATTCATAAATATGGGTTAGCCCATTTTATTAATGTGGTAGTGGCATGATAAATTACTCAAATGGACTCATATTAATAAAAATCAAACCCATAATTTTTAGTCACTTGAAACTTGTATATAAAGAATCTATACAATACTACACATTAATAAAATACTCCCTATTCTTACCAAATTGTAAATCAAACACTAATAAAAATCATTAGCCAATTCTAAAGCACACACCAAGCCAAGTCCAAATTGAATATTGTCAAATATTGAAATCCATATTCCTTGTGCATTCATATAGAAAATTATCATAATTTAACATTCACATTAAGGGGGAAAACTAAATATATCTTGACTTTCCTCTTCATATTATCAAATACATAGATAGTGGTAAGTCATTAATGGGGTTGATTGGGGTCAACTTAGCCCATTAAACATCCCAAGTTTTTATAGGTTTATACCTTTCAAAAGTGGACCTATGGTTTTAAGGAGAATGAGAATGATTTATGGATTGAAAATAAAGTCAAACATCAATATTTACCACATAAAGGTATCGCAAACATGTGTAATTGACTATACATTCATAGAGAGCCAAATCAACACAAGATAACAATGTACACCTCATTCAGTAACATTGATGATTTTACCCCAAGTTTACATTAGGTTTAAGATACTCTCATTTTTGTTTCCAACCCCTTCCCATTGTCATAAGTTAGTCATAGTCAATAAGTGAATGAGGAAAGATAAGTATATTGATTTCCTTAGTTCTTTCTATATTTAGAAAATGTAACTTGTTAAATAATTTTAGTATTTTACATTAATATTTATGATTAACTTTTATACTTTCAAATATAAATTACATTCAAGTTTTTATATTAATTAGGAATGGACAATCCAGATTAAGGTAAATCAAAAAAATTCTCTGACCTCCTCAACTCATGCCAACTAGTGTTAACTTAACTTCCAATTATCTATCCCTTAACTTTATGCTAAGAATTTATACATATTCCTAAAATATGATTTTCTCTAGGATCAATCCCAACCCATATACATGTTAGTTTCCTTGGTGTTGACACATGTTGTATTGATGTCTCTTTTTATCATTTTTGTGTTTATTTATAATTTAGTAGTTTATCATCAACATTATTATTTCTTTGTACGACACAGTGTGCATTGTCTTATGTGTGTATCATAAATCTTGTGTGTCATTCCTTCCAATACTTTAATATATTGGATACAAATAATTGTGTCTAAAATTCACTCCTTCATACTTATCCTTATTTTGGATTGCCTTTAGTGTTTAAAATTGAGGGTCAATAGATTTTGGTAGATTTTTTGTGCCGACATTTTATTTCAAATTTGGAAAACTAAGAACTATACTTGATTTAATCATGAATAAATGGAACATAGTTTTTATATTACTAAAATAACTATTATTATCTCTAATTTTACTCACCAAATTCAAATCTAGACTGACAAAGTTGTTATGAAACATAACTACTTTAAGTGTGTGCTTGATCACTAGGGAAATGCCTCATGTGTAGTAAACTAAAAACCTAAAGAGATTCCATGTTTACCTTCACCTCCTCATGGGTGAGGATGTGGCCTATGCTATAAGTTTTATAAGAACCAACACAAAATTATTTCTCCTTGTAGATCACCACATCACTAGTCTTCCTTAAGATGTTGTAGACCAAGTGGATATTCTAAAAGTGGAAGCGATTGTAGGGGATGGGGCCCTCCCCCTTAATATTATGGAGATGATAATAGGGGTTGGGGTCCTCATCCCTAGGATAAGTTTCCTTGACTCAATATTATAATTTCTAATGATATAAACAATAAAATTAATGTTGAATAATAAAATGATGGTTGAGATCCATTACTTGTGGATGTTGATCCTTTTCCTCAGAAGGATAGGGAGATAAGCCATAGGATGTACCTTCTCCACCACCTCCTCTCACCACCATTTTTTTATGGTATTTAAATGTTATCTTTATTGATATGTGCTCTTTTATTTTCTTTCCTAGTTGTTATGCACTGTTGATTTGATGTTTTGTTGACTGGTCTTTATTGACCTGTTCTTGGACCTTGCCTTTTCCTAAGGATTAGATATCTTTGGTATGAATTTGATCATGAGGTGTGAATTTTCCACCAATTTTTTTATGATTAGAATTATAATTTATACTTTTTAATATTAATATAGATATGGTCTTCAATCAAAAAAATTGAGGGTCAGCAAAGAACATGTAATAAAATTAACATTTTAAAATTATCTAAATTCATATTTGACTATATGTGAAATAAGATCCAATCGAATGGGCATAAACATATTACATAATGGTTTGTAATAAATCACAAGATAATTAGGTCTAGGGATACCTAAACATATAACAAAACAACCAAATCTAGCATAATCAGAGTAAGAACCCTAAGGGGTGTTAGAGAATAATATGAGTTACCAGAAAACTATGGAAAAGTGATTTTACATCAACATGTAATAAATTAACCTAAAAACATTTAAAAATAATCCTAATAACATCTAAATATTAAAATTAGGGTTTTTTAAGGGACATTATAAAAATCCCTTTGTAAAATTATGCAAATATTAAAAAGTACATTTTAATTCTTGGTGAACTAAAGGGAAATTAGTTTCATCATGAAAGTGAAACCTAGGAATCACCTAACCACAACATTTAGGAACCTTTTTCTAAACCTTGTGGATGACATTTGTACCCTATGGATGGTGTCCAAACCCTATAGATAACATGCATACCTTGTGGATGTCATTTAGAGCTTATATTTAGGCATTTAGAGCACACTCTAAATATTCATTTAAAAAATGGAAAAATTATCATAATAAATATATTTCATCCTAAAATCTATTTTATATTTGGATTCCTCTCAAAAATTTAGAAAAAAGAATCATCTTGATTTGAATCTGTTTGCAAAAGTTATGTTCATTTGAAGCTCTAGATAGTGACTAGAGGCTCTAGACAGCCAACTAGAGGATATGGACACTAACCAGAGGCTTTAGATAGATATCTAAATCCTAAAGTCATCATCAAGAGCCTTTGCTCATCATTCAAAGCCTCTAGTTTCCATCTAGAACCTCTAATCAACTATCCATAGCCTTTGGTCAGTCATCCAAATCCTTTGGTCACTCATCCAAAGCCTTTAGTTAGTCATCCAAAGACTTTAGTCAATGTGTAGAGCCTTTTATCAATGTCTAGATCCTTTATTCAATGTTTAGAGACTATAGTTGGATGTCTATAGCCTTTGGTTAGTCATCTAGAGCCTTTAGTCATTGTCTAGAGTTTTAAATAAATATAACTTTTACCTATGGATTCAGATCAAGATGATTCTTTTTTTAATTGATCTAAATTTTTGAGAGGAATCCAAATATACTATAAATTTTGGGATGAAATATATAGATGATGATGTTTTTTCAATTTTTAAATGAGCATCTAGAGCATGTAGTCTAGCATCTATAATGGAGTCTTGCATTTAGACCATGTAGATGGGTATATAGGGTATGCCCAAATATATTGGTAAAATTGGGTAGAATGTCCTTTGAGTCCATTGTAATTTATACTCATTATTATATAAAAAAATTTAAATGGTAGGCAAGATGACCTACAAATCTAATTTATAATGCAAAAATTTATGCGACTTAGTGCTTTTTACTAGTGCCAAAAAATTGCCAAATCCAAATTTAGGAAAATGGAATATTCAAGAATTAACAAAGATTTACCACCAAAAAAACCCTAAATAAAATTATAATTAATAGCATAAAAATATACCCTAATGTATCATTTAATAATAATATATGATTTATCATGAATTTAGAGACAAATTTTATAAATATACAACATAGAGCAAGTCTAGATAGCGAGGCAAAAAAACTTATAAAAATTAGATTGAAATGAGACAACTCCCAATAATTGTTAGTGTACTCTTCTAAAAATGTCAATGCACTCTTCAAGAAGTGTCTAGTTACATTTCTATAAAATGTCATGTAAGAAAAAAATATTTGATGATCATGTTCATCAATTCCAAGGATCTAAAAACCTTGTTAGCTTTTCCAAAATTTCTCTAAGATCTCTAAGAAACTGATCTCATTCTCAATACTCTAGTATGACATTAAAGACCAAGAAAAAAGGGGGGGTGTATTCAATGACTTTAGGCATCCCTCAATGATTATCAAGGTATAAATCTCTAAATCGTTACTCCAAGTATAAATCATGTTCAACAAGTAGTCCAGTGAAAATAGAACCTAGTTCTATATGACCTTTTGCACTAGAGGGAATAAATGGCAAAGAAATAAATGCTTCATATCTACTTAAATTATCTACTCTTTTGCTTTCACAATTTCTCTCTAGATATATTCCTCAATTTATTTTTTGTCCATTTATATCCCATATACACTAATGAACTTGTGTATAGAATTCTTAAAATAAAATTAAGACCGTATTAACATGTAAATCTAACATAAAATAAGAAGTTAAGGCTGAAAAATTAGGAACACAGATTATGAGATACCCAAGTCAAGGGTCATAAGGGCCCGCTCCAAAAATGTACATTGCATAGTTCTAGGGTCCCAAACCATATATTGTATGGTTATGGTAAAAAACCCATAAACTAAAGGGATCAAGGTAGGGAGGAAAGAGATATAAGAGAGAGGGGGGAATAAGGAGGGAACATCCAAAATTATAGAGAAAATGTGCCATTAACAATCTAATATTAATTGAGAATTGATAAACACACAAGTACCTAAAAAATACAAAACTATGATTAATAATAACCCTTATATCAAAAATAAGTCTCTATAATTCTTCATTTCAAACATACATTGAAATTAAATTATAAATAAATAAATAAGCTGTGAAAAATTCAAAGTATAATAAAAAATAAAGCAATACAAATTAAATAAAATATAAATATCTAGAAAAATTAGAATTTGATTTCTAATTTAATTAATTTAAAAATATTTTTTAATCTCTTTATTATTTATTATGAATATTTTTTATAACTATAAGATTGATTTCTTGTTTGAATTTTAATTTTATGTTATGTAGAAGTTATAAAAAAATTAAAAAAAACTAAAATATAAATAAAATTAAAATTAAACATCAAAATAAAAACCTTTTTACTCTCTTTTCAATTGGAATTAATAATTTTGAATAGAAATAAACTATATAAAATGATATAAACAAGGTAAAATATGATACATTAAAATATAAAACTTCAAGTAAGCTATAACTAATGAGTTTTGAAAAGGGAAATATAGACTTATCTTGCAATCTGATTATTCATAAATGTACATGTTGTTTTGAGATCAGGGGCTAAGTAATAAGGTTTGCGAATGTGTCACTAACAAAAATAGAGAATCAAGATATACATGGACAAGACCATATAAGGGGATAAGTGCATGGTTCATTTTTATCCATATATTATGACTTTGTCCTATCAGACTATGTAATGGATATGTAAATTGGGGTATCTTCACTTGTGTCTTTATGTGTCCTATCTCTGTGTGTATCCTAATTTGATAAATAGATGACTTGTAAAATTACAACTATAATTCCCAAATAATAAATAAAAGGAATGAAATAAACAATGGGGGAATAGCTTTT